>CM040122.1:19505966-19845732 GCA_022559845.1 Amorphophallus konjac
CTTTTCTCTTTTTTTTGTTTTTATCATTTCAATTTTTTTATTGCTAACGCCCGGCAAGCACCCAAATGGCACCTAACCTACGTGAGACAGGGGTTTCTTACTAACCTCCCAGGTATCTTAAGTGCACGTCTAGGTTGATTTGGGCCTCTAGACCCCTCGAATGACGATCCCGCCGGCTAAGACTTACCCTGATGACAATACCGTCATGCCATGCTTAGGCTCCCAGTTGCTTCCGACCACAGGGATTCACCCAAAAGGTGTTTGAGGTAGATGATTTGCCCGACCCGGGTCTGTTTCCTCACAACTCTAGATGGTATAAGATGGAACACCCTGGAACCCTAACGACCAACCGCGCGACGCTGACCCGGAATCAGACGCCGTCGCACCCATAGGTGACGCGCTTGCATTGGCCTAAGCCCGAGGTTAAACAAGAAGACATCAAGGTGGTAAACAGGGGTCTTGACCAGCCAGAAACACAGAGACTCCTTCGCAGTGATAGCTTTTGCTTTTCAAAGTAGGCAACCAAAATGTGTATATTAAAATAAGGTCGCAGACCCTGGGCAGTTTTCACCTTTCAGAAACTCCATCGAACCTTCATCTTTAGATGGAGAAGGAAGAGCGTAGGGGATAAACCTCCTGAGAGGACCGGCAAAGCCGTTAACCCGGCGAGCGAATAAGGGCCCATTAACTCTTTCCTTTCGGACAACTTCGGACCAAATCTCGAGCATTTACATTCCACGGCCCCCCCCTTTGTGGATTCAGACTTTTGCTTTGAGGGGTTCCGTTTATCGTACCAGGCACGGTCACGACCAGGCTTTTCTCTTGATTTTGATTTTGTATTTCTTTCTGTGAGGGAGATATAGTCGTTTGACGTTGGTGGGCTCCCTCTTCGTATGCCTGCGGGGACACTGCCCTCTTCTCGTGCTCTGATCGATGCTCGAGGAAATGGGTCCTACTCTTGCCTTTGGGGTTTGAGTTTCGGTTTCTCATGCTCAACGTTTTAAGGGCGCCGACTGTCTCATTTGGTCGAGGAGAAAAGAATAAAGATTACAGCTTCCGGAGGTCTTCTAGGTGTGGCCCTACCGTAGGTGATGCTACCAACTTTTTTGAATAAAATACATAAGTGAACACATGTTAGCTTCCTTCGAGCGAGCATAGGCCGACGTGGCCGGACAGGGGTCTCCACGGTTCTGGCAAACCAAGACCCGGTGCCTACCAAGCCTTAATGGGCCCTATCCTAACATGAAGGTTAGATGCAGGGACTTAACTACATGGTGCCTGCCAGGCATCGGCATTTTGAATTTTCCATATTTTTAGTGGTTTTCAATATTTCCTTGTTTTTGATGTTTTTTATCTTTTCATCATTATTTTTTGTTTTGTGCTAAGGGTAGTATTTCTTAAGATAAAGCCCATTCCAAGGGTGGGATAACTCGGTCCCTTCGGCGTTGATTAGCTTGTAGGCGTTGCCAGGGTACACGGCTTGAATTACAAATGGTCCTTCCCAATTGGGTTGGAGCTTAGAACGCGGCCCTCCAGGTTTGACAAAAATTCTTTTTACGACCATCTCACCGACTTTGAATTTTCTCTCAACGACTTTCTTTTGGTAAAAGCGAGCGAGTCTATTTTGATACACACGCGCGTGTTCGGCGGCGGCCAGCCGCTTCTCATCCAAGAGTTCCAACTGGGCGAGGAGTGAATTACGACGATCGTCGAGGGGAAATTCCTCATCCAATTGTACCCTGAGAGAAGGGATCAGAGTCTCGTACGGGACTACCGCTTCCATACCATAAGTGAGGGCAAATGGAGTCTGCCCGGTGGGGGTACGGATTGAGTGCGATAGGCCCATAGGGCTTCGATAAGCTTTTCTGGCCAGTCTGAAAACTTACTAGACTCGCAGGTTTTTTTGATGATTTTGAGCAATGTTTTATTGGTGGCCTCCGCTTGACCGTTACCTTGTGGGTAATAAGGCGATGAATGATGCAATGCAATTGCGTACCTTTTGCAGAGGTCCTGTAGGTCCTGAGAAATGAATTGTGGCCCATTGTCGGTGACGATCGTGCTTGGGATGCCGAATCTGGCGAGAATGTTCTTCATGATGAACTTGCAGACTGTTGACGCCTTGATTTCCGCGTAAGCTTCGGCTTCGGCCCATTTGGTGAAGTATTCCGTCGCAGTAAGGATGAAAGATTTCTGCTTGGTGAGGGAATTGGGATCACCTAGGGGACCAATGATGTCGAATGCCCACATGGAGAAAGGCCATGGGGAGGATATTGGATGAAGTGAGGAAGATGGTGAATGGATTTTATCGGCGTGAAGTTGACACTTGACACACCTACGGACATAGACAGCACAATCCTCTTCCATGGTGGGCCAATAAAAGCCTTGACGAATGATCTTCTTGGCGAGCATCTGACTATTCACGTGGCCACCGCACACACCCGAGTGCGTCTCTTCTACACATTTCCAAACCTCATCGTCATCAAGACATCTTAACAGAATACCACTAAGGCTCCTCTATAGAGTAGACCTCCAACCAATGTATATTTCTGAGCCACCCTTCTTATGGCTTTCTTGTCCTCTGTGGTGGCCCCTTCAGGATAAGACTGATCTTGGCAATATTTGACAATTTCATAGAACCATGGTTTCTCTTCATCAGCCAGTTCTTCTTCGGCCTCTGCCAACATGAGCTCCCTCTTCTCAAGGATATCTTCCTGCAGGATCTTCCTTGCTATCCTGTCTTTGATGTTTACGTAGGAAGCATCATCGACTGCAGGGGCGTGAAGTTTGTAGATGGAAATGGACTTAAACCATCTTCCTAGAGGGAACCTTATGGATGATGCCAATGAGGCGAGGGCATCGGCGAGAATATTCTGATGACGAGGGATATGAACAAAGATCAGTTTTGTGAACAGTTTGGCAAAGGCAGCAGTGAGTTCTTGGTATGGCTTGAGTTTGGGATCGCGAGTGCGATACTTAGTGAGTACCTGGCGAAGGATGAGTTGACTATCACCTACGACTCGCAACTCAGTGATACGAAAAGAATGAGCGAGTCCTAGGCCAGCTAGAAGAGCTTCATATTCGGCTATATTGTTGGTGACTGGAAATTTGAGCTGGTATGCCAATGGGAATGTGAGGCCTTCCGGCGACAGGAGGGCGATGCCGATTCCTCTCCCTTGAGAATTCAGAGCTCCATCAAAATATAGCGTCCACATTGGCTCATCTGATTGGTTGATGGACATTAGTTCCTCATCTGGAAACTCTGATTGGACGGGATCGAACTTGGGAAGAGGATGGTGAGCGAGATGCTCGGCTATGGCATAACCTTTAATCGCCTTTTGCTGGATGTAGGTGATGTCGAACTGAGAGAGAAAACTTTGCCAGCGTGCTAGCCTATCCGTAAGGACGGCTTTCTCCAGAAGGAATTTGATAGGATTCATTCGAGCAATCAAGTGGACTTCGTGAGCCAAGAAGTAGTGCTTCAATTTCTGCACTACCCAAACGAGGGCAGCACAGGTTTTCTCCATGCCGGTGTACTTCTGCTCACAGGGATTGAGAAGTTTGGACAAGTAATAGGTTGCCCGTTCCTTGCCTTCTTCATCAGCTTGTGCGAGGACGGCTCCCACGGAGTCATCCAAGACTGAGATGTAAAGGATCAGAGGTTTTTCTGGTTTAGGTGGAATGAGAACGGGTGGACTAGCCAGATATTCCTTCAAACCTTCAAAAGCTTTCTGACATTTAGAATTCCAGTGGAATTCTACTCCTGGCTTGGTCAACTCGTAGAGAGGTCTACACCTTTGTGAATGTTGAGACACAAACCGACGAATAAACTGCAGCCTGCCGATTAAACCTCGGACTTCCCTCAAATTCTTGGGAGGCGGCATATCCCTGATAGCCTTGGCTTTGTCGGGATCTATCTCGATCCCTCTTTTACTCACAATGAACCCCAGCAATTTACCTGACGACACACCAAACACACACTTTTTCGGGTTCATTTTCAATTGGAATTCTCTTGACCTTTGCAAGACCTTAGCCAAAACTTCTGGATGTTCCATCCTGGTCCTTGATTTCACCAATAAGTCATCCACATACACTTCCAGATATATGTGCATCATGTCATGAAATATGGCCATCATTGCTCTTTGGTAAGTAGCTCCAGCATTCTTTAACCCAAACGGCATGACCACGTAACAATATGTTCCCCAAGGGGTAGTGAATGACGTCTTTTCCTGATCCTCTTCTGCCAAACGAATTTGATTGTATCCTGAAAATCCATCCATGAAAGAGAGGGTTTCAAAACCTGCCGTGTTATCAATCAACACATCAATGTGAGGTAAGGGAAAATCATCCTTTGGACACGCGCGGTTAAGGTCCCGGAAGTCGATGCAAATCCTGACTTTCCCATCTTTCTTCATGACCGGGACAATGTTCGCCACCCATTGAGGATAAAGAACGACTCTAATGAACCTGGCTTTGTGGAGCTTATCGACCTCTTCTTTCATTTTCAAAGCCATCTGAGGGTGGAAACGCCTTAACCTTTGTTTTACCGAGATGGACCCTGGTTTTAGGGTTAAACGGTGTTCGACCAAGGTTGAATCCAAACCCGGCATATCCTCGTAGCTCCATGCAAACGTGTCCTTATATTCCTTGAGGACCTCAATTAATGCCTCTTCTTCAGAGGGTGGTAGGTTGTCACTTATGAGGATGATCCTAGGGTCTTCCTCAGTCCCCAAGTTGACTTCTTTGGTGGATTCTTCTACGGCGGTTGACGGCTCGTCGAATCTCCTCATTCCGCTAGCGTATGCGCCCGCCGCATCCTCATATTCTTCACCCTCATCTTCAGTGGGGCATTCTTCATTCGTGATCTCGTAGACTCCATACCCTTCATCAGATGCACAGTCGCCCTCGCATTCTATTTCGGGTAGCTGGATGGGATTTTCTAACAACTGGGGGATGGCAAGAAGGGCCTGACACCTGGCGGCCAAATCCAGAAGGAATCGACGAGGGATCTGCCTACCCTTGGATTTCTTCCTAGGTACTACCCTTGGCCTATCATTCCTAGATTGACTGACAATATTTACAGACGAAGAGGAAGATGAGGAGGATGGTGTAGAATGTACAGGAGAAGACCCCTCAGAGGAGGGGTAGAAAAGGTCGCTCATCGGACCTTGGACGGGTGGTCCGCAAGGCGGTACGCACCCGTGGGAGATGTAGGAGGTTTCCTCAACGAAGATGTGTTGTTGGAGAGTTTGAAAATTGACGTTTTTTTTTTCGTTTTCATTTTTAATGACAAAGCAGTGAAAAGAGATTGGAGGAGAGAGAAAGTGGTTATGGCTAGAGGATTGTGGGGCTCGTAGAGCAGATCATGGTTGAAGACCTGGCGCGGGTCGAAAAGCCCGCGTAGGTATGTAAGCAAAGAAGGGGACCTGGGAAGATCATCAGACAATTGTCTGGCCCAGGAAGAAGATATCAGCAAAGGCTGAGACGAGTGGATGGAGAGGATGGCGGCTAATGAGCCGTCGACGGCAATGTTGAGGACGGATGAAGATCCGTCGATGACAGAGTCCTTCTGGCGAGGACGAGGATAGTTTGGAACCTTGGCAAGAGTGGTAATATTCTCTGGTATTTCGGAGATCAATGGTGGTCTTCAAGCTGTGGAGATGAGAACATCCTTTCCAGTGCAACGGAAATGTCCCATATATCGAACCATTTGTCCCACTCGCATTCCGGATCTTTGATCTTGCCTCTTTTGGTGATCCTCGGACATTTTTCAGCAAATATACAGCATGTGATTCCCCATATGCTTCTCGTGGGTGATCTCCCATCTGAACAACGGGCCCTCTGTTGAAGTGGTTTGATAGAGTCCACGTGAGGGGCTTCCAATCTGCCTTGAACGGTCCTTTGAAGCCTAGGCCAAACCTGCGGTTCGGCCTAATTTCCTTTGGCGGTTTGAGCATTCCCTGTAACTGTGCGCCCAGCCCTTTTCCTTGTTGATAGCCGATGTTCCTCATAATCTCCCAACCTTTGGAGTGAAAAGGGAGACACGATGTTGTGGTTGCCCTGACCGGCTCTTTGGTGCTAGTGGCATGCGAGATGGATCACGCACGTCCAGCAGTGACAATATGGGCCGATGAGACGGCCAAACAGAGGGCAGAGAGGTGTTGATAGCATCCACTGTGTGAAGGACAGGTGTACTGACCACTTTAATAATTCTCCCGTTGTAAGGAAACTTCAGGCACTGATGGTTGGTGGAAGGCACAGCGTCCATGGCTTCGATGTAAGGACGACCCAGTATAGCCTTGAATGTGGGGTCCATGTCGAGGACATGGAATTCCGTGGGAATTGCCATGGGGCCTAGTTCTGCCTTCAGAATAATCATCCCCTGCGGCGGCCTTTTGCTATTGTCATAGGCCGTGACCGTGATCGAGGAAGGTCTTATTTGTTCCTCGTCAACCCCACACAACTGAAGAGTGCTCATGGAGATCACATTTATGGACGCACCCGTGTCGACAAGACACGGGTTTATGGATACCCCATTAATTTTTATTGAAATACACAATGCATATTTCCGAGCTTCCTTGGGAGCGAGCTCGTAGTTGTGGAACATGATGGCCGGTTGTGTGTCTGTTGGGGTCAGGACGGTCGAAATCTTCTCCACGGGGAGGTCTTCATTAACCATGACCTTTTGAAGATATTCCATCAAGGCCGCCTGGTGGGATGTGGATCTTTGAAGTAGCTCTAGGATGGAGATCCGGGCAGGCGTCTTGTCCAAGTGTTTCAGTAGATCATACTGTGTTCCAGGGATAGCTCTTTCTGGTTGTTCTGCATCATCCTTCTCTGGCTGAGATTGCTCGGGATTCTGACTGTTGTGGGGGAAAATCCTGTGGAAAATCCTTCCACTCCGGAGCACCATTGCCTGTGGCTTTTGTACCTCTGTGGGGGTAGCAGTGGGTTTTAACAGGGGTTTGAGGGGTAGTAGTGGAGGAATGGTTGATGAAGCAGGGGTGATGACGGGAGCAGGGATTCTGATGAGGGGTTTGTTAGGTGGAGGCATGGCGGAGGTAGAGGGGATATCGCGCGGATTATGAAGGATAAGGGGTTTGGAAGGTGGAGGTGGAGGTAAGGTTTGAAACGGGTAAAGGTTTTGAGGTGGATGGTGGGTGATGAGTGGTTTTGAAGGCATTAGTGGTGATGTGGTGGAGAAAGACGGGGTTATGTATGGTGGACGGATGATAAGGGGTTTAGAAGGCGTAGGGGTAAATGTGGTAGAGGTGGATGGTAAAGTGGGGGAGTGGGAGAAGGTGAGAGGGTGTGAAGGCGTAGTAGAAAGTGTCGGTTGATAGGAGGTCGGGGTGCGGATGAGAGGGCGTAATGGTAGTGGAAATGGTGAAGGCGATACCGATGCGGGTTGATGAGAGAGAGGTGCTACCCGGGCAAGGTGAGGGGGTTGCATGACGATAGGGTTGGAGGTATAAAGATGGAGGTACTTTCCTGGTGCCACACCTGCTCTCTCCCGACTTCCGGGAAGGAGGAGATGGGGTTAACCTGATGATTGGGCTGTTGGTGCTCTGGTAGTGGATTCTGGATTATGCCCATGTCGGGCTGTTGTTGTGGGGCCTGCTGAGGCTGTTGTTGTTGTGGTGGTTGCTGCTGCTGCTGCTGTTGTAACTGCTGCTGTGGCCTCTGAGGAGGTCTCCTAGCCTTGAGAGCCGCGACGTACCGTCTCATCTCATCCCAATCTATTTGATGTTCATCATTCATATCATGGATGTAATCTTTGAAATGGAAGCAGTAATCCACTGTGTGTCCCGGCTGCCTGTGGTAGACGCAGTATTTGGAGGTATCAACATTGGGGGGCCAGGCGGGCCTTTCTCTGGGTAGGGCGAGTTGGTTTGATGCCATGAGGGCATTAAAAATATCTGCTAAGGTTTCTGGCAATGGTGGATAGTAGGCTCTCTTAGGACCGAGCGGCCTCCTTTGTTGCTGTTGGGGACCATAGTTCCCCGGGGGTGGAACTTGGTTGTACTGAAGCGGTGGTTGTTGTTGCTGAGGTTGTGGTTGTTGTTGCTGGGGTTGGCGTAATGGAGGCATATTATCCTGGGGTGGATTATTTTGGGGTGGAGGACGGAGAGGGAAAGGACCTGGTTGAAGGGGTAGTCGGGGCATTTGTGGAGGCCTTGGGTTGACTGCATAGTTGGCATTGTTGACCGCACTGACTTGCTCATTTGTCACGACCCCTTCTGTGGCTCCGCCCGGGACACCAGCGCCTGTCTTTCTGACCACTTTGGGCTTCGGCGACTCAAACATGTTCATGATGGGGGAGTCTTTTAGCTGGGTTTGGATGTATCGGGCCCTTTCATAGAGTTCCTCCATTGTAGTAAGTTTATTCATGGCGAGGACGTGTCTGAACTGCGGGGTTGCATTAGACACAATCATTTTCACTTGTTCGGGCTCGGAGAGGGTATCCCTTATTCTTTCCGCCAGAGACCTCCATCTATCAGCATATCGGACAAAATCCTCGTCGGGTTTCATCTTTTCGGCCACTAGGTCGGTAATGGAGAGTGAGGGACCGACCCTATCCCTATATTTCTGCAAGAACCTTCTCTGCACTATTTCAAAATTCTCGGCCTCGCGGGGCTCCAGAGAATAGAACCACTCAAGCGCGGGACCATCCAATGATCTCCGAAAGAGGTATGCCAGGGACCTCTGATCGTTTTGCCAATAGGAGGACTCATACATGAAGTCCTTGAGGTGAATGAAGGGGTTGCCGGTACCATTGTATCTGCGGTACGTGGGCATTTCGGAGGGAGGAAGATGAATGACGGGGAGGATTGGCAAAGCAACCTCCGGGGTGGCTTTCACGTCCACCATTCTTCTCAGATTTTGAAACTGCTCGTCCATGCGATTGAACCTATTGAGGAGCGATTGGGCGAGCTCCTCTGGGGGTGAAGGTGGCACTTGCCATTGGGGGAGAAACTGTCTCCCGGAGACTTGAGGGGGAAACCCGGAATGAGAGGGAACTGTCGGACCACCGACAGTTGGTCCTGGCTGAAACGGTGTGTGAGGAACACCGGGAGTTTGAGATTGTGACGGGAATTGGAATGAGGGAGGTTGTTGGCTCGCTTGTCCTTGAAGCGAGGGAGACTGGATGGCTTGCGCCAATGAAGGAGATGGAATGGCCTGCACGGACTCGTGGAGAGGTGCGATAGCCGGAGTTGACTCCTGGGGCGTGGGGGAAACAGATTTCCCCTTTAGAATGGCCTGGAAGGCCCGGAGCTGTTCAGAGGTAAGCTCCGTGTTGGCGAGGACGCCCAGTAAGGAAGTGATATCCTGTGGCGGGGACGTGTCCCCGGCAATAACCTGCACCTCATGCGAGGGGTCATGAGAAGGACCCGAGTCCATAGCATGGACTCGCGGGTCGGCTGTCAAACCACGGCTAGGGTGGTTCTCCTGAGAAGACTCGTGAGACATGCTCACAGTTATCCCAGAACGCAAAAACATACACTAGCAAGTAGGTAGCAGAGATTATCAAACAAGTGGATGCCTTTACGCCCTTTTTTTTGTTTTGATTTTGATGATTTTTTTTTGTGTGTTTTTAGCGAGATCCGAAGTTCACACAAGATAGGGACCCTAGTTTATTTTTTGTTTCACCGCCGTGTCAGCTAGGGTCTCTCGTCTCACCACGAATGAAATGACTAACTTCGGGGAACTTCAATGGTACAACCAGCCCAGTGAACGAAGAGGAGATTCTTCGATGTCGGGGACTTACGGAGGTCCCAGTGTAGGAGATTCTAGTCCGTTGAGAGGAATTCCCAAACGGAGAGTCCTTCCTTCACCGGGAAAGGGTGATCCTCAAAAAAAATGAAAAAAAGGATAGAAAAGAGGAATGGATGTATGCAATGGAATGCTGACAGATATATGGAGTGGGAAAACAACAGAAATAACAAACATGTAATAAACAAAGAACCAATCAGAACTGACGGTGCTGCCGTGAGCACAACGGGGGCGTGCGTGGGCGCCGAGGTGGAGAGGCACGGGTGGTGCCGAACTTGCAAGGGTAGCCGAGAGGAAGCAGTAGACGTCCCACCGTGATCGCCAATCTGTGAGCGACGTCACGCGGTTCGGAGTTCGATGGTGCGAGGAAGAGGATGCGGAGAGCGCGCGGGCTCCTCTTTTTTGTTTGTTTTGCTGTTTGCTGCAACACAGAAATGATAGAGAAGAGAGAAGGGGCCACCACGGGAGATTGCTCCGGTGGGGCGAGCGGGACAAGTATAATATGGCAAGATATGGGGTTCAAACGGCCATAGCGGGAAGTGACTCGCCGCGGCCTCGGGGGGACGGGAATGGTGCAGAAATTAAATAACAAGAATTGAAACGGCCATTGGGGAAGTGACTCGCCGCGGCCTCGAGAATATGAGCAGAATATAGCAGAATATAAAAGAGAATATAAGAACAGAGATTTAAACGGCCATTGGGGAAGTGACTCGCCGCGGCCTCGATGATATGAGCAGAATATAATAGATTAGAGAGAATATAAGAACGGAAATTTAAACGGCCATTGGGGAAGTGACTCGCCGCGGCCTCGATGATATGAGCAGAATATAATATAATATAGAAAGAATATAGGAACGGAAATTTAAACGGCCATTGGGGAAGTGACTCGCCGCGGCCTCGATGATATGAGCAAAATATAATATAATATAGAAAGAATATAGGAACGAAAATTTAAACGGCCATTGGGGAAGTGACTCGCCGCGGCCTCGATGATATAAGCAGAATTTAACAAAATATAAAGAGAATATAGGAAACAGAAATTTAAACGGCCATTGGGGAAGTGACTCGCCGCGGCCTCGATGAAAAGATGTGATCGCCAGGGGCCGAAAGACCCTAAAATAAGAAAGTGATCGCGCCTACCTCAAGAGCGGGACATGGCGGGTTGCTTCTTCCTCTCCTTCCGGCCGGCCGACGGAGAGGGCTTTCCTCGGGTACCCTTGCAAAACAATGACAAATAAATGACAAGTGGATTAGAAAGATGGAGGTGTAGTATTCAAATCCTCGTGGTAAAAATAACGAAATGATGGCAAGACACACACCTGGTTGGTGTTATCTTTTAAACCCCTCTCGGACTCGAGTAGGAGGAAAATGAGATGATGGATGCAAGAAGTATAAGAGAAGAGGGGCCCTTGTGAAGGGGGATAGAGGATGCAATATGATGAATGTAAAGAACTATGGAGAAAAAGGGGAAGAAAAAGCTTATTGGATGAGCCGAGGGTGAAATCCGGCGGAGCTCCGGCAGCGTGGGGACGACGGGGAAGCGCGGTGGATGAAGACGACCTTCCTCTCGCGAGCGTAGGCACCCGAGAAGCCGGCAGAACCTCCACCTACAAAAGACCCCACGGGTTAGAAAAATGACTCCGTAGCCTCTGGGCTCCGGCAGCCTATCGGATCACTGCTTAGCTCCCCCCAGAACTGAGGGGGGTGGGGCTCTATTTATAGAGCTCCGGAGGGTGGAGGCGTCCAGGACCCTGGACACCTCCATCAGGGCCGAAATAATATTTTATTCTATTTTTATTGATTTTTTTGGAATACTTTTATGGGGGCGTCCAGGGTCCCAGACGCCTCTAACAGGTCCACCGAAAACCGACGACGGACGCACGCGGTTTGGCACAACGCGTGGTTTTGTGAGCGGCGCCTCGTGATTCAGAAATGGGCGCGTCCAGTCATCTGGACGTCTCTAAATTTGGCTTTTTTCACACACGACAAACCGTCGTTCGGTGGCCGGCGCCCGTGAGTGAGTTGATGGAGGCGTCCATGGCCCTGGACGCCTCCAAAAGTTTATTATTTTTTGTTGTTTCTTTTGTCTTTTATACAAGGGCTGGCATTTTTATTTTTTTATTTGTTTTTATGGAGGCGTCCAGGGGTCTGGACGCCTCCATTAATATATATATAATTTATTTATTTTTTTTGTTTTTGTATGCCAACTGGCATTTTACACTTATTTTTTATTTTTGTTTTTATGGAGGCGTCCAGGAACGCCTCCATAAATATATATTATTTTTTTTATATTTTTATATTTGGTTTTGGGCCCTGAGAAAAGAATAAAACAAATTAAAATCATGGGGGCGTCCAGGGTCCTGGACGCCCCCATTAAGACCCACCCGGGTCCTTAGATCGGGCGTCGGCGGCCGCCCGGCAGATATCCTTCTTGGTTCCGGAACCTCCTGATGCGTTCGACTGGTGTTGATGCCGTCCGAATGCCGTGACGAGACGATTCCGGATGCCGAAAAGGGCGGAAGAAGACTCAAGAAAAGGAAGCACTCAAGTGATTCAAAACGCGTAAGCCGTCGCGGGACGTTGTATAGTAATATGAGACTTTCTCAGGAGACGTCAGGAATGGCGTGTCTACACCACACAGACCGATACCACATCTCGAGCTACACTCCTCTCAGACACCGCCTCCAAACTCGATCATCGCACCAACTCGACCCTCTCTGGGGAGCACGGCGAAACCAAATGATAAGATCCTGGTGTCTTCGGTCATCACATCACTCAACTCAGACTTACAGGGGAACCATCCCACGCTGGTCACCAAACCAGGGACAACTATTGTGACACCAACGTCCCATCAAGGACCACCAATCCGACGCCAATCTCACTAAAAGGCCTCCGCCCACAGGCATCACTCTTCCGTCTGGTCTCATCACATCCCTCGACCTCCGTCAGGCGACATCCCCAACAACCCCATCCGGGTCTAACAGCGACGCCTGACACGGCTTCCATCTCATAAACAGGGTACTCATGCGGCGCACTACCCAACACATTCCCCAACACTCCATCCTGCCAGTGCCAAGAACCACAATACCTCGAGCAACGGCATGGCAACAACACGTTTCACACAGAGGAACCAATCCTCCAATGCTCAATGCAAACTCAGGAATCCGCCCGTAGCAACCAGCACTACGATCCTGAACCAGTAGGTCACAAGCCCACCAGGCTTTCGCTGCGCACCCTGATCCACACACGCAGTCACAAATTCTCAGAAACACCGCCCAACCGGCACTCGTCCTTCCGGAAAAGCGCCAACACCCTTACACGACAAGGGAATGGGCACAACTTATCACAGGCAACCACCTTGCCAAGACAAGGAGCACGTCTCGCACGGACTTCATGGCATACAGAGGCCAACCAATCCGGACACATAATGCAAGACGACGAACCTTAGGCAAACACAATCTCTCCAACCAAAGGAGAAACCAAACGCACTTCCGACCAACAGAAGAACTCCACGTTCGATCTGACCTCGAACCTAGCGCACGCTGGAAATAGCACCATCCAGCACCAAGGAAAACCATCGCTTCCATCAGGTCAGCGCCTCCGACACACTCGACGAGTGTCACGTCGGACCACAATGACAGCATCTCTCGGTGCACCACCACTATAATTCCTCGAACTGCAGCGCACCGCACCAAGAGCCTCTACATGAGCCATAACGATAACCGCCGACGCTCATCCTCGAGTCCCGAACTCACCGTGGAGCCTTCACATCTCAAGCCAACTCCAGGGCGAACACAACCCATCCACTGACCAAAGCGCAGGAGCAAAGAATTATTGGGACATCTCTGCCAAATCCTGCCTCAAAATCCGCAGAATAATCGGTACCGACACATCATTTCTGACGCCACAGAGCATGACAAGGACATCAGGCTCGACGAAATAGCAGTTCACCGAGAAGATATTCTGCTCACCCGAGCACACTTCTCGATTAGAACACCCGCTCAGCCATCTAAACCACGACCAGAACACCTCAGGGGTTGGACAAAGCTCAAGCTAGAGTGGCCAAAACCGACAGCAGCTCCCTCAGAGCATGCTCACGGCCACTTAACCACGAACAATCCTCTCCAGCCACCTGACCACGCTGCAGGTTCCTCGAACACAGCACCGCGAGTTCACGCCTGCCAGCAACCTCTGCCCAACACAGTAAAACCAGGGCCACCACTGATGAGGGAGAATGCTCTCGACCTCGATCCTTAGACCCCATGCTGGCACGAAAGCTGCAGACAGCAACCACCTTCACAGCACCGCACAGCGCACTCAAGCCCTCAAGCGAGAAACTAGGCGGAAAATAAACACAAAACCGTAGGCCAGCTGTCGACTGTACGGGACCTTATGGACTCTGATCACTGCAATATTTTGAATTCCCATGTACGTCCACAACCACCGCTCTGGTACCAGCTGTAATGACCCGAGAATCCGATTACCGGGAAGGCCCGATAATCCGAGACTCGAACCGCCGCCCACGAGTCGGGAGGGCTCGGAAGGGCTAAAAGGAGTGTGGAGGCACAAAGAAATAGGAAATAAAATAGGACAATTCAATAATTAACAGAAATAAATAAATAACTACTGCTACAACAGAGTCCAGTCTAACAGAAAGTACAGTCTAAAGCAGTAAAACGTACCACATGCCAAGTGAACACTCGGCCCGGCGAGCTGGCAACTGAGAACCTCAGCACCGCGCCCTCGAACCTCGAGGAAGAACCGCCACATCTAAAAAGTAGGGAATGAGTCTCCAAAACAGGGACTCAGCAGGGATCTCGCGAAACCCCAACCGGAAACAACGGCGGTAGCGAAAAGGAAAGCTACAACGACAGCATGAATAACGAATCGGTGGCCGATCAAAACTCGGAACTACAGCTACTCCTACTGTACCAGAAACACACCCCGATCTCATGGTCGGGGGCTACCAAACTACACTAGTACCACTTACCGAAGTAAAACCCCACGGCAACCACACCGTAGAGGCATGTCTCCCAGGACAAGGCCTGTTAGTGTTGGTGTGCTACAGGCCAATTTTGGGTCGGGTAGGCCCAATAGTTGTACGATCTTGTTCATTAATAAAGTGGTGTTTGAGCGTAAATATACGATTGTGTTACTTTACGTTGTCCCTAGGATATGTGGTTGTAAAGTCAGCTCGAGATTGGATCTCAAACATGAGACTTACTTTACATGAACACATACCTTAAACTGTTCATGGTTGGAGGGTAATCACTCGGGGACTTTGATTACCTATTAAACCATTACACATGATGTGTCAGTGACTAGTCTCATGGTCATTGGTGCGGGGCACCAACACATATGTGTAGGTGTATGTCCTTGGAGGATGTGCACTGAACTGATCCGCTATTGGATCTTCTGATGGTTGATTATACCTAATGTCAACTGAAGATCCAACGGTCACAGTAGCATCGTTGGTCCTTTGACCTGAGACATTGATCGGATCTTACACGAGGATTGGAATGGTTTAATTATTTAGCTAAGTGACTTTAACCATAAGTCATGAGTTGCCGAGTCATTAACCACTCCAAGATACGTGTGAAGATCATCAATGGTCAAGAAGGGATCGCTCACTGTCGGGTATATATCAGACAGTTAATGGGTCATGACATTGACGCTCCGTTAAATCCCTGGCCAGGGTCGTGTGAGTTCGTTTAGAACGGACGTCATACACTTTAAGGAGGTCATAGTCAAATGGCACGATCATGGGGTTTGACAGATACCATACCCTCGATCGTACCAGACTCATAGAAGGAGCGAGGGATTATATCGATGTGGTAACTGTGGACTTACAGGTACCAGACAGGCTGGTTTAAACCCGGCGTCCTCTAGGATCACGCAGATTTGCTTGACCCAACGTGATCGAAGGTTCGGAATGAATTAAACTATTATTCGGCTCTTGTAGAAGCGAATAATACGTTTAATTTACTTCTAATTAGGAATTAGAAGTTAATGGGCCTAAAACTAGAGTGACTATGGGCCTAGAGGATCACACACATTAGATTCTTGGGTGACGGTTTATTATTATACAATTGTATATATTAATTCTATTTAATTCCTTTTGGAAAGGAGTGTAAATGGAGCTTAATACATATGTATAATATGAGATAGGACATATATACAGTTTCGGTCTTTTGGAGCCCTTTTCTAATAAGCCTAAACTCTATATATATGGCACCTACGTGAGTTCATTCGAACTCTTAGCTTCTTCCTTTCCTTCCCTTAAGCTAACCAAGCATTAAGCTTAAGGGAGAGGTTAAGCCTCCCCCCTTTCTCTCCGTTGCTCTCTCTCTCTCTCCAGAAGGTGTTAGAGCCGGGGAAAGTTGTGCCGGGGAGGTATCGTCGCTGCGAAAGGGTCCGTGTGGATCTGCTCTAGAGGCCGTACAGCTGTGCGGCTCGATTTCTCTGCATCGGGCTTAGCGGACAGCGTCGTTCCGCGCAAGGTGAAACACGCAACCCGTAATTAGGGTATTAGAAACACCGATTAGAGCACAGATTAAACTTTCCATAACACCGGAATCGGGCAAATTAAATTTTTGTTATCCGCTGCGTCGCCCGTAGGTGCTGTGTGAAACCTTACAGTGGTATCAGAGCCAGGTTCGCGCTCTGGTCGGTGTTTTTATCGCCGTTTAGAACCATGCTTTAGGGGCATATTAAATCTTCAATTATTGTTTGTTGAAAGAGATCTAGGCGTCTCTGTTTTTCCTGGATGCTGGGCATCCAAGCAGCAATTTTTTTTTAAAAAAAATAAAAATAATTTTTTTAAGGCCCGTTTGGGCGCACTACGCACTGCGCCCTGGGCGCTGTGCGCCCGCCGCGTGGGCGGCGCACGCGGCACCCGTGGTCAGCGCCCGTGGGCGCTTATCGCGGGGGCGGGCGGGCGCGCCGCGTGGCGGGCCGCGCCCGCCACTCGGCAGGCGCCGCAGGCGGCGCCCGCGTGCGGGTGCGGGCCCGCGGGGGGCGCGGGATTTTTTTTATTATTTTTTTAAAAAAAATTTGCATTTTTTACCATTTTCTTTAATTTATTATGCTCATATAAATAAATATATATATGGGATATATATATGAAAATGCACAGTAAATTGAATAGAATTTTATCGAGTAGGTTAATTGTATTATCTCGATGGTAAATGTCAAATGTTAAATTTTATTTTATCGTGTTGAATTTACTGAGGTGAGATAATTACTACTTACCTTGAGATAAAATGGTAATAATTGAAGGTACTTCAGTAAAATTTAAGTTCTTGAATTTTTAATTATTAGATAATTAAAAAATTCAAAATTTAAATTTTATTGAAGATAAATGTAGAAAATTCAATTATTTGAATTTTAATTATTAGATAATTATTAAATTCAAATTTTGAATTTTAGAAAATTACTAATTGAGGATAATTACATTATTTTTAAATTTACTTTCAAACAAAATTATTGGATAATTAGTTTGAATTTAAATTTAAATTATAGGCATATTTAAAATTTGAATTTGAACTTGATTATTAGAAAATTAAATTTAAATTTAAATTTAATTAATTATCTCAATTAGATGCCCCTGTAGAAAATGATGGTTCTTTACGTGCTTTACTTTATTTACCTTGTATTGGCCTGCTTGTGTGTTTAATTTTAGTTAATCATGCGTTGATTTTTAAAATTAAACAAAGCTAGCCTATTTTTTTTGTTTGCACATCCCATTTTTAAATTCAAAAGTAAAGATTATTTTCAGAAAATAATCCTTGATTGATTTTATTTGAATGGGTTGGCAAGTGATCATGGACTTGGATTAATGTAATTAATTGGGGTCTGCGAACCTCCTTTCTCTCTCTCTGTTAAAATTCCAATGTACTTTTATCTTCCTCCATTGTTGTACTCGCCCTAAGGGCTGCTGGAATTTGAGTCACATGTAATTTAATTTTTTCGGCCTGCGTGCCGTGTAAAAGTTATAATTAATGCGGCATCGGAGATTGAAAGCGCGGAGCACACCCGACGAGGACGATCCAGCTGCTTCGGAAGCGGGCCGGATGTCTTAGTTACATTAGGGTTAAAGTCCATGATCACTTGCATTTAATTTTGCATTGGATGCATTTATTTTGTGCAAACTACTAGGTACGGTAAATATATTGGATATATTTATATTACCACCTAGGGTGAGATCAAGATAAAATTAAATTCCCTCACATTTAAATTTTAGATCTGGTAAGCGTGGCTCTAGGAGTCGTCGTGGCCCTCCATCATTATGGAGTGAATGAACGTCTTCATTTCATGGATTTGTTGTGCTTTCCACAAGGTCCATGAGTTTGGGGGCGGGATTAAACTCCAAGGCTAGGCCTCAATGGGGTGAGGAATTGAACTCGGCCTTATTGTGCTTTCCACAAGGGTCGGGTCATGAACTCATTGCTATGTAGTAATGATGGTTAGATCTAACCGAGAATATCCTTTGTTGTGCTTTCCACAAGGGGATGATTTCTCGGGGGCCGAATATCGGATATTGCATTAGATGCAAGTGTCTGTTGACTGCCCTTGAGATGGTGTATGACTTGTTGTGCTTTCCACAAGGTCGTACATCAGTTTCGTTGGGATTCCGACCCACTAGGTTGATCTCGTTGATCTCCCGTTCTATATACTGAGGGTTATATAGTTCGATCGAAAAATAGTGGGACTAACTTAGATAAAAAATCACATCTAAGTTAGACTCTGAACACATGCTAAGTTGTCTTTTATTTCTTATCCAGATTATAATGTCGTCGTCCAACCCCCTCCGCGGCATCTTGGATGCAAATAGATTAACTGGACCGAACTACTCGGATTGGCTGTGTAATCTACGTATAGTCCTTACCGCCGAAAAGATTGCGTACGTGTTGGACATGGTTCATTCTGAGCCAGCTCTTGATGCCGACGAGGGCGAGTTACTGGCTTATGCCAAGTGGTCTGAGGACTCCTCCCTTGCCCAATGTTACATGTTGGCCTCTATGGCTCCCGAGCTGCAGAGGCAATTCGAAAAGACTGATTGTAGAAGTATACTTCTCAATCTACGCCAGCTCTTCGGGGAGCAGGGTAGGATTGAGAGGTATGACATCTCCAAAAGGCTTTTCAGGACACGGATGTCTGAGGGTTCATCAGTACAGACCCATGTACTGAAAATGATGGAGTGGATTGAAAGACTCAATGTATTGGGGTTCAAGTTGGATCTTGAACTATGCATTGATCTTATACTCCAGTCATTATCCGATTCCTTTTCTTCCTTCATCATAAACTTTAACATGCATAGAATTGATGCAACTCTCCCGGAGCTGCTCAATATGTTAAAGAGTGCTGAAGAAACCATGCAGAAAGATAAACCATATTCATCTGTAATGATTGTTGGCCGGGCCAACAAGAAAAGGAAGGCCTCTCAAATATCCACCGCGAGTAACAAGGGGAAGAGAAAGAAAAAAGGCCACGGGTAAGCAACTCGCCAAAGTTGACAAAGGGAAGGGCAAGAAGAATGAAAAGGAAGATAAATATTTTCGATGCGGGGAAACTGGGCATTGGAAAAGGAATTGCAAGGTAATTCTAAATGAAGGAATTTTTGTCATAGACCTTAATTTGTCATATATGGAATCCACATCATGGGTATTGGATACTGGATGTGCATCTCATATCTGCAATTCTGTGCAGGTGTTGACAAATAGAAGGCGATTGGGCAAAAAGGAGATTGAACTGAGGATGGGCAATGGAGCTTTGGTTTCTGCCAAAGCTGTCGGGACTGCACGCCTCAGTTTACCTTCAGGAGTCATTCTGGAGTTGAATGACTGTTATTATGTTCCTAATATTATTAAGAACATTATTTCAATCTCTGGCTTGTATAACATTAGATATACATTGGCTTTTAATAGCACTGGGTGCTCTATAATAAATAATGGTTTGGTTATAGTCAATGGTTCATTAGTCAATGGTCTTTATGTATTAGATACACGTTCTAATGTTATGCAAATTTCCAATGCTGATGAAGTGAATTCTGCATATCTATGGCATTACAGACTTGGTCATGTAGGTGAGAAAAGAGTCTCTCACTTACACTCAAATGGGTATTTGAATTCGTTCGAATACAAGCCATTTGATACCTGTGAGTCGTGTCTTATGGGGAAAATGACCAAGGCTCCTTTTGGTGGACATGGTGAGAGGGCTGTTGACCTTCTCGAACTCATACACTCGAATGTGTGTGGACCCATGTCCATAGAAGCAAAAGGAGGTTATATCTATTTCATTTCTTTTATTGATGACTTCTCTAGATATGACTATGTGTATTTGATGAGACATAAATCACAAGCCTTTGAGAAGTTTAAGGAATACAAAAATGTAGTAGAGAAACAGACTGGTAAAAGTATTAAGGCTATTCGATCGGATCGAGGAGGTGAATACTTAAGCCATGAATTCACTTCTTATCTTAAAGACCATGGAATAGTTTCTCAGTGGACTCCACCGTATACACCACAGCATAATGGTGTATCCGAGAGGAGAAACATGACCTTGTTAGACATGGTCCGATCCATGATGTCTATGTCAGGACTATCCTTGTCTCTCTGGGGCTATGCGCTAGAGACTGCGGCTTATTTATTGAATAGGATCTCAAGTAAATCAGTTCCTTCTATACCATATGAGATATGGAAGGGCAGAAAACCAAATTTTAATCACATTAAAATTTGGGGGTGTCCTGCTCATGTAAAGAAGAACGAGAGTGATAAGCTTGAGTCGAGAACCGATAAGTGTAGGTTTGTGGGATATCCAAAAGAGACGTTTGGATATTATTTCTATCACCCTTCTGAGCAAAGGGTCTTAGTGGCCAAGAGAGCTGTATTTCTGGAAAGAGAATATCTACTCAAGAAAAATAGTGGGAGCCAGATAGAATTGGACGAGGTCCAAGAACCACAACCCATAGACACAAACTCGTTAGATGAGACGGTATCGGTTGATCCTATTCAAGGTGAAACACTGACACTACGGAGATCTGGTAGACTACCGAGAGAACCTGAGAGATGTTGGACATGTCTCAGAGGGGTCCTCTAAGGTATGTATCGATGAGGATGATGATCCTCAGTCGTACCAGGAGGCGATCCATAGTGTAGACTCCAAGAAATGGCAAGAGGCAATGGATTCAGAAATCCAGTCCATGTACACCAATAAAGTTTGGAATTTAGTTGATGTACCCGAAGGGAAAGGTCCCTATCGGCTGCAAATAGATTTTCAAAAGGAAAATCGGTGCAGATGGACAGGTTGACACATACAAGGCTAGACTAGTGGCGAAAGGATATCGTCAAAGGCAAGGCATTGACTATGACGAGACGTTTTCGCCGATAGCCATGGTTAAGTCAATCAGAATCCTCCTTACCATTGCTGCATACCTGGATTATGAGATCTGGCAAATGGATGTGAAGACAGCTTTTCTTAATGGAAACCTGTCAGAAGAGGTGTACATGGTACAGTCTGAGGGATTCACCTCCAAGTCACATCCTAATAAGGTATGCAAACTTCAAAGGTCCATTTATGGATTAAAGCAGTCATCTAGAAGCTGGAACTTAAGATTTGACGAGGCTGTCAAATCTTTCAACTTCATTCGGAATGAAGATGAACCCTGTGTTTACAAGAAGGTCAGTGGGAGCTCAGTGACCTTCTTGGTCCTTTATGTTGATGACATCTTACTCATTGGGAATGATGTAGGGATGTTGACATCAACTAAGTCTTGGTTGTCCAAGACCTTCTCCATGGAGGATTTGTGAGAAGCATTATATATACTGGGCATAAGGATCTATCGAGATAGATCTAAAAGGATGCTATGATTATCCCAATCCATGTACATAGTACTATCCTTAAAAGGTTTAGGATGGAAAATTCCAAGAGAGGTCTCATTCTCATGAGACATGGAATTTACCTATCCAAGGGGATGAGTCCTAAAACTTCTGAGGAGGTGGCACACATGAATAAGATACCCTATGCTTCGGCGATAGGGTCAATCATGTATGTAATGCTATGTACACGGCCTGATGTTGCCAATGCTTTGAGTATTGTCAGTAGATATCAGGTAAATCCAGGCGAAGAGCACTGGAAGGCAGTAAAGGGCATCCTTAAGTACCTGCGAATGGCTAAGGATCTTTTTCTGCTTTATGGAGGAGAGGACCTACAGCTTAGAGCTTACACAGATTCTAGTTTCCAATCAGATCTAGATGACTGCAAATCCATGTCTGGATTTGTATTCATGTTGAATGGAGGGGCAGTGAGTTGGAGAAGCCATCTGGATGAAGAAATTCATCTTGGAACTCGGCGTAGTTCCCGAGATATCAACTCCCATCCCATTATTTTGTGATAATAATGGGGCCATCACCCAGGTGAAGGAACCGAGATCTCACCAAAGGTCAAAGCATATTCTCAGGCGCTTTCACCTTATTCGGGAGATTGTTGATCGTGGAGATGTGACGGTAGAGCGTGTACCGTCAGAAGACAACATAGCAGATCCACTGACTAAGCCTTTGACACAGACTGTATTTGAGCGTCATCGGGATAAGATGGGCCTCAAAGTTGTGGGCAATTGACTGTAGTTCAAGTGGGAGATTGTTAGTGTTGGTGTGCTACAGGCCAATTTCGGGTCGGGTAGGCCCAATAGTTGTACGATCTTGTTCATTAATAAAGTGGTGTTTGAGCGTAAATATGCGATTGTGTTACTTTACATTGTCCCTAGGATATGTGGTTGTAAAGTCAGCTCGAGATTAGATCTCGAACATGAGACTTACTTTACATGAACACATACCTTAAACTGTTCCTGGTTGGAGGGTAATCACTCGGGGACTTTGATTACCTATTAAATCAGTACACATGATGTGTCAGTGACCAGTCTCATGATCATTGGTGTGGGGCACCAACACATATGTGTAGGTGTATGTCCTTGGAGGATGTGCACTGAACTGATCCGCTATTGGATCTTCAGATGGTTGATTATACCTAATGTCAACTGAAGATCCAACGGTCACAATAGCATCGTTGGTCCTTTGACCTGAGATATTGATCGGATCTTACACGAGGATTGGAATGGTTTAATTATTTAGCTAAGTGACTTTAACCATAAGTCATGAGTTGCCGAGTCATTAACGACTCCAGGATACGTGTGAAGATCATCAATGGTCAAGAAGGGATCGCTCACTGTCGGGTATATATCAGACAGTTAATGGGTCATGACATTGACGCTCCGTTAAATCCCTGGCCAGGGTCGTGTGAGTTCATTTAGAACGGACGTCATACACTTTAAGGAGGTCATAGTCAAATGGCACGATCATGGGGTTTGACAGATACCGTACCATCGATCGTACCAGACTCATAGAAGGAGCGAGGGATTATATCGATGTGGTAACTGTGGACTTATAGGTACCAGACAGGCTGGTTTAAACCCGGCGTCCTCTAGGATCACGCGGATTTGCTTGACCCAACGTGATCGAAGGTTCGGAATGAATTAAACTATTATTCGGCTCTTGTAGAAGCGAATAATACGTTTAATTTACTTCTAATTAGGAATTAGAAGTTAATGGGCCTTAAACTAGATTGACTATGGGCGTAGAGGATCACACACATTAGATTCTTGGGTGACGGTTTATTATTATACAATTGTATATATAAATTCTATTTAATTCCTTTTGGAAAGGAGTGTAAATGGAGCTTAATACATATGTATAATATGAGATAGGACATATATACAGTTTCGATCTTTTGGAGCCCTTTTCTAATAAGCCTAAACTCTATATATATGGCACCTACGTGAGTTCATTCGAACTCTTAGCTTCTTCCTTTCCTTCCCTTAAACTAACCAAGCATTAAGCTTAAGGGAGAGGTTAAGCCTCCCCCCTTTCTCTCCGTTGCTCTCTCTCTCTCTCCAGAAGGTGTTAGAGTCGGGGAAAGTTGTGCCGGGGAGGTACCGTCGCTGCGCAAGGGTCAGTGTGGATCTGCTCTAGAGGCCGTACAGTTGTGCGACTCGGTTTCTCTGCATCGGACTTAGCGGACAGCGTCGTTCCGCGCAAGGTGAAACACGCAACCCGTAATTAGGGTATTAGAAACACCGATTAGAGCACAGATTAAGCTTTCCATAACACCGGAATCGGGCAAATTAAATTTTTGTTATCCGCTGCGTCGCCCGTAGGTGCTGTGTGAAACCTTACACGGCCAACCTGGACACACTGTCCAAAGTGCAACCCCGACCGTCCGGTCGCGGGTACCGCACAACAAGGGGCAACCTCGGTAAAGCCACTAGCACTAGTCTCACGGCGCGAAAATCGACACACGCGCCACGACGAAACAACCGAAACTCAACGGTCAACACGACCGAAAACCCGAAGTTCGAAGTCACGGAAACTAACAGTCTGTCACTCTCTGTCCATAACAGGAGTACCTCCCACTAGAAGAAGGCCGAATGCGTCCACTGACGTCATAGTCCATGCCTCAGGTGTCTCCCTCCGGCCCAGCGGGAAACTGAGACACCGAACAAGTAACTACAAACAAGTGACTAGCTGGGGTCACGCTCGTCAGCGTGGGTCCAACCGCCCCCAACCACGTGTGCACACACAGACCGTGCGTCCCTGGTCTAGCCCTCTGACCGGTTTTCCCCTCAGCCGGACTCTGGCTGAAAGACGTGGGGCCCGACGGAAACCGGTCTAAAATCGCCTCTAATGGTAAGCCCGTACACCTACCCCCAGGTGAGACCAGCACACGCGTACTGGTAGGCTACGACTAGTAAAGGGTCGCTGAGAGAGTAGACTCTCAAGTCAACGGAAAATAACGTCCAACCCGACGAAGTACGGGGACCGTCCCACGTACCAGCACCGTCGCACGGTGACCACAGTCGGAGAAGAAAGGGGACTCACAATCCACGGGCCGCACACTCGACCACGTAAAAACACAGAAACACAGTTCCCAAGGCAGCTTACAGGCCGCCAAACCAAATCCCACTCTCAGGGAAAGGCGGGAACCCTCCAGCCCCAGGCTGGCAACTGGACTCGCAGTCCAAGGTCACACACATGGCCCACACGAAAAGCACAGAAGCACGATTCCCAGGGCAACGCACAAGCTACCACGCCGATAACTGGACTCACAGTCCAATGCCAAACACATGGCCCACTCGGGAGTCATCTTCCAGGAAAACTCACGGCATGCAGGGGGAGACCCCACCGCACCCTCACCGATACACGGTGACTCGGTCTAGCGTAACACGAAAGCCCGACACGCGAGGAGTCACCCGGACTCTCAAACCCACGGGCATGCTAAACGAGGTAGCACGGTCCTCCTGACACCTTCAAAACACGGACACAGAATCCCACGGGTGTCTGGGGCATTAACGAGATTGCAAGTCAACCACTGGGTCACAACCGAGTCGACCATGGATCCACACATCGCGGAACGAACGCGGAGAACACGAAAACTCACCTCGGCGCAACACAGAGCATGACGGTCTAACCTTGGGCCGTCACAGTCTGTAACGGTCTAAGCCTCGACCGTCACAACAGCTCTGACGCACCAACACAGGGCCGTCAGACGCTCGGTGCAAACCGGTTGTGACGCGCTGACCCTGGTGCGTGACAGTCTCTGACACGCCAGCCCTGGTGAGTCACAGTCTGTGACGCGCCAGCCCTGATGCGTCACAAGACAAGATGAAACCAACTGTGACGCGTCCCGCTCGGTGCGTCACAAGCTGTAACGGACCAACTCTGGTGCGTTACAAGGTGGGAACATGTCTGCTCTGACGCACCCACACAGGGGCGTTACAAGGCTGTGACGCGCCAACCTTGGTGCGTCACATGCCTTGACCCCAAACGGTCAAAACCAACGACCAAAAGTCGGCGGTCAGATCATCCCTGATGGTCCAACCCAGGCGCGTCACAGCGCCGTGGCAGTCTATCGTGGGACCGTCACACTCACAGACCACCAGTAGGCTAAATGGGCCATGTGACGCACCCACCCTGGGGCGTCACAGTCTGTGACGGTCACTGGAAGGACCGTCACACCCGTCCGAGAACGGAACGACGGGAAACGACCCAAAAATGTCCCACGCCCCCATACCTCCACGGGAGAGGGGAAAAAGAAGGGGGAAGCCCCCAAATAACCCCTAGCATGCATCTACGGCCTCGGATCGGCCAAAAACGTAATGAAACGGTATATCGGCTCACAACCCCAAAACGTGGAGTTTTTCCCCAAATCTCCCCGATTAGCGCCCTCGGCTCACCACGGCCTACGAAACTCGTGGAAAAGAAAGAGAACGTGATGGGGGTCCATCTCCCTACCTCCACCGAAGATTTCGCGCCCCGAGCTCGCCGATCCGCGAAGAAACGCCGTTGAAGCCTCGCCGGCTCGCGACCGCGCCACGAGCTCCCACGCGCCTCCACCGCCTCGATCCTCGCCCATCCTCGCCCATGTCCTCGCCCGCGCCGCCTCCGTCTTACCCCCGCCTCGCTCGGTCGGCCACCGGAGAAGAGAGGGGAGAAAGAGGGTGTGAGAGAAGAGAGAGGGAGAAAGGGTGAGAAATGAGAGATGGGGAGAGAGAAAAAAGGGAGGGGGTTTATATAAAAAATCCAGAAATTCTAGAAAATACCGAAAAATAGAAAAATACACCCCCGCGATCCTCGAAACACGTTGATCACGGTGGTAACATCCGGGCGTCGGAGAACGCAACGGTTCACCCTATACGGGGTTCCGAAGGTCCGACAGACGGAAAACAAGGGTAAAACCCAAAACACAACCCGGGACCCACAAAGGTGCTCCGAAAAATATAGAAAATTACCGGCGTGCTCCTCACAACACCACGGACCCAAGGAAACTCACGGACACACCACCAGTGGGTCCGACAATCCGGTAAAATAGTCCGAAGCTCGATCGGACTCAAATCCGAAACACACATAAAGGCGATCCAAAACCCACAGATCCAGATCCAAAAAACCCGGGGCATTACAAGGGAGGCATGCGAAGAAGAAAATCCACCGTAGGAGCAGCAAAGAAGAAGAAAAGAAGAAGGTAGATGGAGAAAAGGAGAGAGTTGGCTGAATGTAACGGAGGGGAAGGAATGAGGAGCAGGATAGTGACTTTGCTTCGTTCCAACCTTCTTCATGCTTGTAGTTTTTTTTCTTTCATCTTTCTCGTTTCTCCTCCCCTCTCTATTTCGTTTGAATCTACTGTAATGTATTTGGCCCTTTGGCCATAACTTTTTGGCACCATGCTTCCCCATGAATGAAATACCTTCCTTTTTGGTCTGATTATTGTTATTCCCGTCGGCTTCCCCTTTGTTATTGGTCTGTAGCTTGCATTCTTCCCCTGGCTTTCTAGCCTTGTTCCAATCTCCCCTAGTGCCACTAGTTCGTTTAGCTCAACGTGCAGTGTTCTCGGCTCGTCAGCCCAAGGTCGGCTCCCCTCCCCTTCGATGTTTCTCCGTAGCCTGAACATTACTCCACTTCCCCTCACATGGCTTTGCTAGAGCCTGCTGCCCCACTTAGCGTTTGGGACTTACCCACTATCTAGGGCATTTCCCCCCTTTTTGCCATCTTTTCAAAGCTAATGGTCAATATGTACCTGTCTAGGCCTCCCACCGGTACACCCCATCTGCCGATTGTCCCATTGCATGCATGAGGTGCCCCAGCGGCACACTCTCAATGTTTTCCTTTCTGGCACTATGGACGTATAAAATTGAACATCCATATGTCCCGCCAAGCCCTCGCACCAATGTCAGGGTCGGAAAGAGAAGACCCGAGGAGAATGGCCATCCAGGGCTCCGGGAGAATACTATCGTCCCGCAAATCCCTATATTTGCATGGGCGCATTAAAAGATCAAGAAAGCACAGGATGTCCTCCTGAATTTATACACTACTATGGGCCCACCCTCGGGTCCCTAACGGTGAAGAATGTCCCAAAGAAGTACGCCGTCATGAGTCACTAAAGAAGGGGGTCAACGCCTTTAAGGCACACCCTTTGTTCCCTCACCAACGGCACGCTTAGTGTGCCCCTCTCAACGGCGCGCTCCAAACGGCCCTCAACTGCACAGCCAGGAGCCTTCGGCGGCACACCCTCAGGTGTCTTCAGTGGCACACTCCTCCGGAGCCTTCACCGGCACACTTCAGGTGCCTCAGCGGCACACTCCAGCGCCTTCGACGACACGGCCTCAAATGCCTTCAGCGGCACACCCCCAAAGTGCCCACCCCTCAACGGCACAGCAGTGGTGCCCTTCCGACGGCACAGTCATCACGTGCCCCAGCGGCACGCCCAATCGTTGCCCTTCCAACGGCACGCTTTAGGCGACCCCTCCAACGGCACATGCATTATGCCCTTCAACGGTACGGCCTTCACGCCCCTCCAGCGGCACAACGGCCCTGCCCCCAGCGGCACAGCGGTGAATTCCCCTGAACGGCACGAACCGACAGAAGGCACAACGGTCAGTAGGCAGACCCATTGGCACGCAGCTCGGCCACTTCAACATCAGCTAGCACCCGCCTTGGTGTCACCTTCTGGTTGGGCGAGGGAGATCCTCACCTGACATGGAAGAGACCGAAGTCAACCTCGGATGGCAGTGCCATCATGAGGTCACCCCCGTCAACGGCCCACACATAAAAAGGCCTTCGGGGATAAGGGCAAAAGGAGGAGGGCATGCGAAGGCACCCGTTCGAAGAGAGCAGCACCGGAGAAGAAGAGAAAGGAAGAAGAAGGTAGAGGAGAGTGGAGGGATGGAGAGGAACTGAGCTACCTGTACAGGGGAGAGAAGGGACGGGGTGAAGGGAAGCATCCCCCCTCGTCCCAACTCTCCCTATCACTATTTTATTTCGTTCCTGTTTTCGTGTCTTGACTGCCTTTTCTCTTTCTATGCTCTTCTATTCTGTGATGTGGTGTAGCTGGCCTCCGAATCTTGGCCTTTGTCATTGTTGCAGTTCTTATCATGAATAAAAGTGCCCTTGGGCTCTATCTTTTGTTGCATCCGTTGTCTTCTCCTCGTCATTAATATGTGGTTTGCATTTTTACTCCGGTCTTCCAGTTTTGTTCTGATTACCCCTCATGCCATCGGTTAGCTTGGCTCCATGTGTGGTGTTCCTGGCTCGCCAGTGCAGGGTTGGCTCCTTTTCTTTTGATGGCCTTCCATGGAGTGAGCGTTACCCCACTCTCTCCACCTGGGTTAGTTAGCACTCACCATCCCTGCCTAGCTGCTGGAACTCATCTACTGGTCAAGAGGCTCCTTTGCCTCTCCTTCAGGGTCCATGGTGCACACACACTCTCCCAAGCCTCCTCAGTCGTCACACCGTTCAAGCCCTTCGACGGCACACCTATTTTCGTTCGCCCAGCGGTACACCTCCTCGAGTCCACCTAGCGGCATGCTCTTCCCTGGGTTTGCTCAGTGGTACACCCGTCCCATTCTTCTGCTTGGCGGTACACTTCCCTCGGTTGTCTCAGCGGCACACCCTTAGACTGCCAGCCCGGCACACCTTGATTATCACTTCTCCGGTGAATTCACAGCACGTATCAGTCTAAGGGTTTCTCGTTCGGCGTTTTCTCCGAGTTTTTCCGAAGTTTCCCCAAAGGTGGCTGCCGAGGCACACACCTCAGTTGTTGGTTCATGTCACTCCCTATGGACATGTTCCTTGTTATTCCCTTACCACCCGGGTTAAGGGGAGATGATGCCGAATTTTTGTCAGAAATAACGATAAGTTAAAAGATAAAAGGAAGCAACAAACGAATGTGACTAAGCAACAATAAAACATTCTATCAACTAAAGGAATTATACAAAGCTTTAGGGATTAGACTGAACAAGACTCGAAGGACTGCACTACTGAGCGTGAATTGGGACTCAATTACATGACAAAG
The DNA here is from genome assembly GCA_022559845.1 of Amorphophallus konjac. Lineage (NCBI taxonomy): Eukaryota > Viridiplantae > Streptophyta > Magnoliopsida > Alismatales > Araceae > Amorphophallus > Amorphophallus konjac. Next base: position 19,535,634 of record CM040122.1, read on the forward strand.
ATTGAAAGTTGATCCTCTGAGGTTCTCCATCAGACCTGCATGAGCAATGGCTCTCTCTCTCTTTTGAACTTTGAACTTTGTTCCACCCATCTAAACTCCACCCCACCTTCCTTACCCTTTACTCCCAGTTCAACCCTTCCAGCGGCTACCCAATCCCTCAACCCTCTAGTGGTACACATCCTTCATCCTCCAGCAGTACACCCTCCTCCTCCCTAGCGGCACACTGCCCGCACCCTCAGCTCTCTAGCGACACACTTACTAATTCCCCAGTGGCACACTCTCAGCTCTCCGCGATACACTTACTAGTTCCCCAGCGGCACACTCTCAGCTCTCCTGCGACACACTCCTAATTCCACCTCCAGCGGTACACTCCATCATTTCTCCAATAAATATATATATATAATAAAAATAATAATAAAAGGAGCAACAAATAATAATAATAATAGTAAGAGAGGGGGGTAATAGTTGTAGACACGCTATTTGTAGCGACCCGGATTCCGGATACCCGGTATACCCGGTAGGACTACCGGATACACGTGGTACCGCATGGGACCCGCGAGGCCTCCCAAGCGCGGGAAAGCGCCGAAGGGAAAAAGGACTGTCGTGTAGTACATTGAACTGACAGATATAACAGCAAGCAATTAAATTTCATTAGATCGGAGTGCTAAAGTAGCAGAAATAAAATTACATTTTCGTTAATAATTCAAATTTTACAATTATACACCAGAGTCTAGTCCGAAGGAAAGACAACAAGTACAGTCTGACAGAAAAGAACGTACACAGAAGTCGGGGAAAGCCCGACACAGGTACAGCTGACAGCTACAACAACGCGCTCCACCAGGAACAGCAGAGACAGACGGCGAAACTCACCTGAAAAAGTAGGGGTGAGTCTCTAAACGGAAACTCAGTAGGGGTCACGCGGATCCCCACTGGAAAACGCACAGTGCAAACAGAAGCAACACAGAAACAGCAAGCGTAGCAAAGCAAGAAAGACTACACTAAAAAGCTGTAAAACTACGCTACAGGCAGTAGTAAACAGACGGGAGGTAGGAGTAGGGAACAAGCAAGAAAGGGGAAGAACCCGCGCCAGACAAGTGGCGGCCGAACTAACCTCGGCACTCCAAGCTCCTCCAAACAACAGCAGAAGGGCGACTCTGGTCCAACAAAGTCAGGAGTTACCGATCTGCCAACCCGACACCAGGTCTAAGACGGAGACCCGCAAAGACGGCTAAAACAATCACGACAGCCTACACGATTGGAACATCATGCACGCAACCCCATGCTCATCTTGAACACAGCCAAGAACAGACCACACAGCCAGGGTAGCAAATCTTGGACAAGGCCAAGACTAGCCGACACGAAAAGGAGAACACCGGCTCCGAGAAACGCAAGAGTCGCTGGTCAAGTGATAGGAGTACCCTCACACTAGAAGAACAGCCAGATGCGTCCACTAACGTCTTACACTATGCCACAAGTGTCATGTCTACCCGACCGTGTGTAGCACGGGGGAGACTAGACACACCAAGAACTAGGTCCAAGGAACAACGACGTTCCAAGGAAAAACGGCACCTCACGGACACAAGACCGCATCACTACAACTGCAAGTAACTAGTCAGGGCTACGCCCGTCGATGCAAGTCCCCAGTCCCTGACCACGTGTGCACACACTGACCCGTACCTAGGCCAGGCCTCTAGCTAGTATTCCCCTCGGTAGGACGCTACCGCTGGCCGGGGCCCATGGAACTAGCTTAAAAACCGTGTAACGGGAACTGCCCGTCCACCACTCCCGGTGGGTGACGTACTAAGAAAAGCCTACGTCACAGGCTACGACTAGTGGAGGTTCACAAGGCACAGACTCCAAAACACAAGTGCTAGAGTACAGACAGTCTAAGGAAAGCCCTGTCGTACGTACCACCAAGCACCACTGGCAGTACCACCACTGCCAACAGACTCAGGACCAGGCAACTAGACCTACCACGTAACGATCCTGAGTCGAATGACTCAAAGGCAAGATCGTCACAGACAGCGGAACAAGCTGTCAATCGGTCTAATCCTAAGCCAGAAAAATCACGCTCCGCAGAAAACAACACACGGAGACCTGAGGGAACACCAAAAACCCTCAGACACAACTGGACACACAAACCGAGGTAAAGCGACACCTCGAGGCATCCAGAACCAGTGTCTCGGACTGGACAGAACCGCCAAGACACCCACACACAAGGTCACCTGTCAACCACTGGGTCACCCCGGGTTGACCAGAACCAGACCAAAACACAAGCAAAGGTAGGATAGAAAATCCTACCTCAAGTAAGAAGACTCCTGGCTACCTTACAACGTAGTCCTAGCCCTCATAGGACGTCGGGAGACATCCACGGGACAGCGGGCAGACCACAAGGCCAAGCCAAGACAAGCAGAAACCGAACGAACGGAAATCGGAGCTCAAGGCATATAACGCACCACACCTAGACCGCTACAAGCATGTGACGGTCTAGACCTGGGCCGTTACACACAAAGTGACGGTCGGGCGACAAGCCGTCACACACACCGCCCTATCCAACTCTAAACACAGAAAATAACATGTAACGGCCAGCACCGGGCGCGTTACACACACCTGACGCGCCAGACCGGGGCCGTCAGGGCCAACAACCCTCAACACACAAAACACACGAAGCAAGTAACGCGCTAGACGGGGCGCGTTACAACGAACTAACGCACAGGAGCGACCGCGTTAAAGCCACCTGACGCATAAGACCAGGCGCGTCAGGGCCAACACGCCCACAACCAAAAGCACAAATCACGGCTGAGAGGCATGTAACAGCCAACACAGGGCGCGTTACAAACGCCTGACGCACAGGGTCCCCACCGTTACATCCAACGGTGCAACCACCCCACTCAGCCAAAACAGCAAGTAACGGTCCAGAGAGGACGCGTTACGCAGGCCTAACGCATAGGGGCATGGCCGTTACAACCAGAACAGCACGCATCCACCTAAACTCGGCCAAAAACAGAATGTAACAGCTTGGGACAGGCGCATTACACTCACCCAACGCATAGGGGCACCACCGTTAGAGGCACCACCTCTAATGGTCAACGTCGGTTAAACGGAATGTAACGGCCAGGGCAGGGCGCGTTACATCCATCTAACGCGCTGGGTCAAGCGCGTTAGGCTAACCGACTCAATCCCAAAATAAAATGACAAAGCGAATGTAACGCACAGGCTCAGGCGCGTTACATGGGTGTGGCGCGCCACTCCAGGGCCGTCACATACCCAGAAGCCAAAAACTCAAGAACGTCAAATGAAGTGGCGGTCTATCATAGGGCCGTCAGAGCCAAGTAACGACCTCTGAAACGACCGCTACATCGGTCACGGCGGGAAAACATAGGAATGGCCAAATCAGCCCGTTCCACGCCCCATACACGCCAAAGCGCAGGGGAAACAAACCCAAACGCTGGAAAACAACACTAGGGTGCTAAAAACCCCAAATGCAAGCTCAAAAACACAAGATCCGGGCGATTTCATCAAATCGACCCAAAATGGGTCACCGAGGTTCCCGGACTTCTACCGGCTTCGAATGAACACCAATCAACACGAAATTAACGTGGATGGGATCCTAACATCCCAGCGGTCAGTTTAAAACTAACTACACTGCAAACGGTCGCCGTTTTTCGGCAAACCCTACAAACCACGAAAATCAACGTTTAGGCAAAACAAGCCCAAACTCGACCGTTTTCTTACCGAACGACGTGCAATGGCAGGAAAAATGGAGAGGAAGAAGTGAGGATCAGTCACCCTACCTCCACCGAAGAAACCGTGCCCCAAAGGGACTAAACCACGCTGAAAACCACTCGCGATTTCGAACGTCGACTTTGAATCCACCGTTCGGGATCGCGCCAGAATCGATCCGATCCTCGCCCTATCGCGTACCCAGCCAGCTCCACCAGGTCCCCAGCACACGCCCCTAGGCACCCCATCTACAGTCGGAGCCGAGGAGGCGAAACGAGAGAGAACGGAAGAGAGAGAGATAGCGGCGGCGAATGAGAAGAGAGGAGAGAGAAAAGGAAAGAAAAAGAAAAGAAATTAGAAAATTTTCCTAATTTCTGAAAATTCCGAAAATGCGCCGAAAATGCACAAATTCAGAAAATACACAAAAATAGTCGAAACGACCGGCTCGAAGAGTACATCGTCGCTGTAGTATCCTCTAGTTCGAGAATTGACAAACAAACTCACCGTAGGGTTCCGTAACTAGTACGTGAGAAAAACTCACACGGCTCGTCAAACTCAACTCGGAAGTCACAAAAGCGAACCGGAACTCAACGAAACCAATCCGAAAGACCCAATGAAGATCCAGCAAGACCTACCAAGGATCCAGGGCATTACATCCTCCCCTCCTTTAAGAAATTTCACCCTCAAAATTAAGGACTAACAAAGGAGAAGCAAGGGAGAACAACCCAGCAACACAATCACAGAAATGACACAAATCTCGAGAAACACAGCTCAGAAGAACAATGTCAGACCACCATCACGAGTACATGCTCTGGATCAAGCACGACACCCAAGTGAACACAAGTCCGACACCTCCGAAACAAGGCAACATCGTTTACGTCTCACAGGACCGGAGACACGACTGCCACAACAACAGGCAATCCAAATCGAGAAACACAACAACAACACGGCAAGCGACAGCTTACACAAGGAGACACAATCCTCACAACTGACAGCTCAACCACATCATCGGCTCCAGTGCCAAAGGTAACAGGGAACACCTGGCACACAGGACGCCAACGACAAAAACACCACTGGACCACAAGCACAAACAAGTCAGTCCTCACTCAGATATTACATCTGATCGAGTCGCAAGCTAACTCCAGGGAAGAAGAGTACAGCAAGCTAACCGACACGTCCAGGTCCAAACAGAGACACAAAATCATAAATAAATAGCGCCAAAACAACAACGGCAGCACCTGCAGGATTCCGATTCCATTCTGAACATAGAACCAAGGAACACAACTGCAAGCAGGGTCACATCAAGGCACAGAAACAGCTGAGCACACGACCACATGGGAACGGGTCACGCATCAGACTGCTCACCAATGAGAGACCCACAACAACGAGAAACGACAACAATCTCGGAGAACGCACCTCAAGGACTACAAACACCCCTCGAGAGCACAATACCCAAGAAAAGACATGCAGAGTAGAGGGTACTCAATCAGTAGGAACGCCGACAAATTCCCCAACACTCGCAAATGCCGATGCCAACAGCAAACGGGCAACCGACACAACACGGCACGGCAACAACAATGTCAAGGCACAGGAAGCCAAGACAAAGTCACCACGAGAAGAAACAGATCTCTCGACCAGTGGGTAGCCAACCCACACAATTCCGCTACGCTCTCAAAAACGTGCACAGGCAACAGAACAACCTCGGTAGTCGCACCTCAGCACACACCAAGTGCCTTCGCAATCAACAAAGATCGCAAATGACACGTTACGAGTACCGATCCCGCAAACAACCTATCACCATGAGCCTAAGTGCAACAGGAGAAGAGCACCAGCTTCATCACAAAGCACAAGGAAAGCATCAATCTCAGCTTACCTTCACGTCCCGAAAACGATAAATGAGCCTTCACGATACATCGGCCGCTGGACACGGCACGACAACTACGGTACGCGGCAGCTCTTAACACCATCATGGAGTCCAAAGCCAAGCAACCGTATAGCAGAGAGCAGATCAGTCTCAAAATAAAGTTGTCCACATTTAAGCAGACACAGGACAAAGACATCACTAAGACAGCGAATCCAAGGCAAACCTCGAAAAGATTCCACCAGAAAGGACGAGAAGCAAGAAGCTCAACCACAAAAGCTCACCAGGAAGGGAAAATCCTAGCTCGCTTGAGCAACTTCTCCAACACGGAATCTAAACGAGCACTTCAACAGAAGCTAATTAAGACACCTTAAATCATTTTAAATATGTTAATCATGCTAATCAAGAGGATTAATATAAAATCTCTTACCTTAATTATGATTAAACACCTCCTTAATTAGCCCTCCACTCTCTCCTTCTGCACTTCACGTAGCCAGCCTCCAAGAGGAGCAAATGAAGCCCCTCTCATGACTATTTATAGGGATTTTCCTCTAATCAATCTTAGTCTTTGATTTTAATCAAGGGTGGAGATTTAATCACTATTTTAATGTTATTTAATTCATAATTTTACATTCAAAACTTCACCAATTCACTCAGCCCATTCTTTTGACTATCTCATATTTTTTTCTTTTTTTTTAATATAGGACACATGGGATTTGACTAATAAGAAGTGAAGGTTTAGACTTAAGATAAAAATTTGATTAAAGAAATAATAAAACATTTTTTTAATAGCCGCAAGCGGCTAGTGGGAGGGGGGCACGCGCTCGTGCGCCTGCCCGCGCGCTCTCGCGCGTGGGCGGCGCTCAGCCGCCCCCTTCGATTTTCATTTTTTTTTGCATTTTCACCCTTCTTCATTTTTTTACATTTAACCCCTTTCATTTTTTAACTATTAACCCCCTTCTTCTTTGTTTCATTTTTATATTAGTCCCCTTCCTTTTTTTTAACCTTTGTTTATTTTTCTTTCTTTCTTCACTTTCCTTTAACTTTTAAACCTCTTTCTTTTCTTTCTTTATTTTTTTACCAAGACTAAAATAATTATAATAAGACTAATAATTTAACATTTAGACATAAATAAATATATTTTTATTAATCAAATAAAATATTAAACTTATAAATTTGTAGGGCATCACAAGCTCCCCCTCATCCTCTCCCCCTCACTGCCGGCAACCCCTCTCCCTCTCCCCACACCTTGCAACTAGCGCCACATCCCTCTCCCCACTTCCACCTCGCAGTTGGCACCCCTCCCTCTCCCCCTCACTACTGGCACCCCCTCTCCCTCTCCTCCACCTAGCAACAGGTCCCCCCTCGCCCTCTCCCCCTCACTGTCGGCTCCCCCACCCCCTCTCCCCCTCTGTTGCCTTCCCTGTTACTTCAACCCCATCCCCTCACCGTTGTCGCCCCCTCCCCCTCTCCCCCCACCTCACAGCCAGCACCCCCCCTTCTCCCCCTCACCGTCGGTGCCCCCTCCCCCTCTCCCCCTCTGCTGCCCTCCCTGCTACTCCTCCCCCATCCCCTCACCGTCGTCGCCCCCTCCCCCTCTCCCCCCATCTTGCAGCCAGCGCCCCCTCCCCCTCTCCGCCTCACCACTGGCTCCCCCTCTCCCCCTTCGTCGCCCTCCCTGCTACTCTACCCCCACCCACTTGTTGAGTCTCCTTGAATGATTTTGATGATAACAAAACTCAGAGTTAAGATTTTATCTCGGTCCGTGTCAATGGATTCAAAACACGAGTCAAGGGGGTTCAAGTTTGAGTTTAAATATTCTGTGGAAAGCTCATAAGTTCTATTTGAATCGATGTTTTTCAAACTGAGTTAATTATGTCAAAACAAACTCCAAAATGCATGAAACAATCATTCGCTTAAAGCCATTGTCATTTTGATATATTTCATTGGGCTAATAATTCAATTTTGCAGGACTGGGCCATTTCGGTCGACCAACTCCCGAGGGTCGGTCGACCAAAATTCCCAGAAACGAGAAGTGTCGACCAACTCCCGAGGGCCGGTCGACCAGAATTCCCAGAAACGAGAAGTTCCCAACTTTGCAGGTTTCAGTTGACCAATAGGTTGAGGCCGGTCGACCAGAATTTTCAGAAACGAAAAACTCCAAATTTTGCAGGTTCCGATCGACCGCTCCAATGCTGTCGGTCGACCGACCCTTTCGAAGCCCCTTTTGTTGACCTTCCAATCCAAGCACGAGGAGAGATTCTCTCCCCCATTTGTTTAAGCCTATTGCCCTCAATCAAAGAGTGATTTGTGGATCTGGTCTGGGGCTTGTCCTCTGACCTTCCAAGATCTATAAAAGATCTCATTGGGGTCAAAAACCCTAAGACTTTTTCAAGGAAGAACAAGGGGAGGCTATCAAGGAAGAAGGAGCTGGTACTGTAGTCGTGAACAGTGATTCGTTAGGAATTCTTCATCCAGGAGCTGAAGCTTTCAAGGGCAAATATGCATCCAAATCAAGTGGAGATCGAGCTGAGATCAAGCTTCATCCCATATCACCTTCATCTATTAAGGGGGAGCTTGTTTTGTGTTTCCATTCTTTTTATTCTTCTTCTTCCATTCTTGTTTGAGCTGAGTTGTGTCTTCTTGTAACCTTCAATCACTTGTGTGTGTGTGGATCTAGACAGATCCGTGTGTGTGTAAGTTCTTCGTTGTTCTTCACCGTTCTTGTGTGTCGGTGGTCTTGCACCTTCGTGGGAGTTCTATACTCTTCACGTGTGTGTGTGTGTGTGTGTGTTGTTGATCTTGTAACTTCATACAAGATAGTGTGTGAATCCTCACCTTGTGTGAGGGGTGGACGTAGGTTGCAGTTGTTGCATCCGAACCACCTAAAAATCGTGGTGTTCTGTGTGGTTTGCTCATTATCTCCTACCTCTATTCTGCTCTAGCTCAGTTGCATATTGCGTTATCACATAGTTCCCTTGTTTAGATCTAACTTTACTAACCTTCTACGGGAGATCTCTGGTATATCAAAAGGTACCTTCTGATCGACATGGTTAATCTTGTCGAGAGGAAGATATCTTGTGTGAAAGAATCTTCAGATTCTCGGACTCCGCCTGTTACCAAAGAACTGCTATAGGGGTTGTTTTAGCCAGATCCTTTTTGGATTTCTTCAGATCTATTCTTGTTTGTTAGTTGCTCTTGATATATATTTTAATTTTGTTAAAAGTTCTTAAAATCTGTTATCACCCAATTCACCCCCCCCCCCTCTTAGGTGACATTGATCGCGGGACTTCACCACTCACTATCGACACCTCCTCCCCTTGTCCCCTCACCTTGTAGCTGACGACGTTGCTCCCCTCCTCTCCCCGTTAGGGTTTCAATCGGGAGGAGAGAGAGAGAAGGGTAAACTGAGAGTAGGTTAGTAATTTCATCGCTTAACTCATGTTTAACCCAAGTTGAGCTAATAAGGGTTACGATAGGGATATAATTGTAACATTTAAGGTTAAATGTAGAATATTTTTGATATTATGCTCGAACGAGGGATATATTTGACATAACTGATATTTAGGTAGGTATTTTTGTAAAAAGTCAAAAAAATAATCAAAATAAATTAAGTCCTAAATAACAAAAACCTGATTTATGTAGACTTTCTTTCATAATCTTCCTCCTTTTCCAATTCCAATCGCACCCCCGTTCTGCTTCAAGCTGCCACCCTCCCCCGACTCCCCCAGCGCCCCCCCCCCCCCCTTCTTCTTCTTCCTCCTCTTCCCCTGCTTCGAGTCGCTGCCCTCCCCGGCTCCCCCAGTATGGCATTCTTCTTCTTCTTCCCCTGCTCCGAGCCGCCACCCTCCCCGAGTCTCCGGTTCCCCCAGTCCGATAGTTCTCCTTTCTTCTTCCCTACGAGCCAACACCCTCCCCGCATCTCTAGACGACGTCGGCCACCCCGCCTCCCTCAGCCCTCCCCCGCGCCGTCAGACGAGGTCGACCACACCGCCACTCTCCCCCGTGTCACCGAACGACGCCACCCATCCCACTTCTCTCCACCCGGTACCGGATCGACCGCGTGTCGACATGTTGGTTTCCCCCAAGTATGATCCAACACGGCTAGTACAATGCTGCTTGTCGCGATGTGCAAGCCATGATATGTATACATATAATTGTTAAACTAAATCCAAAGTAGCTGGCCTTTCTAAAATTAACTGAAAGAAGTTTAAGAGGTGAACTGGAATTAAACTTTCTCGATTAAACAAGTTTGAGGAAACAAGAAATGCTGCCTCAACCCAGCTCCCCACACCAAATGTACATATCTACAGGGGCCACACAACCTCACTTGAAGAACAGGACAAAAGCCCCAGGCGAGGGTAGGCCAAACGCCGCTCCCTGCATCTTGTCCAGGACATGGGGCTGGAATGCGATTGCCCTCCATGCTATTTTTCTCTAGTCGAAGCCGAAAAAAAAGGTCCCCTTCACAAGTAGAAGCAATTGAGCTACAAAACAACACCGTGGAGACCACAGAGGTGGCGGGGGGGGGGGGGGGTTCCCAAGCTTCCAAAGCAGGATGGCCCTACAGCATCCCAATAAGAACGATGAGGCGTCTTCTGCCATCACATGCATGCCATCTTCACAGCTGACAGTAGATCTCCCAGCCGAACGAGTCATGCAGGTAGTCCACCACAGTACGACCACACAAGGCAGCTCGGGTCCCGGCCAACTTTGCCCGACGGGCGGACCGGCGAGCGATGGCCTTCCAGGTTGGTAGCTGCTTGCCGTCTTGAGGTTCCAAAGGTAGACTCTCTGGAGAGGAGGTCACAGAGCCGTACCGTAATCCGCAACCAACTAGTTAATAGCTCAAAGGTCACGTAGCCGTACATGCCGGTAGCTAACTTGAGGGCTACTGCCTCTGGCTATGACTAATGCCACTGCCTTCGGGTCATAAAAGTCCTCTATTTAAGCGGTTGCGTGGCGTACGATAACACACCGGTATGATATTTTATAAAGCCACAGTTCAGAAACCCACAGTTCTAAGGATTATAAAGCCCAAAACGTCCAAAATGGAGGATTAGGGTGTTTCTTTTTGTTATTATGAACTTAGATAATTTAAAACCCAATTTCTTTAACCAAAAAATTCTAAATTAAAGTTTTTTAAAACTAAACAAGAATAAAATGACGAGAGAAGAAGAATTGGAAAGTGTGATTGTCTGAAAATTGCTATATATTTATTGTATTCTACATGTTGCAAGTACATTCCTTTCCAAGAAAGAGTTTTGTGCAACATGGCGTTAAAGCTTGTCCACAATGGGAACATTGAGATCACATATGCAACTCAACTATTAAAAAAAAACAGAAGAACGGAGAGTCCTAATCGAGCAGTTTTTATCGATCATTCCCCAACATGAAAACCTTGCTCTGCTCCCTTCTTCCCCCTCCCGTTTCTTCTTTAGTAGCCATTTCATACATGGGTTACTACCAACGGAAGCAGAGCACAAGAGAAAACAAAAAGAATGAGAGAACAGAGCAGACTCGGCGATGGGAAGCCGGGCTCCTCCTCGCCAGTCTAAAACTTGTTATGGTACCAGAAGACGCCGGTGTTCTTGGTCGCCTCGTCTGGTTCCACGTAGATGCACTCCTTCGCCTCCCTCCACGCCGCCTTGTGCACTGGCGTCGTGTCGAGATGGTAGTACTCCCCCAGGATGGGCTTGATCGCCCTGGTCGCCTCCATGGCGTTGTAGTGCGGCATGGTTGAGAACAGGTGGTGGGCGACGTGGGTGTCGGTGATGTTGTGGAACACCTTGTTGAGCACGCCGTAGTCCCTGTCCACGGTCGCCAGCGCCCCCCGGAGCCAGTCCCACTCCGAGGAGTCGTAATGGGGCAGCGCCGGGTGGGTGTGCTGCAAGTAGGTGATCAGAACGAGGAAGCCGTTGACGACGAGCAGGGGGACGCCGTAGACGCGCACCACCCAGCCCAGGGAGTACTCGCAGGCGAGCCGGAAGAGGACGTAGGCCACGCCGAGGACACCGGCGTCGGAGATGAAGATCTGGGCTCGCTCGCGGTCGGAGTAGATGGGGCCGTAGGGGTCGTAGTGGCAGGCGAAACTGTCGTAGTGGCGGCCGGAGACGTTGAAGGCCAGGTACAGAGGCCAGCCGAGGGTGAGGGTGATGAGCAAGCTGAGGAAGCGGCCGGGGGGGTTGCTCAGGTACTTGGAGAACCAGGGGAGACTGGCCTTGGGCTTGGGCACGAACACCTCGTCCCGCTCGAGGCTGCCGGTGTTAGAGTGGTGCCGGCGGTGGCTGTACTTCCAGGAGAAGTAGGGGACGAGGAGCGCCGAGTGTAGCACCAGCCCCACGACGTCGTCCAGGAGGGAGTAGTCGGAGAAGGCGTGGTGGCCGCACTCGTGGGCGATGACCCAGACCCCCGTCAGGACGCAGCCCTGCGCGGCCCAGTAGAGGGGCCAGGCGAGGAGGTGCAGCGGGGAGGGCAGGCGGGGAAAGTACACAAGGGCGACGTAGAGGAGGGCGGCGGCGATGGCAAGGTCCTGGACGACGTAGGAGAAGGAGCGGACGACGGAGCGTTGGAAGCAGTGCGGGGGGATGGCCTTCTTGATCTCACCCAGGGTGAAGGGCGGCTTGTCAGTGGGCACCCGACGGAGGGGGTCGCGCGCCTCCCGGGGCTTCTGCTCCTCGAAGCGCTCCTCGGCGGACATGCGGCCTCCGGCACCCATTCTTCCTCGGCGGCGGCGGCGTCGGCGGTGGCAGGGGATGTAGAGGGCCTGGTACCTAGCTAGATGAGCCCTGCACCCTGCAACGAAGAGACCAGCTTGGGTTGGTTTCACCTTAAATAAAGCCCAGAAAACACAAAGCCCCATAAGAGAACATGACAAGAGAGAGCACAGGCATATCTCGGAGTTGCGGGGACGGAGATGGAGAGAGAGGCGACACGACCCACATCGTGGTTAGTGCAAATATGAATAAATCCAACTAACAAACGACGTCGAGATGAATAAGCAGAAGACAGCTGTATCTTGTCCCTTCGCGTTAGGAGTTTTCTTTTACCGGGGCAAAGTTTGTTCTTTTTCTGACTCCTCGGTCCTCTCCTCGCACACAGCTCCCCACTCGCGGCGGAGGCCGGTCAATGAACGCCGCAGTCCACGGCGCGGCCGGTGGTGTGGGGTTTCGAATGGCCTCCGCTGTCTGCACGAAGATGCCCGCGGCGTTCATGCAGCAGCTCGATTGGACCGTCTATCTAAGAGGAGGAGGCAGGGCCCGGAGTTTGGACATTAATGACGCAGACAGCCCCGCGTCTGAGACAACAACCCCATGGATCTGCGAACAGAGGCAGACCCAATGGACGGGAAACAGATTCCAAACGGATGAACACCACACACACCACCCATGCTCCATGCGCAAGAGGAAAACCATACCCACTTCGCCGGTTTCGAATCCGAAAGCAGAGGTTGGCGCGTGACACGGCAGACCAGAAGGAAAGGAAGCGAAAAAACGAAAGCAGGGGAGAGTGCAGTACCTGATAGACAGAAATGGGCGGATTCCTCTCGGCCCGGAGAGAAGGGAGAAAGGCAGAGACAGAGAGGAAGAAGAAGAAGAGGCAGAGAGGAGCCCTTCTCTTCTCTTCTCTTCCCTCACCTCTCTCTCTTACACCGCCCCCGCTGCGCCTGTCGCGGGCGTTCCCTTGACCCCGTCCCTTCTTAAAGCTCCTCTCCGCCCTTGAAGTTGGACCAGGCGATAACGGGCCGGAGGGCCCGGACGGTCTTACCGCCACGTGGCAAGCAATGAGTGGGTAGCCGGATACATGCGAGAGAAAGGTACGCAAAGCGTACCAGCCGTCGCAGGCGTGGGGCAATAGCAGGGCCGTTGGATGTTTCCTTCGGTGGGGGGAGTTCCCACGGCTGCGATGGGCTCGCTTTCGTGCCCACCACACTGGACTCGCGGGAGCGCCGCCGACATCGGTCACAACTTTTTTTTTTAACTTTCTTCGGACATATACTTCTAAATATTAGTTATGTTAAGAATACACCTCATTTGAATATATTATCAAGATTATTCTCTATTTAATCTTAAATATGATAATTATACTCTTACCGTAGCACTTGTTGGTTTAACTTAAATTAAACATGAGTTCAAAAGGTGAAATTATTAACTTACTCTTAGATTACCCCATTTCTCTGTCAAGTGAAAACCCTAATAAGAGGGGAGCAGTAGTGCCGCCGACTGCGAGGTGAGGGGGAGAGGGGGGGGACGTCAATGGTGAGAGAGTGGGGGCAGAGGAGCAAGGGAGAGCAATGTCATCGACTACAAGGCTTGGGAAGAGGGGGAGGGGGACACTAATGGTGAGGGGGTGGCTAGAGGTGGGGAGAGGGGGGGCAACAGAGTAAGGAGAGGGGGGGCTAGCCAGAGGTGAGAGGGGGCCTCTCTAAAACAGCAGGGAGAATTGAGGGACTCGCCATAGGTAAGAGGCTGGTCAGAGGGGGTGAGGGAGGCAGAGGGGGCGGAGACGGGAGGTGGGGGTAAAGTAGAAGGGAGAGGGAGGTTGGTTGATGGTGGGAGGGAGGGTGGGGCTCTCTGCAAGGAGAGGGGGGTTGGCCGGCGGTGGGAGGGAGGGTCTTGTTGAAGCAAGAGGTGGGAAGGGGAGACCTCACAGGAGGTGGGAGGGGGAGTGGGTGGGGTAGAGAGGACTCTCTCTCTCTTTTATCTGAGTAATGGTATTTTAGATATTTCATTACACCTAACAATGATAGATGACATATTCTACATAATATTTGCTTCATATCAACAATAGTAAACTGTAGGCGTATAACCATAATATTTAACACTAAATAGAGGGTGTTCTTGATAATATGCTCAAATGAGAGGTATATTTGGCATAACTGATATTTAGAGGGATATAAATGAAAATTATATTTTTCCATTAAATCAATCCTAAAAAAAGTTTGTAAAAAAATATTCTTAAAAATACTTTAGCAGACATATCATTATGTAAATTCATAGTGTACAAAAATGTCATCCTAATAAACTTATGTCGATGAGAAGATGAATATTCTATGGAGATTCTAATACGGGTTTTTTAAATATATATCCCTCTAAAAAATTTATTATCAGATATACCCCTTATTTAGATATATTATCATGAATACCCTCCAAATATACATAAATGTTACAGTTATGTTCTTGTGATTTACTGGCGTCGACGGGAGGCGAATATTCTGTGGAATATACTATCTACACCATTAGACTATGTGAAATACCCAAAATACCCTTAAGAATTTGTTATATATACACCCATCTAAATTTTGTTATTGTGAAATATACCCCTTATTTAGGCATATTATCATAAATACCCTCCAAATATCCCTAATAGTTGCGGTTATGCCCTTACCGTAACTCCCGTGTGTTTAACATGATTTAAATGTAGGTTAAAGAGTAAAATATCTGTCCTACTACTGATTAACAAAATAAAAAATAAAAAAATCATCATTATCCTCTCTCTCTCTATCTCTCTCTCGTTGGCGGGGGGTGGGGGGAAGCAGTAGGGAGAGGGGGGCCTCGTCAGCAGTGGGAGATGGGGGGCGGAGCAGGAGATGGAGGGGGGTGGGGGGTAGAGCAAGAGGTGGAGGGGGGCTCGCTGGCGGTGGGAGAGGGCGGCGGAGCAGGAGGTGGGGGGGGGGGGCTTGTCGACGGTGGGAGGGGGGCTCGTCGACAGTGGGAGGTGGGCCTCGCCAGAGTAGCAAGGAGAGGGGAGGGGGACTGGTCGGAGGGGGGAGGGGAGGGAGGGTTCTATCTCTCTCTCTCTCTCTCTCTCATTAAGGGTATTTTGGAATCATTGTCTGTAGGTAGGTGTCTCTGTGTGTAGATACCCGAACTTCTAGTTCAATCTAAGAGCCTATTTATACCAGTTGTTGAAGCATCACCTCTTCCCCTGACTTAGCGACGGAATGGTTAGTGGAGTGGTATTCTACTTGATCATGCGGATCATCCGCTGCCCACTTGCCCGCTCTCTGAGGGAAAGCATCATGGCAGACATCTCGACGGCGTAGGCACAATTCAATGCTTGTCGGGGTAAGTCCCGTAATGGTGACTTCAACGTTCATCTGCTGACGAGTCTTACGACGTTCGGAATGCACGAACGCGGTGATCTTGCCTGTGGACTAGCCGGTCCTTGATGGGCCCCATCTGGGCCGCATTTCAGGATGGCTAGTCGACTGCTGACGGCCACTCTAGGCCTGGCTACCCTGAACTGCAATGGGCCTGGCGTTACTCGGCCATGCTGGACCTGACACATTTTCTCTTCCTCAATTTTATTATTTTAACTAAAGATATTTTTATATTTTCATAGATTTAGTTAAAAGTAACGATAGTTAATTTCACGGGTGGTAACGAGCAGTTACAACGATGATATTTTTAGACACTATGAATTTACATAATGATATATCTACCGATGCATTTTGAAGAATAGTTATTTTTATACATTTTATTTTAACAAGAGTTTACATGCATAATGTAACATAGTGAAAATAGGCATTATGACTTCGTCACTCTCATTTAGAAACAAGGACACAAAAATATTTTGAGATATGTTAGAACTATACTTTCTTTAAGGTCACTTTGATAACATCATAAGTCCGGATAGGATAATTTAACTGGGGTTGAGTGAGTTATTCTTGTTTGGATGATTTTGACTTAACTGAGCTCGAATAGGGATTAGACAAGATTTTCTCATTCTCCTAGGAGAGGGGGAATAAGTCGCCCGGGGTGGAATAAGGGGTGGGGCGGGTACGCCACCTGGGGTGACGTACTCATCCCCACCCTATCCCTGAAACAAAGTGGTCCTATACAGTTTTTTTTCACTAAAGACAATATTTACGGACTTTCTCATCAACGTTAACGTGTCTTCTATTTTGATCCGTCGACTTAATTTAATTCAACTCTTAAAAAAATAAGTTAAAGTCATAATTTTTGACATTGACTTAATTTCGGGTCAAGCCATTTTAACCCACCCATTCCTTCTTGTTAGGTTAAGGTCGCTAAATTTAATCTAAATCAAACCTGTAGATTTTGACCCTCACCGATGGGTCACAATACTCTTAACCGGAAGCCTGATTAAATCAGATTAGTATCAAAGAAAGTTATTGGACTCCATTCATATTTTCACACTAACCCAACTTAACCTATCCCATTATCACCTCTAATTGTCCCCTCATAGGAGAATTTTACAGTGCCACAAATTTCCCCCCCTCTTTTATTATCTACATTTCTATTATTCGTTTTAAAAAAATCAGACAACAAGTACCGAGATTAAATATGATATTTTTGAACTCAAAAATACTAAACTTAAGTTCGACCTTTTTTTATGGCTCTAGATAAAGTGCCAAAGGAATATAAAAAGAGTGGCATTATAACATTCCATTTTTGTTTTAAAAAAGGGTAGAATTTTCCACCGTACGATCCAAGGATGTTCATAGCCTAGTGGGCCTTCATGTATATCCATAATCATACCCGGGCTCACTTGGGGAGAGAATAAAGAGTTTGGCTTGTTTTACACTCTGGGTATGCGGTGACTTTAATTTTTTATTTAAAAAGTTTTTTGAAATAATGTTTTAGATACTCTAACTTAATTATAAATCACAGCATCATTTAATTATCTAAAAAAAATAAAAATAAAATGAATCGATTTTAAAAAAACCGAGACTAACATTATTTATTTGATCTACCCTAAATAATGATGATCTACCCTAAATCTCGCGGTCGTAACAGCCCATCTTTGCTAACGAAACCTCTAACAAGGCCACGCGGCCAAACCCGTAAGCTTCACCCTCGGGAGGATATCTAAACACTGGTAAGCCTCGGTCTCGAGACAGAACCAGTGCGAGAACCATTCCCCACACACAAAGCGACACTAGCTGGTCTGCCGGAAGGGCCACGACAACGTTGTCGGTAACTCAACCTTCATCGGCATATGGTCCACTACTCAAGTATCCACAATAAGACCAGATGCGTCCACTGACGATGTCTTATACTACCCCAAGGTCTCATATGTGCGCATATTACCCACACCCGGTCTCGGGAGGAGCAGAGGAGACACACACACACCACACCTTGGGATTGGCTAGGATCCATACCTCTACGCCCGTCAGTACGGCCGTGTCCAGCTGCCTGACACAGGGTATGTGCTACTGAGTCCGTCAGCAACGTACTCTTGTCCCAACCAAGGTACATAGGCTCAGGCAGTCTCGCCTCTGAACAAGGAGTGCCGTACACACTAGGCGATCTCGCCTGGTCCAACCACGATCGGCCACTAGGATCTTCCACAGTCTCGTACAATCTTGCCAAAACTCTATCATCCGTGGTCTCGCGGAAATCTCGAGAAAGGCGTACACGTGCACGCAAACCATTGTAGACCACGGTATAACACTACGGGAGCTAAGAAAACGACCCACAACTGGACGATAGAAACTAGTGGGTACCAGCCCACTAGACTCACACAAGAACTACTTACCGCGATCACGGAACTCACGCGGATATGACCCTCTGTGGTCACAGGACTCATGCGGTATACAACCCACCACGGGCGTTCATGCCACATGAAAACTAAGCTACACATATACGGCTAAACCCACCATTGGGAATCCATAATCTCGCATTACGTGAATCCATTCTCGGGCGACCGCCACCCTTACAGGGCCGAAATGACCCGCATTCCATGGGTCTATGGGAATAAAACACTAATTTCTATGTTTCGGGGAGAAAACCAATTTACGGGACTCAAACGGGCTGAAAAGCCTTCATCCCGGTCGACCTGGGCCATAGGTCGACCTGGGCTGCAAGTCGGTCGACCTGCCCAACAAATGTCGGTTGATAGGCCAAGAGTGGGCCTGTCGACCGGCTGGGAATGCGGTTAAGGACTTGGCCACGTTAAGGTGATCGCGATCTCCTGGAGGACCACGATTAGCCAAGTCACAGTTGGTCGTCGACCGCGACCGTGATTGCCTCATCACATGCTTCAAAGATGAACGCGGTGTCTGTTCACACCGCGTCCTTTTCTAGAGGCTTAACACGGTCGGGAAGCCGACCGTGACCTCGTTCCGATCTGGACGCTCACGAACCCAGCGCGAAGTCGTCCATTCCAAGCCCCATTCGTCTCGAACGAAGAGGAAAATATACAAGAACTCTTCATAAGCCTTCCACACGCCGGAAGGACTCCAAAAACACAAAGGAAAGACCAAAAAAGAAGGCGATTCCATCAATTGCCCAAACACGCGCCCATGCCACTCACAAAACTCATTCGGCCCTCATCCCATCCTCAAATTGCGAGATAACATGACCAAAGTGAGGGGAAACACTCCCCAACATGCCATTAGCTTGAAATCAAGCATTTAAAACAAAAATCGCCGCCCAAATCGACGGATGCGTCTCACACCCCGAAACATGCAATTTAGCTCAATATAAAAGGAAAATCCGCTCAAACTCATCCCATTCGGCACATAATCACGGAAAACGAAGTACAAGGGTTAGGGATCCGTCCCCCTACTTGTTATGAAGAAACTACGTGAATCCGGCGCCGATTCACACCGAAAATACCTCGTCACAGCATGTTCTTCATGAAACCTCGAAAACTCTTCGCCACGATGCCACCTCCCAATCCACGTCACTGGTAGAGAGGGGTGAGAGTGAGAGAGGGGAGAACGTGAGTGAGAGGGGGAGAGTGACGAGAGTGAGAGGGGGTAAATGAGAGGGGAGGGGCCGGGTTTGAAAAGAAATTTTTATTTCTTTTTCTTTTCTCTTTTCTCTTTTTTTCATTTTACTTAGAAAATTCACATAAGCCCTAAAAATTCTTGAAAAATATATTTTGACTCCGAAAATTTTTAGGAAAAAGCTACGCCGCTCCAGGCGTCGCTACGGACCCAAAATAATTCACACAAATATCATCTAAGGGTCCAAAGATCCGATATTAAAGTATGAAATCAATACGGACATGATCCACAACTCGCAGAAATACGATCTGAAAATCCGGGGACATTACATGCACGGACGGTGGAGTTCTCTCCATGCACCATTCCACAAATGATCTCCTCAACGACACTCCAGCATAGTCTCTACACTAGAGACAAATGGAGAAGAGAGAGGAAAAAGAAGGGGGCACTCCTCCCAAGGAGGAGAGAGAGAAGGGGGCGGCTCTCACCGGGGAAACCTTGGATGTTTCACCCAAGGTTTCTCCCATGCAACTATTTATAGACTCCTTGATTTTTCACAAAAACCCTCATAAGTCTAAAATTGTATAAATACTCTCACCGTCCATAACCCTAATATGTATGACCCTCTAGGCCCAATGTCAGTCTGGTTTTAAGCCCGCTAAGATTAAAAGGTATTTCTTAGCTTTTCCATACTAATACTTAATATATAATTAATTATGTAATCTTCGCATGACGTAAATAATTAACTCATCATCTTATGACGGATAATCATCTCATGATTATTTCTCTATTGGGTTTTCAGGCCACGATAAACACCAAGCAACACTTCATGACCCAAAAAGATAAAAGGGGTTTATAAAATCACTTTGGAACCTTTTCGTTATCAGTTACCACACAATTATAGTCCTTCATTCATATACAATATCCCTGGTTATAATTAAGAGTATGGTCATACTGTCAAACCCTTCTTATTTATGACATGATGAATATACTTTATGTCCCACTGAAAAACTCCTTTTCTATTGAACTGTATAACCCTCACCAGGGATTTTCTCGAGTACTGTTCATCGGGCATTCTTTCTCATTATATATATCTGAGAGTGGATGATTCATTATTGTCATTCAGTTACCTTCGCATGTATTCCACTATATCTGAATATCTGAGCATTCTAAACTTGTGACTATAATCTTTTTGCCATGAATCAAATCACAGGAGTGCCCGTGTAAGGTATCATTGGTGACTCATGTCCAAAGACTAACTGTGTTACTGTGACTGAAGAATCTCTTGGTTGACAGTTAGATATAAGTATCGTCTAGAGATTCGTAATCGGATCAATTTAGTGAACCATATTCTTGTAATAGGTACTTGCACATATATCTTGGTATCCCCACACCGATGACTATGAGATTATTCACCCTCATCATATGAGAGGATATCGTGTGCATTTGTCTATCTGGATTCTTTGATGTTCTGTCTCAAACATCCCATCACCATGAACGTTTAGAACACATGCATCTCGAAGGTTGGTCTCACTGTCATAATCTGATTATGATCTAACCCTCGTAGCATGCGTTCAAAGACTTCATCACATCGAGTGAAAATATGTAATATTATAAATGAGACGTAATGAAGAAAATATCATAAATATTATTAATACGAATGAGAATGTGTAAGAAATGACGTCACCACTTCGTAAGTGATTGACTTACAAGATATACACTTTTTTCAAAAAGATAGCCGGAGATCAAGGAGAGAGGGTTGTGGAGGGCGAGAGGAGAGCAAGGATGGTGAAGGGGGAGAGGGCGGAGGCTGAGGGGGAGGGGAAGCCCTCCCTCTGTTCTTGGGCAACCATGGCGGCCGTCAAAGGGGGAGAATCTTCGTGCTCTCTCTCTAGGGAATCCTAGAGAGAGAAGGAGCCACCCAACTCCTGGTTGGCTTACACAAACTTGACCTCTCTTTAAAGGTACTATGGCAAGGGTTTTTTCATATAGCAGAGAAGAAATGTGTGACTTTTAACAAAAATAGGTGGATCAGAGAGGGCCTTTCACCGAATATCGAAAGTTTAGAGTGACCTAAAACTAAATACCCAACATTGAAATGGCGAGGCACATGTCACGAATGATGTGTCTGTACTATCCTATGATAATGATTGCTCCCATTGTTCCATGTTATATTATGGAATGAAAAAAGAAAGAAAGGAAATCAAAACTTTGTCTTGAATGATATGTCGGTTCAGAGCCCCACCCATATAAATAAACCTAATCAAAGCACAACCCAGTCATGCCGGCGCCGCCCCATCCATATAAATCAACCTAATTAACGTACAGCCCAGCCATGCCGGCGCCTACCCGCCCCCCCCGGCCACCACGCACTCGTCATCGAAAACGTGGAAGGAGCTGTAGTCAATTGTGGCTGCCCTCCAAGATGGAAACGAGGGAGGGAGGGAGGGAGGGAAGGAAGAAGTGTTTAAGACCCAATGACACTGTTTCTCTACTCGAATTGGCATTTCAACTAAAAGATTTTGGCGCACGCAAGTAAGGTGTCGGTCGACGTCTGCGCATGTCTTTTAATAACAGACTTGCTCAACATACACCCAAAGACATGGTGAAGACTTGCTCAAAGTTCAAACAAAGCATGAGTTTTGAATCACACAAGTTAGGTCAAGGTGCGACCTAGTTAACTCGACCTTAAAGTAATTAGAATGATTTGTTTTTCACGTCATTCACTTGACCAGACATTTACAGTTCTTTAATGGTGAGAATTCAAATCCTAGCATGTACACAGATGCTAGAATTTTTCTGCACCATTCACGACGTTTCTATACATCTTCCTTGTGTGATTATTATTCTATAACTCCGAGAATCCCATTTGCATGTAACGAGTCCCAGAGCACTTGAACGCTAAACCCGGCCGGCCCCCACTAATCCATAGGACAGTTTTCTCCTCCGTGCAGTCCCAAGATCGATATAGCATGTGAATTGAATGCCAAGACGTAGTCTCACAAAGATGCCACAGTTTCCTCTCCAAACTCAGAACAACTCATCTTAACCATCTTTAATAAGAGGAAATCCGGGTTTTCCCATTCGACCCTACGACGTCGAATAAACCAACCCAGGGATGCGTCGCCCTAACCTTAATCCATTCGATTATCAAACTTGTGAGAGGGAGACCCAATGAAGTGGATTCTTGTATAGGCAGGTAGTTTCTCCATTCGCATTCATGGAGACTCATTTGACACCTTAATTAAGTATACATCAAACTTTCTTTTTTAAAAAAAAAATAATAATAATATGGGTAGTCAGAGACCCACCTCAACTATCGGTATGTATGGCCCATCCTCCCATCGGACAGCTCAAAAAAATGAAAAAAAAATGATCCAAAAAAATTCAAAACAAATTAAGTTTGCATAGATCATGTTCTTGGGCTTTTTTAAACTATCTAAAGGGAGAGATGAACCGTAGGGACAGATAGGTGAGGTGAGCTCTCTCACCTCATCAGATTTTTTTTTATAAAAAAATCTGATGCATACTCAAAGTGTACAATTATCTCGAGTGCGTAGCAATAGAAACGGGCATTCATGACATCTGATGGGCCGAATCCATCACTAATGCGGAGTAGGTAGGAGTTCAATGCGGCTCATTGGTGTAGCTAGGTATATTTTTTCCAAAAAAAATTGAGATCGAATCGATGGTTAAAAAAATTAAAAAAAACAAGATCATGCACCCTGGTTTGCCAAAAAATATGAGCCCACCGATTTTAGACTTAATTATTTACGATGTCATATCTTTATTTATATTATTATTATTATTATTATTTCAACTATCCAATAAAAAATCAGATGATATAAACACTTTATGCCAATTGAAATCGACCTCAAAATTATAGAAAATTGAAAAAAAAACCGTCGCAACACACGGTGCAACAAATAAAGACTATGCATCGGATATGTAGTCTTCAATCAATGGGAACGTGCGTACTGATGAATATGTTTTGATATATTTTTTTATAATGTGATATTTACACTATTGAGTGCTGATTCCGATGCGACAGTAAGTGATATCATCATTTAGATATTTTGTGTTAAATGATATAAAATTTATACTAAATATATATATCGAGATCGATGAATTTTATTTGTGAAACATTTGAGGGTTATCGACGGTAGTTTAGCCTATGTGCATTAATTATATATTTAGTATAACTATCATTTTCTTCAGTACCGTCCCCATCGATCTGGGATGAGCTAGACTTAGAGATGGGTGCCATGATGTGGTGAGTTTACTTTCTGTTAACAATTGTCTTACTGACATTGATCCTCTTCTAGTTAGTGCAGAAATGTCTCTTGTCACTGGGATCTCAGCTCCTTCGACATTTAGAAGCAATGCAATAACAAAACGTATATAAATAAACAAACTTCACCTCCAGCGGGTTGGAGAATAATATTACAATCCTCCACGATTCCCATTGTTAATATGGTCTCAACATCTCTTTTTGCTTGAAGCAAAATGTAGATCTACATTGCAATTTCAGGCATAATGAAGAGGAGTCATGAGATGCATACAACAAGATAAATTTTGATCCTTCAAAAAAAAACTGCCATCAACATTTTCTAAGTTCCTACGATATCCAATCAAAGACAAGTAGAATTACGCAAAAGTAGATCAAAGAAACACTGCATAATTAATGCACATAGGCAACTGCAATAAAAATGCACGCCATCTGAAACTGAATTTCTGTGTCGGATATTTCAGAGAGGAATGGTATCATATTACACTTTTTACCACCCCTTTTACCATTTCATCAATAGTCACCCGACTATTTGATCAGAAAGTTCCTATTAAATGTGTCAATTAACGATATGTTAAAAGTGCCCTTGACAAGTCATCTTATTGTTTGTTTGGATGGCTCCCAATGAATTCATTAAAAGAGTGCAAAGAGCATGTTATAACAGCATTCTTATCTTTTTTTTTTTTTGGAACAGAAGAGGCATTTGTCTACTTTATATAAAAGACTAACATTTTTAGATATTATTCCAGAAATAGTTGAGACTTTCCAGAAAACCAGAATTGTGATGGAGATCAAATAATATTGAAATATAGTAGGATGTAAAATCCAAGCATCACAACATTAGACTTAAATTTCTTTTCTAGCCTAAATCTCATAATGACAACAACGTGGAATACGACAAGCAAGTCGAAATATTATTCTTCACTATTGCCCTGGCAGGTCTTATATTCACCCTGCACATTCTGCACATCTTTCTAAGATATAACTGCAATAAGACTCCTTGACTTGCTTATATGATATCAAAATGATAATAACAAGACACAGACGTGACGTAAATGACAGTAGTAAGAAAAATAATTGAAGGTAGTCCAAGCACATACTTGTCCTTTCTTGGTAGTTAACTGTCGAAGTATGGTTTCTGGCTTTGTCTTCCCAGTTGTTGGCTCACCGCTAGCGGCAACAAAAGAGAAATAATTTAGCCTCATACAGTGCCTCAAAATATTTTCTCTAAATTGCAATAACTACTTTTAGTATGCAAAGGCAATCTAAATATTATAGTCACGTTTTTCTGTCAAAAAAACGTAAGACAATGTCATTGACCATAACTTCTGAAACTTTCAGCCTAATAATCCCACCTGAAAGGATTTCCACATCCGAGACCTATCAAAATCCACATAAGTATAAACTAAATGTGAATAGCTTATTTAAAAAGTTCATCTCTATTCGGGAGTTTTTAATTTCTACTAGAAAAGTATCTTGATTCTTGAGTAAATGAAGTTCATGATTCACTCACCTCGTCGGTGAGCTCCCTACACTGGTATCAGAGCAGTTGATCCGCCACCTGTGTGCCCCCTCCGCCGACGCCGCTGCTGCAGTTGGCCCCTGCCGCGGCTCCACCTCCCAACTACTGAGCCGCCGTCGGCCGCTGCTGCCTTCCACGCCGCTTTGCTCTGGGCCCCATCGACCCTCCACTGCCATGGAAAGGGAGAAGAGAGGTAGCCGTTGCTGCCGTCGGACCTCCCCACCCAGCACCACAGCAAGCACCCCGTGCCGCCCCTATCACCATACAACTGTGTACCCCCTCGCCACCGGGGTTGCCCAGACCGCTAGCCTCCTCCGCTGCGGCTCCGCCCGCGCTTCAACCATCGCTACTCGCCGCGGCCGCTGCCGTTGCTCCGCCGCGGCTCCACCTTCCCATCGCTACTCGCCGCGGCCACTGCCACTGCTGTTGCGCGCCTGGTCGCCTTGGGCGCCTTTGAGCGCCTTGTCGCCTAGGCGAACAATGGGTGCCATTATTCAATAAGCTAGCAAAACTCTTGTGGTTCAGCTTCAATCCGGAAAATGGTGTCAACCTGGATGGTAGCTACCTCAAGACACAACCAGAAACTAAAGATGTCCAGGAAACTTTGGGACAAAATTCAAAAGACCAATAAAGAGAAATACCTGAAATATATTCCCAGTTGTTCCACTCCACTTGGGTCTCAAAGGTCGACTGAATTCAATGCCAGCTGTGGCTCGCCCAATTGTCAGATTACCATGGTCAGATTGCCCATCACCATGGACAAGTGTTCCTGGAGTCGTCGAAGTCTAGTCCATAACAAACAAAATGTATCTTATAAATGTGTCAAGTCATAAATGAAGCAAAATTAGTGCAAGAATTCTTCAGGTACCTGAACCATGATTGATCCAGATGTTCGCTTACCATCTCCATCAATCCATGGATCTGTGTAATTCATGCAGATTATCGAATCAATCTGCCCCTTCTCCATTGAAAAGTTGAATTTTTGATTCCGCCCAAGCAGATTTCTATGGGAATATGCAATGCTGTGGACAAATTATAAGTAGATTAAGATGATATACTATTAGGCAAGCCATTATTGTTAGATCCAATCAAATGCTTATATTTTTTCATCATAAATCTAGCTAAAACATTAAACTACCTGCATCCAGTAGCACAATCAATGTTTTGACTCTTGGGCAACTTCCAACGGCCCTTCTCAATTGAAGAGACACTGGGCCCTCCTCCCCTCCAATTCAAAAGGAAAAAAACAATTTGGAATAAAAAAGGGTCCAGGGTACAAGGATTGGCCGGACTCCACCAGCCCAGCCGATCCTCTGAACAGGATCGGGATTGTGGGATCGGGGTCGGATCAGTTCGACCCAAAACCAATCGGATTGGATTGATCCGGCCTGATGTGATCTGACACACCTTACCAAAGAGGATATATTTAACAGGAAATAGGAAAGATTAATCTTCATTTTCCAAAGATACTCTTGGTTTTCTACAGAATATGGTTGGAAGGAAGCATAAAAAAGTGTTGATTTATGATGAAAAACATACAAGAATGTTGTATTACTTCAATGAGAGGAATACTTTCGACTGTTTAGAGCAAGGAAGGGAGAATTGGATCGGATCGGCCGATCGGTTTTGGGCCAAACCAACCTGACCTTGACACCGATTCTTGTTGAGGATCAGCCGGATCGGCCAATCCTGCATTGGGATCGGCCAATCCAGTGTAATGCCCAGGCCAGTCCCACCCGGGTTAAAAAAAATTAAAAAGGAAGAAGAAGAAGAACTGAAGAAGAGGAGGAAAAAACTGAGCAGAAACATACTTACTTGCTGGTGCCACTGGTGCCGTCACTGTTACCACCTGCTGTCGACATCTCCATCGCTACCTGCTGCTGGTGCCGGCACCAGCACCGTCACAACAGCCTGCCACCGCTGCCTCCTCTGTCATTCTTCTGCTCCATGGTGGAGCTTCCACCTGCATGGGAGGGGGGGACTGGGAAAGCACGGTCGATATTTCCAAAAATAAAAGTGCGCTGAAAATTTGTATGGAAACCCCTGAAAATTCACATGTACACATATTAACATTTAAAATATTTTAAAAGGGCTTGGCTTGGATCGGCCGATCCAGATCGGGTTTTGGACCCTTGATGTGAGCCTGACCTCCAATTCTGCCTTCCTTGGTTTAGAGTTGATCTTAGTGCATCTGTGAAAATCGGGATGCTGTAAATGTTGGGAGAAAATTTCCACCATATCCGAATCTGGAAGATCCTGTAGAGGTAGATACTGCTTGCTAACTTGCTAGCCTGGACTTAACAATGCTTTTAGCTACTTGTGCCTTAAAATATCTGATTTTAAATCCCCTTTCTGAATGACCATGGGAAGTAGACTTGTGGCATAGTTTTGATTCCTTTTCCTCTTTGGAGCTGATTAAGAGCATACATCTCTTTGTTCTGGTGCTCGTGATGATGGAGGCAACCTCATTATCAAGGACTTCTACAGCTGCCCATTAACTTCTAGGTATTTGCATATGTGCTTTGTGGGGCATGAGAACTATCTGCATTTTTGCTTCAGTTGCGTTTTATTTTTCTGCAGTTAATTCTTTTGTAAAGTTAGCAACTTCATTTTCTTTATGTTGTGGTTGTAAGTGGCAATTTTTCTGATGACATATTGATATCAAAACTTGAAAGTGTATATAGTGGTTCTGGTGAACATGGGTCTACAATGGTAAGTTCTTTTGTCCTGCCCTTCAGTGATTTGGTGTTACACTGACTCCTTCATTTTGTCTTGACACTTTTGTACCTCTGGGTATGTTTGCAGTTTGTTGTTGGCATCGAGCAAGGTCTTCCCATTTTTCCGGATTGGTTATGTTTCAATCGTGTTAATGCACGTGCTAGAAAGAGTGTAGAGATTGGTTCAGCTCGCCTTCTATTGAGGTATGATTTATCTGTTCTATTTGTTTGGCTGCAACCAGACTTCAACAGCCATGGGCCCGCAGTACACTCAATAAAAAGTAAGGGACTTTTAGTTTTTAGCCCCTAAAAAATTCTGAAATTAGAAAAAACCCTCCTAATCTACCTATTTAGTTGAAGGGTTTTTTGCATGAAAACCATTGCTAAGCAAGAATTTACAAAAAAATCATTCATGGAAATGCATTAGCAAGTATATCACTGTGTAAATTTGAATTGTACAAAAATGCCATTTTCATTTGCAGGCATATCACTTTTTTTTGTCAAAAACTTGCAAAAAAACTATACTTAAATAGCATTTATGCACTATTTGAATTAACGCAAAGATATGCTTGTTAATGCATTTCCAAGAATGATTTTTTTGCAAATTCACCTCTAACAATGGTTTTCATGCAAAAAACCTTAGTTAAATGCCCCCAAAATCTTCACTCTTAGTAAAACCCCCCTCGAGTTAACAGTTGTCCGAAAATGGACTATACCATCCAATTTTCGAGAATATTCCATCTTTTCACTATCGTTAACTTTTTATTTTTAATTTTACCCTCCTCATCTCTCTCTCTCTCTCTCTCTCTCTCTCTCTCTCCCATCCGCCAGTGTGAGAGAGGGAAGCCCCCTCTTGGTCACTATCTGCCTCCACCACCAGCACAGCCGCCGGTGCTCCCTCCCTTCTCTCTCGGCTCCCCCATCCCCACCCAGCCCGGTGCCCCCTCCACCGTCAGCCCACTGGTGCCCCCTTAAACTCCAGCCCAGCCGTCAGCGCCCCCTCCCTTCTCTCTCGGCTCCCCCACATCCCGACCAGCCTGGCTCTTCATCCATCCTCAGCCCTGCCTATCGGTGCCCAGAGCTCAAGGGGATGGCTAGGTGTGGCGCTAGGTCGCCGACGACCACGACAAGAACGCCAGGAGCAGGGTGGCGTGCTGGCGTCGCTTCCTCCAACCTATTAGGTGCGATTGGGCTGAGTTGTGTGTTGTGGCCATCCCTGAGGCTCCGGAGGATGGCTACGTATGGCGCCATGTCATCAGCATCCGTGGGAGGAGCGAAAAGGGCGGGGATGGTGAGACTGTCATTCCCTCCGACATCTTAGGGGCAATCGAGTCGAGTTGCGC
This sequence comes from Amorphophallus konjac, assembly GCA_022559845.1. Classification (NCBI taxonomy): domain Eukaryota; kingdom Viridiplantae; phylum Streptophyta; class Magnoliopsida; order Alismatales; family Araceae; genus Amorphophallus; species Amorphophallus konjac. The sequence goes on from CM040122.1 coordinate 19,564,787, forward strand.
GATGTGGACGATCCTGGGGCTCGGAAGGATGGCTACGTGCCGTGATAGGTTGCCGATGTCCATGGGTGGAAGGTTAGAAGCCGGGTGGTGAGCCAACGTCATTCCTTCCGACATCTTGGAGGCGACTGGGATGATTTGTGCGATGTGGCCGATCCTGGAGGTTGGGAGGATGGCTACTTTAGGAGATGCGTGACCGGCATCCATGGAGGGAAGGCCGGGAGCAGGGTGACTCTGTGTGTGTGTGTGTGTGTGTGGACGCCTGCGCACCCCCACCCTGTTGGGTGGGGGCCGACGCCGAAGGTGGAGGCACCCCTTCGGGGTGACCGAGCCAGTGCACACGATCGCCACCCTATTGTTCTCCAGTAGCTCGCGAACCTTCTCGGCGTAGACAGACTGCGCCACGACCAGCCTCGCCCTCGCCGCACGGGCCTGCTTGTGGATCTCGACATGAGTGTAGAAGGGGTTGGTGGTGGTAGTGACGGCGCCCCGAGGAATGTGAGCATGAAGTCGGGCGAGTTGGGCAGCAGCAGCATGATGACGTTCCCCTGTCGGACGTCGAGCTGGTGCAGCGTAGTGGCCACCAGGCGGGTCGTCAGCTGCACCTGGGCGTATGTGTAGATGTTGCTGGTGGGGCCGTGGATGAGGCAGGGCCCTGGTGACGCGCTTTTTAAGGCTTAAGCTTATTCATTTTATTTATTATTTGGCGTGCCAGTCACCGAAGTGACAAATTTATTATGCGTTCGATCTAACTTGGTCAGACGAATGTGAAGTCCGTGTCGGGACCAGAAGTCTGTCATATCATAAAGGCTATGACGTTAATTACATCCTCCGAGAAGGAGGAAAATCCTTGATTAATCGCCAGGAGAGAGGGCCCTTGGGACCGAGGAAAAACATATGACAACAATGTTCATCATGCAAAGCAGGTTATGACACATACGAGCATTGGGGATCGAACTTAAGAAGAATTCAAGTTCATGCATCAATATAATTTTTGAGAAAAGAGATACTTTTAGTCCCGAGCAGACTGGGTCATGGCCATGATGGGGGCGACCCCTGAATCCAGATATGGCTGCTGGGACTTCAAATGTGTATTTCCCTTGTGGGGTCCGAGAGAGATGAGATGTCCACGAAAATTCCACCAGAACGTATGGCTTGTTATGTTTTGTTATGTTTTATTATTTTATATTTTTCTATTATTATTATCATTTTATTATTTTATTATTTTATTATTATTTATATATATATTTTTGATGTGTTTATCAGGGGCTTCAATCGAAAAGGGATCAAAGAAGGTTAACCCAAAGACTGAGGTCGGTGCAGGGACGGGTTAGAGTCGGTGCAGGGTTTTGGGGTTGGTGCAAGTTTGAGCTTGGGTCGGTGCAAGCTGGAGGTCAGGGTTGATGCACATTGGGTTTAAGGTCTAAGCATGTTGCTCAGAGGACTAGAATTACTGTCATTTTCAAGGTTTTCCTTTGGCTGCATCGACCTGCCCTGGACAGTGCCTCGACCTCACTAGGTTGTTTTCTTTCAGCTGCACCGACATGCCTAGGTGGTTCCTTTCAGCTGCATCGACCTATCCATGTCAATGCACCGACCTGCCTAGCCATCTCCCTTCAGATGCCTCGACCTGTCGAGGTGATGCCTTGACCTGTCCGTGCAATGCATCGACCTGCCTTGGCAATTTCATCTCCACTGCACCGACCTGCCCATGCAGTGCATCGATCTTGCCATGTACACTTCACGCAGCCCAGGCTCACCACGGTGATGGAGATGCTAATCAGCAAGTATTCTCGGAATGGGAGCTGCAGACATAGCAAGAATGTGGGAAGCCATGTATGATTTATCAGAGGACTTATTTAATGTTGTAGCAGCCACTTTCATGCCTTCTAATACAGTTTGCTATTAAATCTCCCTCTCTTGTTCATCTGCCACAGCGATACGCAAAGCAGAAAATTCCACCTTTTCAGCTATTAGACTGTACATTCCAATGACCAAATCCATATCTCCGGATTGGAGTCTCTGCCTAATAATTCATGATTGTTTTGGAGGAGTGGAACCTGTGAGTATTGCAACAGAAGGCTTATCATGACCATCAATATTTTAAAAATTAGAAGATATCCATAGTCCTGTGTAGCAAGAAGTTCAGTTGGAACCATGAAAACTGCCTGAAAGCCTGAACCAACGACCTCCATTTTGAAAACTGAGAACAGAGAGTATTACAGAATCTCATATTCCTACCACACATATTGGCATCCTTTCTACGAACACAGTCAACTGGTTTATTTTCAACCGATGACGGACTTGCGGTCATTCGTTCAGAATCTGGTAGGTCGTCATCACTGGACTTCCGTTTCTCCTGGAGATGGTTAGCTGAATTATCTAAAGAGACGTCATCCTTCACATCCACTTGCAAATTTAACAAAGGCACAACTCCAGCAGCAGCAACATTATCAACTTTGTTTTCTGATGTTATACTGGGTGCAGAATCGTTACATGAAGCTGCAGCAAAAACAGGATGCTGATCTCTGAGCTCACCTGTGGATTCAGTTTCCTCGGAATGCCCAATACATTTGCCAGCACTAGGTGATGTTGCCCTAAATCTGAGCTATTCTTTATGTCATCCTGGACTTGCAACGGAGCTGCACTAGCTTCATGCTTCTCAGAATAAGTTTTTGCATTACTATCATTGAGCTGTCCAGGAATTTGCTTCATAATAGGATCACTTGACAACTTTGACTTAACCCCATTCACTGTAGCGGGGTTCTCAGCAGCAGGTGACTTTCTTCCAGGAGAATCACTGGGGAGAGCCAACTCAGATTCAGACATTTTATCAGCATCAAGTGTGGGCAGTTTGATTTATTTGTACAATGTATGCACAATGCACAGTCTTTGAACAGGAGATTGGGCTGAGATGCTTTAATCCTGCACAAACCATTAGTAAACAAGGGAGTCGGCCTTGTGGAAAAGAGGGGAGAGCTCAGTAGCTCATTCCTTGAGTGACACTGGAATAGTAGTCATTGCAGTCCAGATATCTCCAGAGACGTCAAAGACTGAATTCACCATGTTTGGAAACCTTAGATAGCACAGATATAGATCTTCCACATTTTTCTCAAAATTCACTTTTATGCTACAAGTCTTAAGAAAGATTGGCCAAACAGGGATGATAGATCTGATCCATCCAGCGCCACTTCTGGAGTGCTTTTGATAAGGCATGACCTGAAATCCAATGCACGTTGCAAAATAACCTTGACTATTTTAGCTGCCGCTTGGGTTGCAATTGACAAGAAACATATATTTTGTGGATTGACCGGATATGACATGTGCACCAACTCCAAACCCGGTATGTCATTGACCTGGTGCTTGAGGGAGTCCAAGGATCTACACCATGAGACATCTGACAGCTGAGATTGGAGGTATTGCTGCAGAGTAAACACAAAGTGATTGACCTGTTGCCTACTCTTCAGAAAGAAGTTGAAATCCTTCATTTCCTGGCCTCCCAAATATAGTCTTAAGCCAATGGAATGAACTAAGGCCTTTAATGAATACCATAGACTAGATAATGAGCAAACAGCTAGTCTAACTTGCAACAAGAGACTGAAGCTCTCATAGTAGACATTTAATGCATCTTGGGTCACAAAAATACTGATAGGCCAGTCTACCTTATAGCTCAAATGTTTCTGCTCATGATGCAAATGTCCCGGGGCTCTAAGCCATTTCACTCCTTGTTCAGCAAAGCTTGATCAGGTGCCTCTTCTCTTCTTCTGCAGCCATGATGCTCATGCCAGATGCTAAACTTCCATGGTGTGGCAGAGAGATACTCAAGGTACATCTGAGTTCAGAACTGCAGGAATTCTATGATGGGTTCAAATGTGCATTTAATTTTAGAAATGGCAAAGAGGCTCTGCTTGTGATTTAAAACGGTGCAGCAATGGGGGAGCTCAATGAGTACATCTGATGTTCTGTCTATCTTAAATACACAGGCCTGCTGGTATTCATTTTTTTTTGTCCTTTATTCATAGCTCTTCCCGAGTTCATCAGTTCAGTGAGCCTCAAGGCAGGTTGTTTAATGCATATAGGGGTTTAATTGGTTATTCAGCAATCAAGCAAGCACTAAAGGGGAGAGGGGACCCGGGGTGCATTTGAATTCTGGAGTTCAGGGGTTCTTGACAGGTTCACATGCGCACCTAATTTCAGAAATACTGGGAGGTCCTTGGTATGTGCAGAAGGTTGCTGATTTGGCCCATAGCAACTTAGCAGTGGAGTGGAGGTTGGCTCGTGGTTCACTCCATCAACTTCAATATCATCTTTAGCTTCATTCCTCCCATTCTTTTATTGTTGCCATTTAAATTGTGAACTTCATTCAGATGTTTATTCATCAAAGTGTTATCATTTCTTCATTCATTTTTTTAATTAGATTCATGTTGTCACAGCTGGTTTTCATGTTTTTCTAAGTGTCAAATTCTGGTAAAATTTTGACAGCATCTCCCCCGGACCGAGCATTTGCCGGGGCGAAGCGGAGACTCACCCACGGGGTTACCGGGGCAAGTTCCTCAAAAACCGGGAGGCCATCGCGGCGACCGGGGGAACCCAAATGGACGGAGACCCCGAGGGCTAGCCTACGAGGGGTACCGGTACTCCACGGGTTATCAACATCATTCCGACCGAATAATCCGAATTGGGTAGAGAGTCCCCGAGGCTAGCCTACGAGGGAGCTCCACATACCCAGGGTTTATCGTTCCATTTCATAGTGTGCAGCCCATGGCTGCTGGCGCTAAGGCCATCGATATCCAGCCCTTAAGTGAGAAGTCATCCGGAGTTCATGCTATGAGGCAGCAGATTCCCAGAGACTTGGGGGTGGTCAGATGAAATCCAGATTGATATAAGGTGCAGAAGGGTTTGCTGCTACCCTTGTACAGAAATCAAATGACTTATCTAGATCAAATGTGGTGATTAGAGTCAGTCCGACACATTGGGGAAGGGATTTGCATGTGTAATGTAGCCCCTGCGGGCATTAACACATTGAGATAGCGAGAGGCAAAATCCCAAAACATAATCAGCAGATGGCAGCGGTAAATAGCCCAGGGAATTAATCTCTGCCCTGACAAATTAGGGGAGATAGAACCCAACACCCATCCATCACAATCGAAGGGGCTGGCTCTATCCTTAACTCACAATCTGGCTCGCTCCTTCAGTTTATAAAGAAAGAAAACAGAAACCCCGGGATCACGATGAAGATTAAAAAGCACAACATCAAAAATAAAATTTATACAAGGGGGAGCGAAGCAGCAGGAGACATAACGAGATTTGGGAATGAGGAGGGGAAGAAAGAGTGCACAGATAAATTCGCACACGATTGAGCACAGCAGAACATAAGACATTTTTATTCATCTCTTTACGCAGAGGGAGAGGTATATACATTATATCAAGACCATAGGATCCGGACAACCATTACATAAGGAAGAGAAGAAACAACATCGAAATTCAGAAAAGAAAAAGAACAAAGAAGGGGGGAGGGAGGGGCATTGACCCCGTCCCCTCCCCGGGACATACCTCTCAATCCTCTCTTCTCCCCAGAAGGAAGCACACGCAGGGGGTTGTTTGCTCAGGCACTCGAGGGAGTGGAGTCCGGTAGAGGAAGTTCGGAGAAGCCCGTCTTCATTCGCAGTTGGCCGGCTATATAGCCGCTGGAGGAGCCTCGTCGCACGGGTGGAGCTTCGCGCCTGGCATGTGCCTCGCTCGCCTTCACGCGTGTGGGTGTTGGACGAACGTCGACGCCATGGCTCGCGCGTGAGGCTCCCGCTCTCGATCGACGGCGCAGAGGGCCGCCAGGTGAAGCTCGCGTGAGGTCCAATGCACCAGGGCCGTGTGGAGCTGCCGCGTGTGCTCACCGGTCCGGCATGCCGGGGATCCCGCCAGGGTTGTCTTGCCGATGCGGTGAAGAAAGAGAGTGAGAGGGGCGCGCAGCTGTGCGGAGAGGAGAGAGATTGAGAGAGGGACGATGGTTCCCCCCTCCCAATTGGATGCGTGAGGGAGGCTTCGCAACCCCCTCACGCCCTGTGTTTTGTTTTTTTTATCGTCTTTTCTTCTTCTTTTTTATTTGTTTCTTTTCTTTTGTTTTTTTGTCTCTCTTTTTCTTATTTCTCTATCTCTCTTTCTTTTTTTTGGTTTATTTTGGTTTATGTCTTTTACCATCTCATATTTTTTATTTATAATTTATTATTTCTTTTGCTATTTTATTATCACCATCATTATTCATCGTCATTATCATCATCATCAGAGCCTTATCCCAATTAATTGGGGTCGGCTACATGAATCCTGTTCCGCCAAAGATTTCTATCAAGTGCAATATTCATATTTAAACTCAATGAACTAATGTCCTTCCTAATAACATCGCACCATCTCATTTTAGGCCTTCCTCGAGCTCTTTTGCTAGCATCCACTAAGATTTGATCACATCTTTTAACCGGCGCTGAGTTAGGGCGACGAAACACATGACCAAACCACCTGAGTCTATTTTCTCTCATTTTACTATCAATTGGAGCTATCCCTAAGTCCTTACGGATGCGCTTATTCCTAATCTTGTCTTTCTTAGTCTTGCCACACATCCATCTCAACATCCTCATCTCTGCTACACACATTTTGTGGATGTGTTCCTTTCGTACTGCCCAACACTCGGTACCATATATCACCATCATTATTACTTATTATTATATATATTTTTTACTTATTTATTAGTTTTATATATATATATATATATATTAGGTGTCAACATGCCCATCAGAGGTGGCCGAGATGTCATGGAAGCAGTAGGAGTATAGTGGTAGACATGGATGGCAGTTTTGGTCGAAACGTTTCGGTTTCAGACCGAAACGATCCGAAACTACCCGACCGAAATCGGGCCGAAATCGAAACCCTGCAGTTGGTAAAAAAATAATAATATATTCGGTTTCGGACCCGACTGAAACAAGCACTGATGCCGAAACCGAAACTGCTATCTATCCGGGCTGAGAAGAATATGGGCCCATTCCAGGAGTGGAAGGGTACATGTGCCTGGAAGGAATATGAGCATGTGGATCGATTGGGCCAGCAACATGAGAAGGAGAAGAAGGGGGCCCATTAAGAGAAGAAAGCCCATTAAAGTGTTTTGGAATCAATTTTTGGGGCCGATCGGGGTCTATTTGACGAACAAAGCATGATAGGTGGGCCATGAGGTTTGATTGTTCCTCGGAAGGAGCAGAGGGACCATGGGAAGAGGGGCCCGCGTGGGAAGAGGATTCCACGTGGCGGTAAGAAGATTGGGAAGAAGAAGGGTAATATACAGGATTATAACGGTGCTCCATGAGAGGGGCGAAGACTTACTATATGAATATTAGTGGGAATACAACTAGGGAAGAGGGCACGAACGGCTAAGGAGGAGGGGAACCTGAGGAAAGGTCGCGGTCTTGAGGAGATCGCTACTGGAAGGTGGCGGTCAGGTGATGACCGGTACCAGGCTCGGAGGACTAACTGACAGACAGACAGACTAATGCAGGAAAGACCAATGAAAAATGCGAGAAAATGCAGCACAAACGTCACAAACGGGCCTGAGCAGGCCCAAACAGCATAAATTATGTAGTGTGAGAGGGTTCACCCCAAGACAAACAAGGTAGAATGATGGGAAAAGTTTTATTTTGCAAAGCTTTGGTTGACCTTTTAATGTTTTAAATTAAGCACAATCCCCTCAAGAAATGGGAATCTTAAAAGGGAAGGGGTTCAAGCTTTGGGTTGAACTAAGGTTGACTCTCTCACACGGATGCAAATGCAAACACTAGGGGTGGAAAGGTACAATCGGCTCGGCGTCCGTGTGAGAATCCACGGCTCACGGAGGCTTACGGAGGTCCCGGATAAGGTCACCTAGTCGACTCCAAGGAATATGAAGCCGAGAAGGTCACTTACTAAGATAGGAATGCAACTACAATATGCAATACATGATCTTATGTGCACCGGAGTGCATGCAGATTTCTATCATAAAATTGAGAAATCAAGACAATATAAAATTACGAAAACATGACAAAATGAGTGCAAATAACATGAGAAGACCAAGATAATATAAAGGACAACAATGCAGGACCATAAAAAGGCACAATCAGACCTCGGAAGCTAGGTTAAACCACCTGAGAGTCTGCATGCAGATTTCTAGTCTAAAATTGAGAAATCAAGACAATATTAAATTGTGAAAACATGACAAAATGAATGCAAATAACATGGGGAAATCAAGATAATACAAAGGGCAATGGTGCAGGACCATAAAAAGGCACAATCAGACCCCGGAAGTTAGGTCAAACCATCAATGAACAACGCACTTGAGTGTCTGCCCCTGGGTTTGCATGCAGATTTCTTGCATAAAACTTGAAAATCAAGACAATATTAAATTATGAAAACATGACACAATGAATGCAAATGATATGAGAAAATCGAGTTAATATAAAGGACATCAAGATAGGACCATAAAAAGGCACAATCAGACCCCGGAAGTTAGGTTAAACCATCAACCAAGGACGTACTTGAGAGTCTCCCCCTGGGCTTGCTAGAAACAGAAGGTGGTCTCCTGGGGACCGCCTTCTGAAGGTAGTGGTCTCCCGGAGACCGCCTTCTGATCCCAGAGCCTGAAAACTGCGGGATTAAACGGAAAACCCGAGGAAACGCTATCTAAACGGAGGCATACGCACACCAAATTTGCAGGAGAGCAAGAATAATGTGATGGGCATTAGACGTCCCACCGTGATCGCCAAAAAACCAGGTTGTTGATAATTAAATCCCCGCCCCGAACAAGAACAATAGGCATAAGCATGGAATAACATGTAAAGGCAAGGGGCGATGAAGATATAACAAATGAACCGTGATCGCCACCAAGGGCTAACAGCGCTAAAAGGACGAAGAAAAGAGAGTAATGGCGCTGCGTACCTTGGAAAAGAGAAAAGGAGTGCGGCCCAAAAGGGGACCGCTAAGACATGATCGCGCGTGAGAACAAGGGTGCGGGAACTTGTGTGGATTACACCTCCTCGCCTTCTAGCCGACCAGAAGACAAGGGCCTCACGTTGTGTTCTTGCTTTCCTGCAAAACAAAGCTAAGACAAGGAGAAAAAATCCATTAGAAACATGTGTAGCGTCAATCCCGTGTACATAAAATAGGCGTAAAGAAAGGGGGAGAACGCACAGGGGGGGTTTTTAACCCCTGTAAAAGGGACACAATAATAGGTGTGTGTATTGTGAATGCATGGAGATGTAAATGACGAATTAACACGCAACAAGGCTGCGGGAAATAATGATGCAAAACGTGCAAATGTGCAGGAACGTGCAGAGCAGAGCAGAAGTTGTGATAAAACGTAGAAAGAGGATGCAAAGAAATAAGAGAAAGAACGAGAAAGGGAGAGCCCTGAGCGAAGGAATACGAAGCTAATACTTCCCAGGATGGTTTGAGGTCGAAGAAGAGAGACGGCGATGAAGCATGGCTTCGAGAAATGCCCCCCCTTGCGCACACGCGACAGGAGGACTATTTATAGAAGTGCAGAAACCCTAGCTCAAATTTATAGGATAAACACCAGAATAATAGATTTAGATAGATAAAACCACGAGATAATAGTGAGAATAATCCCCTAGAATGGATAGAAATCGAGGTGGCAGTCTATCCTCATCGAAAAATGGTGCTAACAAGGACTCCAAAGAGTCCCCGGCCGAAGAAAACGGAGCCCAGAATGATCAGGACTCTGCAATCAAAACGCGGCCAGTCGCGTGACCGCTACCTTATGAACGCGGTCATGGGAAGACCGCGACCATGCCATAGCACAGTGGAGTCGACGCACAGGCCAACGGGGTCGACGCGGGCAAAACAATGAAGAAAACCAAGTCGCGGTCTTGGGATGACCGCTACCTGATGGTAGCGGTCTTGCCAAGACCGCCACAAGACAGATCGAAAAATCCGGGAAAAAGGGCAGAATGCGGTCTGGTGGGAGATTGCGATCTGATGATTCAAGACTGTGACCAGGGCGAATAAAAATAAAAAAATAAAAATAAAATGGGAGAATGCGGTCTGTAAGGAGACCGCGACCAGGGAGGCCTGCAAGATTTGAACCGGTCGACCGATTTTGGGAATCAGTCGACCGAAATGGGCTTTTGGTCGACTGAACTAGGGTTTTATAGTGCAAAATGAGTCCGAACTCGAGGTAATCAAGGGAAATAGCCTCCAAGGCCCCATGGGCTCAAAAATGATTAAGAATTGACTCGAAATACGCTCAAAAAAGATTCCAAAATAATGGGTAATTCCGGACATCATGAAAGATGAATAAGAGAATAAACTCAACTCGCAGGTTAAAAACGGGTGTCAACGGTGGTATCTCAAGTGGGTAAGTTTTTCTATTTTCTCAGGCTACTCTGTTGAAATGTTACTCCTCCATATATTGGTTATCATAATTATAGTTTATTGTCAAAATGTGTTGGATAACGGGTGGCCCTCTATCAGGATTGATTGGAAGGTAAAGTTACTTCAAGCATCCTGCTAGTCTAACATTTATTACCTTCATGTTTGATGCGTTTATATATATATGCTTTCCAAACTTACTGCTGGATGAACTTAACTTACTAGGTAATGGGCCAATCCATACTTGTCAATTTCTTATCCACACTAGAACATAGTTGTCAAGGCGACAAGCCGACCCAAGGCATTCATGGGGAGCCTAAGTGATTAGGCAATAAGGCGTCCTCTTAAGTGTTGCCTAGGCGACACTTTGGCACCTATTTAAAATCCCAAAAATATATATCCCCAATATACAAATTATGAATAAGATTAATGAAAAAATTATAGATTTTAATATTGAAAATTGAGAGAGATAGAGGGAGGAAACTTTGCAATCAGACCACAGGGTAAGGCAATAAATAAAGAGGGCAACCAGACCATAGGTAAGGCAATAAATAAAAAATATAAACATATTGACAGAACTACCCCTCTACAACCGCTATTTACCCTGTGGCCTACAGTCCCCCCTCAAGCTGAGCGTGAATGTCTCTAATGCTCAGCTTGGATAGAACTGAAGCAAACTGATCTCCAGACAGCCCTTTGGTGAAGCCATTTGAAACTTGATCTGTAGACCGAACAAAAGGCAAAGAAATCTCACCAAAGTCCAATTTTTTCCGGATGAAATGACGATCAGTCTCAATATGTTTGGTGCGATCATACTGAACAAGGTTATTAACAATATTAATTGCAACCTTGTTATCACAATAAAACATCATAGGAACATGGACTTGAACTCCAATATCTTGCAAGAAAAGCTTCAACCATAGCATCTCAGTGATTCCATGGGCCATGGCTCTATACTCAACTTCAGTACTTGACCTTGCACAAATAGTCTGTTTCTTGCTACGCCAAGTAACAAGATTCTCACCAAGAAAGGTATAATACCAGGAGGTGGACCGCCCATCATCACGGGAACCAACCCAATCCTCATCTATGTAACCCTCAACATTGATGTGTGTTGACTTCGTATACAACCACCCTTGGCCACGACAGGACATGATACCTTATAATTCTTTCAACTGCTTGCATATGTGGCTTGTGTGGTGCATGCATGAACTAGCTAACAATGCTCATATCATATGCAACATCTTGTCTTGTCAGAGACAAATAGAGTAACCGACCAACTAGGCGTTGGTACATTCCTTTGTCATGATCAGATAATAACTCACTGGGTGTCTCACACAACCCATGATTGGACTCTATAGGCGTGTATGCTGGCTTGTAATCTAATTTCCTTGTTTCTTGAAGTAAATCAAGGGTATTATTTCGCTGACATATATAGAGACCATGAGGAGACTTTTCAACTTCAACTCCAAGAAACCGATCCATTCGTTTGTAGAGCTATTTACTTGATCGCAGACATTGCCCCATTAGGTTATTTGTATTCCTCGGAAACCCCAGTGTGGAAAAACATCTCTGCATTTATTGTTTGAATAGGATAAAAAATTTTCATTTCTAAGAATCGATTGGGTTGCTAGCATTGAACCTCTTATTGCTTGAGCAAATATAATGCTATCCCAAGTTTATGATATTGTTATACGTAGATTTTCCTCTTTTTTTCCCCCTTATTTTTCTTCTCTCCTTCTTTTGTCTCTTCCTCCTGAGAATCAGAATCAATAATAGGTCTGAGTATAACCACTAGTGACAAGACATGCTTTGTACCGCTGAACAATCCCATCAAAATTGTATTTCATAGTGTAGTCCCAATGGACGCCAACCAAACTCTTCCCACCCAGAAGTTCCACTAAATCCTAAGTGTGAATTTTTTGTAGAGCACTCCTCTCCTCGTCCATAGCTGCCACCTACTTAGGGTCCACCGTTTTAGAAAAAGAGTTAGGAACCTGATATGAAGAAATAACAGAGTGAAAGGAATAATAAGACGTTGAAAGTCTGGAGGACACAATTAGAATTAGAATGATGAGTGCATGCTCGAACACCCTTCCGAACAGCAAGGAAGGTTAAGATCTAGTTGAGAATCACTAAGAGAGGAAGAGGAGGTGGCCACGGGAGGACCTATAGCATGGAGACCTAGAGATGCTGTGGCTTCTTGAGAGAATGGATCTATGGGATGCCCTTGCTTGTGGCACTAATCTCTGGAATAAGTGAGAAGATCCAGTGCTGGGGTATCCATCACCACACTAGAAGTACCCAACGAGGAAGGACGAGGAATACCAACAAGATCAACGAGGGCAGACAAGAGAGTAGGAAAGAATGGAGAACCTGTAATGATGGTTTTCCTTAGGTTTGTCTTTGCCAGAGCTCATACCAGATTTTCAGCCTTAGAAGTGGTAGTAACAAGTGCAGAGATCTCGTCAACCTCCTGTGTACTAGTAGGAGTGTGGCCTCCAGTTATGGCTTTTTTGCGCCGCTCCTCATTCAATATCTTAACATAAACCTGCACAAGAGATGGAAGAGGGTCTGCACCAAGGATTTGATCCCGTAGTGCATCAAACTCAAAATTGAGGCCTGCAAGGAATTGAAGATCTGGGTACACTGAATATGTTATTAATGTGTTGTTTCTGACCTTCATTACATTTCCACTTCTAAACTGTATAGTAATCCAGCTCCTCCCACTTACTTTTCAGCCCAAAATAGGCTGTCACATTGAAGTCTCTTGTTTGAGGTCCTGAATATCAATACGAGAGACATCCTGGCGTTGCCCATACATTTGCTCAAGGAGATCCCACATACTTTTGTAGTTCTCTTCATCATGATTAATTGTTGAATTTCAGAACTTACAGAGTTAAGAATTAAACCCATCATAAGGTTATTGTTGAGATCCCATTGTGCATAAGAGGGGTTGTCAACAGTCGGCTCACTCACACAGCCATCAATGTACCCAGACTTTATGTGACCACCAAGGAAGATGCAAGTGGGAACTGACCAAAGACGAAAATTGGCTTCTGTCAACGTGACAGAGGTCATCTGCAGTGAGATATTATCCATTGCAGCAAGAGGTGCGGTCTTCAACATAGATGACAGCTTTCAGAACGGACGTAGCTTGATTGCCGGGCAACAGAAGGGCCATCTCGCTACTCGTAGTCGACGACATCCTATGTAGTCTGAGGCGACCGAGGCGACGAAGGGGTCGCCTCATGCCTCAAACGCCTAGGCGATGGCCTAGGCGTTTGAGGTAAAATTTTATTTAATATATATATTTAATTCAAAAAATAAACTATATGTCTAAATATCACAAAAATGGCTATATAAAGTCAAGAAATTTTCTAAATTCATTCAATCTTATGATTCAAATTATTATGACTCATAAATTCACATAGAATTTAACAAACCAAATTACAACTATTAAGATACCAATAATGAAGAAACTAATAAATTCAGAAAACTCACGTAAAATAAATTCTGGTGAGTTAAAAGGTAATCTCTCACATTCTGAAAGAGAAGAAATTAAAAAAAAACAATAAATCTTACAAGTAGAGAGAGAGTGAGATAGACCACCGTCAAAAACCAAGTTATGTGTGTGTCTATGTGTGAGAGAGAGAGAGAGTGAGACCAACTGTGGTCAGAGTGAGGCGAGACAGGGCGAGGCGAGGCGAGGCGACCAATGGGCGCCTCTCCTCGCCTCGCCTCAGCACCTAGGCGAGTGCCTTGGCGCGCTTTTAACTACATAGACGACATCACAAGCTACAGTAGCAAGATGGCAGCAAGATGTGTAGGAGACTCCCTACACCAAGAAGCAACAGGAGAAAAGGGTGCAGCCAGAACAGGGGAACTGCAAGAGTGGAAGGGCTGGTGTTGGCAGGCTTATGAGGGCAGCGGAAAACTGCCAAAACCCAGCTGCACCAAAGTGGGGACCCCACTAGACTATGTGCCACCAAGAAAGCCTGATTCCAGTGGGCCCGAATCAGGGCAAAACTTGTCTGCAACCTGAAAAATAGGGTACCGACGACGACAAAGACGAGGTGACCGCGAGGCAGAGAGGAGCAAACCAAACTTCTTCACATCATCCGCATTCCCTCCTGCTCTGATACCATGTGGAGAAAGGAAGATCGAAGGGAAGGAACGATGGAAGAGAGGAGGCAGAGGCGGCCAAGAGCAGAGTGGACGATCCTCACACAAAACACTTGCATAAAATACAGAATTTACAAATATGTCATCCAGCCCTATTTACCTAAGTATCTTCAACTTAAAGAGGGATACCAGACCACAGGATAAGGTACAAAAACAAAAATATAAATATATTGACAGAACTACCCATGTACAGCCGCATTTAACCCTGCGGCCTACACTTTCAAACAATCCTGTTGCTAAGCGTGGCTTCAGATAGGCACTTCATCTTGTTGCATAGGCACTAAGGCTGTATAGTATCACCTTGGTCAGCTTGATACAATTACGTACCGACCAAAAACTCAAAGCTACCCAATGTTCGGGTGTATCAGTTGGTTTTCCCAGTTCTACTTGACTGCATGTTTGTTGGTGGTGGGGGTGAGCAGCATGATGCACAGTTTTGGCAATATTTTGTTCAGATTTTCTAATTGTAGCATTTACCAAGATATGCACATTGATTGTGCTACTGGATGCAGGTAGTTCAATGTTTTAGCTAGATTTATGATGAAAAAATATAAGCATTTGATTGGATCTAACAATAATGGCTTGCCTAATAGTATATCATCTTAATCTACTTATAATTTGTCCACAGCATTGCATATTCCCATAGAAATCTGGGGCAGATTGATTCGATAATCTGCATGAATTACACAGATCCATGGATTGATGGAGATGGTAAGCGAACATCTGGATCAATCATGGTTCAGGTAGCTGAAGAATTCTTGCACTAATTTTGCTTCATTTATGACTTGACACATTTATAAGATACATTTTGTTTGTTATGGACTAGACTTCGACGACTCCAGGAACACTTGTCCATGGTGATGGGCAATCTGACCATGGTAATCTGACAATTGGGCGAGCCACAGCTGGCATTGAATTCAGTCGACCTTTTAGACCCAAGTGGAGTGGAACAACTGGGAATATATTTCAGGTATTTCTCTTTATTGGTCTTTTGAATTTTGTCCCAAAGTTTCCTGGACATCTTTAGTTTCTGGTTGTGTCTTGAGGTAGCTACCATCCAGGTTGACACCATTTTCCGGATTGAAGCTGAACCACAAGAGTTTTGCTAGTGTTGGTTAGCCTCGAAATAATTTACACAAATGACAACGCGAGATTTTAGGTGCAAGGACATACCTTAGCCACGCAGCGGAAATATATATATATATTTAGAAATCTCTGACTCGCAGAGTTGGAAAGTGGCTACTAGAGTCAATTCTAAACGTCCACACTCCAAATCCTAATCTCGAGGTGACGTGCTCCGTGAACTTGTTCACTGTTTGAACCTTCGTGAGAGCCGCTGCTCTCTAATGATTGTAAGAGCTGCTGCCACCGCGAGTGACTCCCGAGAACTATCGTTCTCTTCTTCTCTCCCTTTTCACTGTGCACGCACTTCTCTCAATTCTCTCCTTTCCCGTTCTCACACTTTCACCCTTTTACTGCCCATTCCGTCTTCTGTCATTTTCATCTCTTTCACCTTTTTTACTGCACACTGGTGTCTCCGATGCTCACCTATTGGCATCTATTTATAATAAGTGAAAGCACCATGAAAATATCTGGGGAAGGTAATATTGGGGGCGGTGAGAACGAGATGGGAGAGGCGGTGCAAGTGAGGAGGCCGCGGATGCCGCCGCGTGGCGTCCCCGCACCCGTACGCGTGCGAGTGCACCTGCGGCTCCTGTGGGCTGGCGGCCCAAGGGGCACAGCCCATGCAACAGCTCCCACTTGCCCATTAGGGCCGACAGTGTAAATTCAGACATACTGAATGCATCCAAGCTCAACGGTCATACAGGAAATGGAGTGTGCGACCTCCGCGAGATTCTTCGAGCAGTAGCAGGGTGTTCCGTTAAGTTGTCACCTAACTAACGGAGCACACAAAACGTCTCGGTGTGTATCTCATATATTTTTAAAATTCACCTGATTTGACACTCCGGGTCTCTCGAAAACAGGCAGTGTCAAACCTCCAAATACTAAGTGCCCATGACTTTATCATTACACAGACGATAAAGCCTCCCGGGATATGAGCAACTAAGCACGGTGAAATTTAAAATGTCTTCCCTATGCTGCATATGTCAATCCAATTCTTCTTGACCGCTTTCCTAGACATGTTCCGCTGGACGGTATTAATCGTCGCCCTAAGAGACATGCTAAAGTAGCGACATCAAGCGTCTTTTTCATGACATAGCGCTACAGGTCACTGGGGATACACTAGGAATCACCCAACTGTGATCCATGAGCTCACACAATGATGAAGAGGGATCCATTCATCATTCTCATATGCGGTCGAATAATACACATGCGGTATGATACGCATGTCGCGGTGTTCTTCCATTTTCATGGGCGTGTCATTAATATGATTAATAAAACACCGCACGGATACCAGTTTAGTTGCGACTTACGCATCTAACCTGAGTCACGCAAACCTGTCGCTCTCACTCAGCGCCTTCTTGCGACTCATGTATCCGGCATTTACAGGCTCCATGAGATTTCCGTAGAATCCTCATGGTCGATCTGCATCAGATCTCATCTTAGTCCTTAACTAAGGCGGTATCTATAATCTGTTCAAGATATTACCCTTACACCCCGACCTTCAGGGTGCCAGGAATATCAAATGCCTCATCTTTGTCGCTTTCGATAAGCGCCAAAGGCGAATCACCCGTGTGAGTGGGTGATTCTTAGCCTGGTGACACTCTGACGATGTGTAAAGCATTCGCATAATGCACAGAACATAATAAGCAGACTTTAATGATGTCAAAACTTGTACTAATTACAATTTACAAAGGCCCATAGACTTACAATGGCCAACAAAACTTTCTCTAACTATTTGCTTTGTTAGTGGATCAGCTACCATACGACCAGAACTAATCTGTCGTAGCACCACTAACCCTGTTACAAGCAAATCTCTTATATAGTGGTAACGGATATCAATATGCTTCGTTCTGCCGTGATATTTAGGATCCTTGGCGAAAGCAAGTGCGGAAGTGCTATCTGTATATAGCAGTACACCTTCATCTGCATGAGGTGTAAGCGCCAAACGTTTCAACAAGTTCCGTAACCACACTGCTTCTTGACTCGCCGCAGAACAAGCAACATATTCCGCCTCCATGGTGGATAGGGCAATGCAAGACTGCTTCTTGCTACACAACGAGATAGCTCCTCCAGCTAGTAGGAACACAAAACCTGAAGTGGACTTGCGCTCATCATGGTCACCAGCCCAATCCGCGTCACTGTATCCCACTAGCTTTAGGTCACCTCCATGGTAACGTAGGACATAGTCTGATGTCCCTCGCAAGTATCGAAAAATTCGTTTAACTCCCTGCCAGTGCGCGGGACCGGGGTTACTTTGATAATGGCTAACCAAACCCACTGCGAAGCTAATGTCTGGCCGAGTACACAACATAGCATACATTAGACTTCCAATTGCAGCGGCATAAGGCACTCTAGACATTTCTCTCCTTTCTTCTTCATTTTTGGGGCATTGAATAGCACTTAGAACACATCCTCTTTCAACTGGAGTATCAATGGGTTTAGAATTGTGCATTCGAAAACGCTCCAAGATTTTATTAATGTAGGTTTCTTGAGACAAACTCAATAACCTTTTCGAGCGATTTCGCATAATTTTTACGCCGAGCACATAGCTCGCTTCACCCATATCTTTCATCTCAAAGACAGAAGATAGCCATCCTTTGATAGCATTGATTAACTCCATATCATTTTCGGCTATTAAAATGTCATCAACATATAATGACAAAATGAGGAAGCTCTCTCCCACTCGCTTGACGTACACACAGTGGTCCTCTTCAATCATCTCAAAATCATATGAGAGGATTGCCTTGTGAAATTTTAAATACCACTGTCTAGACGACTGTTTTAAGCCATATATAGATCGTTTGAGGCGGTAAACTTTTTGCTCTTCACCTTTAGCCTCAAAACCTTCTGGCTGGAGCATATAAATCTCCTCGTCTAGTTCTCCATTGAGAAATGCAGTCTTTACATCCATTTGGAACAATTCCAAATCAAGATGCGCGACTATAGCCAGAACCAGGCGAATAGATGAAAATCTCACGACTGGTGAGAATGTTTCATCATAGTCTATACCCTCCTTTTGGGTATAACCCTTCGCCACCAATCGTGCTTTATATTTATCTATAGCCCCATCAGCCTTGCGCTTAAGCTTGAAAATCCACTTATTTCCAATAGCTTTGGGCCCAGGCGGGAGTTCCACTAACTCCCAGACTTCATTCTGCACCATAGACTTAATTTCATCTTGCATGGCAGCTGTCCACTCTTTCCTAGATAAGGATGTAAGAGCTTTCTGAACAGATCTAGGCTCTTCATCATCCATGGGCACACAAATAATTGCCTCGTCTTCCATTCCGAAGAATCGACGCGGCACAAGCCCACGTTTGCTGCGACGCAATGAGTCTTGATATTCTAGTGGTTCTATTGGAGTACTCTTACTAGACGTACTCCCACTAGCCTGATCATCCCTACTATCTTTAGCAGACACAGGTTCGGGAACGCATTCCCTTCCTGCGTTAGAAGATGGTGGGAGATCAGATGATTCTTCCAACTCATGGAGATCAAGACTCTTTTCACTGTCGCCAATATTAGGAAAATTTGTTTCTAGGAAAACAACATCTCGGACCTCTCGCTCTGTCAGTCTTCCTTCTGGACGCTGTCCATACATGACATAACCCACAGAGCTCTCTGGATATCTAATGAAGATAAGCTTTTGAGCTCTGGGGCCAAGTTTTCCAAACTTACTAGACATGTCATGGACATATCCCGCTGACCCCCATGGCCATAAATTATCTAAATTAGGCTTGTGGCCATGCCACAATTCATATGGGGTAGAAGGAACCGACTGTGAAGGCACACGGTTCAAGATATAGGCAGCATTTAATAACGCATCTCCCCAAAAGGAGATAGGAAGGTTTGCCTGCGCCATCATAGATCGAACCATGTCTAGTAACGTTCTATTTCTTCGCTCAGCAACACCATTTTGTTGTGGCGTATAAGGAATAGTGAGTTGGCGTTGAATACCTTTTTCTTCACACAATGTTCGGAACTGATCCGACAAGTATTCGCGTCCACGATCTGTCCGAAGAACTTTAATACTCTTTTCCTTTTGATTCTCAACCTCGGCTAGGAAGCGCTTAAAACAATCTAGTGCTTCATAGCGGTGAGCAATCAAATAGACATATCCGTATCGCGAATAGTCATCTATAAATGTGAGAAAATAGGTATGACCATGCCGTGCCCTCACACTCATTGGTCCGCAGATGTCTGAGTGGATTAGCTCTAACGGTGCTGATGCCCTTACAGCCTTTCCGAAAGGCTTCCGACATGCTTTCCCAGCAAGACACGGCTCACATATTGGCAAGTCGACTTTAGTGAGTGATCCCAAAAGACCTCCTCGAACTAATCTAGCCATTCTATCTTGCCCTATGTGGCCTAAACGAGCATGCCATGTCGCAGAATCTAAGTTTTTACTATTCAACACACATGTCAAAATGGAAGAAGAATACAAGGCATTATCTATAGAAAGATCCAATATAAAGAAACCATCATTCATCTTACCATGCCCATACATAATATTGTCTAAAGCAATATGTACATAACTGCCAGAAAAATTCAAACAAAAGCCTAGTGATAGCAAGCTAGAAACTGACAGGAGATTATAATGGATCCCAGGCGCATAGAGTACATCATACAGAATCAGCGTTCGTCCATTTGGAAAACGGAGTTGGTACGAACCGACTCCGAGGACTTCTTCGCTGGTTCCATTACCCATAAAAACTCTATGCCTGCCTACAGGGATCTTATTGTATTCTACGAAGCCAGCTCGATCCATAGTTATATGTTTGGTCGCTCCTGAATCCACAATCCACACAGGATTAGGTTGAGCAGATAAAACATGTGTACAAACATAAACATATGGATAGCTAGGTACGTTAATTACCTTCTTCGGCTCATGACATTCATTAGCGAAGTGGCCTCTTTTCCCGCAGTTGTAGCATTTTATCCGGCTTTTATCTTTCTTTTTCTTCCCGCCACGTCTTCCACGGCGGTGCTTAAAGGATTGAGTTGCTTTGGGGCCAGGTGCGACATCTCGCCCTTGTGACCTCCTTTGTGGTCCCTTCCTGCCAAATCGGCGACTGCTCTGACCGACATTGGCAGTGGCGCGATGCAAAATCTCGCGCTCAGCTTCTAGCTCCACATGACGAGAAATATCTGAAAAGTCCTTGATATTTTCGTTATGTGTTAGAATTTGTTTCATCTGGAACCACGAGTCAGGGAGAGATCTGATCACGGCTTGCACCTGCTGCTCATCTGTGAGATCATGTCCCGCCACCTTCAAATCACGAATCATATGAGCCATAATCCTCAGGTGCTCAGTCATCGTGTGGCGCGAGTCCTTCCGGTAGGTCTCAAATTTCAAAACAAGAGCCCTCAACCGTGTCACAGACGTCCCCCCAAAGGTAAATCTCAACTGGTCCCACATTTCCTTGGCAGTACCAAAACGCTCAAACTCGCCGATGAGATCGTCCTCCATCGCGCTAAGCATAGTAAAATGCGCACTGCGATCTCTCTTAAACCAAGTCTTATATGTTTCTTGGTCTTGGCGATGTTGGGCAGTGTTGCCCTCTTCGGGCGGTAACATGGTAATAGTAAGGTGGTCGAGCAACTCTTGCTCATCAAGAAGATATTGGATCTTACGGTGCCACATATCATAATTTGTGCCGTTCAATTTTTCACCCCTGGTGAGATCTGCAATAACGTGCTTGGCGGCCATAGCTATCGACCACTATAGAAATAGAGAAAGTCAGTGACATCAAATTTACACATCGTCTCAATTTGCTAACAGAAGTCCAAACTAAGTATATTAAACTTTCTTATATGATGAAATCGAAAGCAGAGTCAGACTACTACAATCATCTCCCACTCACAGAAGATCATTTAATAACCTTAGAATGACTTCGAGCAAATTCATAATTAATGACAAATATGTAAAACAAATTCACATATTTTATGCAAAAACAAATTCACATTTAGTATATGCAAAACAAATTCGCATGCAAAAGGAAATAAATATGCAGATAACATGTTACTAAAAATATTATCTTATAAACATGTCAGCATAATATTTACAATATCCGCTGCAAGCGTGTACACACGCGCAAAAGGGCGGAACAAAAGTATACTGCATAAAGAAACTGTCTCTAAGACGAGTCATAACAACTGTACATATCCGTGAAGTATTACCAACACCCCATCCGGGGTCACAATCGGAATAGTCGGAATAATCGGTGGAGGTGGTACTTCCGGAGGCTCAGCTGGTGGCGACACACGCTGACCAGGAGGCCCAGGCTCCCACTCGGCCTGGACGGGGTCTGGAAGCTGCAGTAGCGTCTGTGGGCACAAAGGAGGCGCTCGGGCTAGGGAGCGAGCAGCAACTCGCCGGCTCCCTGCTCCAGCTCGCCCTACTGCGGCGGAAGTCGCGGTCGCTGGTGGTCGAGGCGCTCGATCTCTCACTGGTAAGGGGAGAGAGCTCGCCCGGTGATGCGCGACTACCCTCGCGCCATCTGTGTGTCCACTCCTGCCACGTCTCTGCTCTCGTCGTGCTCGTACAAGTGGTGCAGCGGTCGTACTCGCTGCACCCTCCAGGGTCGATCCCCGAAGCGCACCACTAAAGCTCTGCCGGTACTCGCGAGCAGTGAGAAGACGTCGTCGACGCGGCAACTCCTCCGCAGGAGCGCGCACAGAGGGACCAGGCTCAACGTCATTTTCACCAAACGATGACGACGGTGGCTCTCTCTCTCTTTCCGCCTGTAAAGGCTGCACCAAAGGACCTCTAGGTATACCCAGCGCTGCACGTCGGGGTGCTAAAGCCCTCGCAGGAGGGAAAGATGGGAGAGAGCCACGCTCCGGGGATGACTCCTCGGAGTGATCAGTAAGGACATCGTCATAGTGAGGTGGAAAGGACGGAGCCGCCATCTTTATACAGTCCTGTTGCAATAACTTTATAGCAAAATAAATTACATGAGCTAACATAAAAATAAACAGAATAATATAGACACATCTATGATAAACCCAGAAAAATAAACAGGCTGCATTTGACATGAAATAAAAATATACGGGACAAACCCAGCATGTCTGGGACAGACCCATAGCAAATAAAAATTATATAGACAGCATGCGACATAAAATAAAATTATGCGGAACTAATCCAGCATTTCTAGAACAAATCTACAGTAATTAAAAATTAAACACGCAACATGCGGCTGGAAATAAAATTGATCAGAACTAATCCGAGATATCCGGGACAAACCCGGAATAATTAAAAATTGAACAGATAATATTTCAGTATGAAATAAATTAACCGGAACTAATCCGACACATTTGGGACTAACCCAAAATAATTTAAAATTGAACGGGCAGCATTTCGGCATGAAATAAAATTAATCAGACTAACCCGAAATAAATTAAAAATAAGCTGGCAGCATTTCGGCATGTAATAAAGTTAACCGAAACTAATCTGACATATTTTAGGCTAACCCGTAATAATTTAAAAATAAACGGACAGCATTTCGGCATGAAATGAATTATTCGGGACTAATCCGGGAAGAAATAAAAATATAGGGGAAGAACTTGGCTCTGATACCATTGTTGGTTAGCCCCCGAAATAATTTACACAAATGACAACGCGAGATTTTAGGTGCAAGGACATACCTTAGCCACGCAGCCGAAATATATATATATTTAGAAATCTCTGACTCGCAGAGTCGGAAAGTGGCTACTAGAGTCAATTCTAAACGTCCACACTCCAAATCCTAAACTCGAGGTGACGTGCTCCGTGAACTTGTTCACTGTTTGAACCTTTGTGAGAGCCGCTGCTCTCTAATGATTGTAAGAGCTGCTGTCACCGCGAGTGACTCCCGAGAACTATCGTTCTCTTCTTCTCTCCCTTTTCACTGTGCACGCACTTCTCTCAATTCTCTCCTTTCCCGTTCTCACACTTTCACCCTTTTACTGCCCATTCCGTCTTCTGTCATTTTCATCTCTTTCACCTTTTTTACTGCACACTGGTGTCTCCGATGCTCACCTATTGGCATCTATTTATAATAAGTGAAAGCACCATGAAAATATCTGGGGAAGGTAATACTGGGGGCGGTGAGAACGAGATGGGAGAGGCGGTGCAAGTGAGGAGGCCGCGGATGCTGCCGCGTGGCGTCCCCGCACCCGTACGCGTGCGAGTGCACCTGCGGCTCCTGTGGGCTGGCGGCCCAAGGGGCACAGCCCATGCAACATCTAGCTTATTGAATAATGGCACCCATTGTTCGCCTAGGCGACAAGCATAGTTGTCAAGGCGACCCAAGGAGTTCACGGGGTTTCTAAGCGCTTAGACGACAAGACGTCCGCTTAGGCGTCGCCTAGGCGACACTTCGGCTACTAATTAAAAAATCTAATATATATATCCTCCAATATATAAATCAAGAATAAAAAATGTGAAAAATATATAAAAAAATAAATTACATGAAGAAATTACTGTAATTAAATTATGTGAGAATTATAGAAAACTAAATTGTATCAAAAAAATACAAAAATTTCAGAAGTAAATGCAAAAGATACAAAAGTAAATGTAAAAAATTTATAAAAATTATAAAATAATATAATAACATCAAGAAAATTATAAAAACATCAAGTAAATGTAAAAGAGTTAAACGTACATAACCGGGTCAGATCCGGTTCGAACGGGTCACGGTTGGCCCGCCTTGGCGCCTAGGCACCCGCCTTGGCGCCTAGCCCGCCTTGGCGACCGCCTAGCTCACCTTTTCTAGTGTCAACAAGGCGCTGCACCGCCTAGACCTTTCAAGAGCGCCTGGGCGCCTAGGCGACGTCTGGGCGCCCGCCTTGACAACTATGGTGACAAGGCGCTCAAAGGCGCCCAAGGCGATCAGGCGCCTAGGCAAGCATCCCATTAAGGCACTCACCTGGCTGCTGTGTAGTCGAAAGCGCGCCTAGGCGCTCGCCTAGGCAGTGAGGCGGGGTGGGGCGACGGCAGGCCACCTCGCGCTGTCGCGGTTCGCCGAGGCGAACACCTCGCGCATCTCGCCCGCTCGATCGGATCCGCGTATCGGGTAAGAAATACCCGTTAACTACGATGAACCAGATCCTTTAAACCCACGAGGGTTTTACTCGCATCCCATCTCCAACCTATCATTCCCCCCTCCAACGGCGGCGGCAGCTGAGCGGCGAGCGGCGTCCGGCATCCAACGAGCATCCGGTAACTCCCTCTCGCCGTCTCCCTCTCTCTCTGCCCCCACAGTCCACCCTCTCCCTCTCTCTCTGTCTTCCACTCCACTCCCTCTCTCTCTCTCACGCAGGCACAATGGCATACACGGAGGGGGGCTCAGCCCCTCTCCCACAGTCCACACCCGCTCACCCTCTCCCACAGTCCACCCTCTCCCTCTCTCTCTGTCTTCCACTCCACTCCCTCTCTCTCTCACGCAGGCACACACGAAGGGGGCCTCAACGCCTCTCCCACAGACCACCCGCTTACTCTCTCTCCCCCTGCCACTCTCGCTCTCTCTCCTCTCTATCTCCCTCACAGTGAGAGGGAAGGGCCGACCCGCTCTCGCCCCTCTCCCACAGTCCGACTCCCACCCAGTCACTCTCTCTCCCCCTGCCACTCTCGAGTCTCGTCTTCACTCTATCTCTCTCTGTTCTCTCTCTCCCCCTGCCACTCTCGAGTCTCGTCTTCACTCTATTTCTCTCTGTTCTCTCACTCTCTGTCTCTCCACTCTCTCACTCTCTGTTCTCTCAACTCTCTATCTCCCGCCCACCCTCTCTGTTCTCTCTCTCAACTCTCTGTCTCTCACCCTCTCTCTCTGTTCTCTCTCTCAACTCTGTCTCCCGCCCTCTCTCTGTTCTCTCACTCTGTCTCCTGCTCTCTCTCTCACACAGACACACACGCATGCACAGTTAGAGACTTAGAGGGGCTAATCCCCTCTCTCACTAGTCACTCTATGTCACTCTCTCTCTTTGTCTCTCACAGACCACAGTGACGATCAATCGTGATTCGTGTAAGGCAATCGACGTCGGCAATAAATAGTCAGTAAAAATATTTTTTTACATTTATTGTTTGATTTATTTTTGTTGTTTGATTTATTTTTGTAATATGATTTAAATTTGTTGTTTGATTTAATTTTGTAATATGATTTAAATTTGTTGTTTGATTTTTTTTAAGATGTCTACGCCTACACCACCTACTTCTGTATCTGTTTCTGGTGGTGCATCGTCAAATTCAAGCCACTCAAAGGCCCAATGTAGAAAAGGGCAGACCAAAAGACATTGGGTGGAAATATGGAAGCTCTGCCAATCCACAAAATAGAGATGAGATAACATGTAATTTTTGTAAAAAGGTGAGTAAAGGAGGGATTTACCGGCTGAAACAATATTTAGCCGGCCTAGGTACAAATATGACAGCCTGTCAGAAGGTTCCCGTGGATGTGAAGTTAGAAATCAGAGAATATATGCAAAATGTCAAGAAAGCTAGAACTGAGAAGCTACAAATGGTGAGGGAGACGGAAGGTAGAGATAATTTGTTGAAGGATTCATGTCACTCTCAATCTCTGGATGTCTATCAAGTTAATATACTTGATGATATTATTTCAAAGCCACCACGGATGAAGGGTCCTATGGACAAGTTCTGCACTCCTGATCCGGAACAAGTTAAGACAGTAAGAGATAAAAAATGGGAAAATGAACATCGTGATAGGGTTTGCCAATATGTAAGTAGATGGATTTATCAAGCTGGCATCCTCTAGTTGCCATGCGCCTTTACCCACGCAACCTTCGCTTCCCTCTCCACAACCTTCTTCATTGCCTTCCCAAACCCCTCGACATCCCTCTTGCCCGAAGCGGGCTCCTCATCCTCCGTTGTCGGAGTCTTTTTCAGATATTTTTCGGGCTTTGATGGCTACTCACGCGTTACAGCTCCCTCCAGTTGTGCCTTGCCGACCCGCGGTCGGGAATTTGCTCCAATTCTGTGACTTTCATCGTCAGCAGAGGCATTTGGTCGAGAATTGCCCCGAGTTCCGGGAGTTTGTTTATGACCTAGAAGACAAGAGGAGGATCGATTGGTCCGCCATTCACAAGGTCGTTCCATATCTCCACAACAAGTAGCAGCAATAAGCAGCGCCGCCTAGGTAGCCGTCTCTATTACTAGACTAGGGGCACCCCTGTGATTCTTTATCTAGCACTGCACCCCCTCCATCAGCTAGCCCATCACCCGCGCCATTGCCTAT
Source organism: Amorphophallus konjac (assembly GCA_022559845.1). Taxonomy (NCBI): domain Eukaryota; kingdom Viridiplantae; phylum Streptophyta; class Magnoliopsida; order Alismatales; family Araceae; genus Amorphophallus; species Amorphophallus konjac. The sequence goes on from CM040122.1 coordinate 19,591,717, forward strand.
TCCCTCGCCGTCTCCCTCACCTCTGCAAATCAAGCCTCTGCTCAGGCTAGTTCCTCCACTTCTCTTACCCCCATTACCATCACTGCTTCCACTCCCAATGCCGCTCGACGTGTCGTATCGATACGCCGACGGTGGACATCGCGACCTTCCTCTTCACCCTCTCCATCACCTTTACCTTTGTGACGACCCAGGAGATCCGGATACCGATAAACCGATATCATCGATTTACCAATACCAAGAGCTCAGGAAGGCCACCCAAGAGGCTGATGAGGCCCCGTAAGGGTTAGTGAGTATTTGTCTAGGGGATGCATAACGAATAGAAATTACACGCGCAATATTAATTAAAGCATTCATTTGAACTTTTTAAATGGAAGCAATTAAACATATCAGAGTGGTAAAATTTATACAAGTAGTCCAGATCCATATATCACAAGTCCCACATTGTACAATGGTCAAAATAAATGACTACACGGGACATACCCCGGCCAAAAGAAGAAAACAAGACAGACTGACTACTAACCGACCACTGACAGACCACTCCTGGCTCTAAGGGTTTTCGCCAAAAGCACGAGAGAATCCTGCAGCCGGTTGCTCCGCCTCACTTGTAAAAGGAAGGGGTGAGTCTTACAGTAGAGACTCAGTAGGGTTCACAGAAATTCCTAACTCGCAACTGACTAAAGGAAAGCAGTAAAACATGCATTGGCATAAATAAATGACAGTCTAGTAAAGCTGTAAAACTAACTAAACAGTTTATAATCAGCTAACTAATATGCCGATTTAATTCAAATGCGAGTGTTCGAAATCTACCAATAGACAATAACTCGATCATTTCCAAGTGACAAGAGAGAGAAGGAGAGGAGATCCACCAGAAGAAGAAACCAGATGCGTCCACTGACGGCTTACACTGCGTCTCAAGCATCTACGCAAGTCTGATCATGACAAGCGAGACGCGTAACAGTACCAGAAACAAGTAACTAGTCAGAGCAACACTCGTCAGTGTCAGTCTAAGTCTCTGACCACGTGTGCACACACTGGCTCGTGCCTAGAGCCAGGCCTCTAGCTAGTATTCCCCTCCGTAGGACGCTACGGTTGGACTGGGGCCCACGGAACTAGCTTAAAAATCGTAAACTGGGATACCCCGCCACCTCTCCCGGGTGGGATCAACACTGAAAGTCGTCGGGCTACGACTGGTGGTTCCATCACTAGGAAAGAGAATCTAGCTCTATTGGGATCTAAAAATATGCCATAATTTATGATAACGACTAAACATGGCAAATATGCAAGATTAAATGCATAACTGATCGAATCATGTTAAAATGGTAATTATTCATTAATTACATGCATAAATAACTGATTATGCTAAAATGGCAAGTATGCAACTATTAAATGCATAGTTAATTGAATATGCTAAAATGGCCATTATTCAATAATTCAATGCATAAATAATTGGATATGCTAAAACAATTAGTCCATAACTAAATGCATAAATAATTGGCTATGCTAACATGGCAATTATGCAGTGCAGAACGCATAATTAATTGAACATGATTGAATTAAAATGTTGCAAGAAATGGCAGATGAATGAAAACCGCCCCAATTTATAAAATAACCTACACATGACGAGGATGCGATATTAAATGCACAATTAAACAAACATGCATAATTTGCAGAACAAGCAGTTAAATTAAAGCCGTTATAGCCTTAGGCGATCGAACGACGAACCGCCACGTGTTGCTAAACGAACTAGCTGTGAGATTTCTACCGCCATTCAAATTTAAATTATTTACGCGGTCTAATCGTCAGCCGCTCGGGTCAACAAACGGTTGATGGCGGACCGTTATAAAATCTAAAATAAATTAAACGTGGTTCTTACCGGAGAACCGGATCCATGGGAATCATAATCGGATCCCTTCCCGGTCGACTTAAATCAACGAGAATTATACTTTTTAACCTGTTTCCTGCCATTCCACCATCATAATATAATAATTTATCATCTATGAACTCAGCGATGATGGGCATACGACAGTTTATAATCCATGAACTCAGCAACGATGGGCATGCGATAGTTAATCTATGAACTCTGCAAAGATGGGCATGCGATAGTTAATCTATGAACTTAGCAACGGTGGGCATGCATTAGGAACAATTTAACGAGCTAGGGCAACGATCCCCCTACCTTAATCGTGCGGAAAGCTCCTTTCCGACCGCATGCAAGCCAAGGGTCGCCGTGGTTCGTCCTTTGCCCGGTCGTCTCTCCACTTCACGGATCGTCCCGGGTTGATGCCACGGCATTGCACTCATCGTGGGGAAGCTCCCGTCGGTCCTAGCACTGGAAGAAAATCGCTCCCCGTTCGAATGCCGAGCCGAGGACATCGATTCCACCGTGAGATAGGGAGGGAGAAAACCGCCGTCTTCGCCACGGGTTCGCCCCTCCACGCCGGGATTGGAGCCGATGGGGGCGCCACCGCGGAGGCTCCACCTTGGCCGCTCGCCAGCAAGGCCGTCGAACCTCCGCCTTGGCCGCCGCGGAGACACAGCTTCCAACGCAAGAAGAGGGTACTCATGCGGCAACCTCGCCAGCATATTTCCCCCAACTCTCCACTTGCCAATGCCATGAACCACGAGATCTCAAGCAATGGCACGTCAACAACACGTCTCACACAACCGGAGACAACGCATATCGATGAACCAATCCTCCGCTGCTCTACACTTCCTCAGAAATCCACCCGCAGCAACCAACGCTACGATCCGCGCACTCCAATCTACACGCACAGCCAACCACAACAGCAACTCGGGATCCTCCATCCCGACAATACTTTGCAACTCGGCAGGCTTCGATCCTCCACACCTCGGGAACCACAACACCAACCATAATTCTCAAAAACACCGCCCAGTCAGCACCCATCCTTTCGGAACAGTGCCAACACCCTTACAGCACAAGGGGACGGGCAACACTTCTCACAGGCAACCACCCTGCCAAAACACAGGACGCACGGACTTCACGGCACATGAAGGCCAACCAATCCGGGCACACAATGCAAGATGACGGACCTTAGCCAAACGCGATTATCTCCAACCAAAGGAGGACCCAATCACACCTCCGACCAACGGAAGGAAAACTCCATGCTCGACCTGACCTCGAGCCTTGCGCACGCTGGGAATCACACCTTCCAGCACCAAGAAAACCATTACATCCGTCAGGTCAGCTCCTCCAACAACACTGATCAAGTGTCTCGTTAGACCACGATCACAGTATCTCTCGATGCACCGCCACTGCAATTCCTTGAACTGCAACATGCCACGCCAAGAGTCGCAACATGAGCCATAACCGACAACCATCAACGCCCATCCTCGAGTCCCGAAACTCACAGCGGCACCTTCTCACCTCAAGCCAACTCCAGGGCGAACACAACCCGTCCGCACGCAGAAGCGCATGAGCGAGAACTTACTGGGACAGCTCTGACCAATCCTGCCTCGAAATCCGCAAAGATAATCGGGACCGACACGTCATTTCTGACGCCACAGATCACAACAAGGACTTCAGGCTCGACAAATCAGCAGCTCAACACAAGATCCTCCGCTCACCTGAGCACAATTCTCGACCAGAGCACCCGCTCTAACACCTCAAACCACAATCTCGACGCCGCAGGGGCTGGACAAAACCTCAAACAGGGGTGGCCCAAACGACGATAGCTCCCTCAGAGCATACTCACGACCACTTAACGACGAACAGTCCTCTCCAGCCACCTGATCTCGTTGCGGATTCCTCGAACGTAGCACCATAGCAACACACGCCTGCCGGCAACCTCTGCCTAATGCAGCACAACTGGGGTCACCACCCATCAGGAAGAAATCTCTCCATCACATCCCAAGGCCCCGCACCGGCACTCCATGAAATAACAACCACATTCACAGCGCCAACGCCTCGCACTCAAGCTTTTACACGAGAAACCAAACGGAAAACAAACACAAAACCCTAAGCCAGCTGCCGACTGTACTGGACCTTACGGACTCTGATCACTGCATTATCTCGAATTCCCATGTACGTCCACAACCACGCTCTGATACCAACTGTGGCAACCCGAGATCTGGATACCGAGAAGGCCCGATACCATTCGAATCCCGAACCACCGCCCACGAGCCGGGGCTCGGAAGGGCTAAAAAGGAGTGTGGAGGTACAAGGAAATAGGAAATAAAGCAAGACAATTCAACAATTAACAGAAATAAATAAATAACTATAACAGAGTCCAGTCCGACAGAAAGTACAATCTAAGCTAGAAGAACGTACCCATCGCCAAGTGAACACTCGGCCCGGTAAGCTGTCAACTAAGGACTCGGCACAGCACCCTCGAACCTCGAGGAAGAACCGCCGCACCTGAAACGCAGGGGTGAGCTTCCTGTCACTGGCCCAGTAGGGGTCCCGCGGAACCCCAACCGAAACAACGGCGACACGGAAAGCAGCAACTACAACAAGAACAACAGTAACAGCAGGGACAGCAAACCAGTGGCCGGTAAAACCTCGGCACTACAGCTACTCCTACTATACCAGAAAACACGACCCGGTCTCCCAGTCAGGGGACAACCAAGCCACGAACCCGACTTCCTGATCCCGCGGTTAGGAGACGACCAGAACACGAACCGCCCTAGCCTCGCTATTAGGAAAATACCACGACACCTCAGTCGCGGAGACCTACCCTCACAGAAGGGCCCAAGCCAAAACCACCCGGTCTGGAAACACGGTCATGACCTCGCCATCGTTAACTCAACGCCGTCTAGGGAAAGCCCTCGGTGACGCTCACCGAAAACCCCAGACCTCGGCTACGGGAACGCTCCCGAAACCACACACGAAGTCCCATCCCGCAGACGAAAACAGAAACCCGGGACACGACAACTCACGTCACGTGACGGGAGTATCGCCCACCAGAAGAACAGACCGGATGCGTCCCCTGACGTCTTACACCGCGCCCTCGTGTCAAGATTGCTCTGATAAACATCTTGCTCAATAAACAAGCCGTGCATGAATAATGAAGTAGAGTATGAAGCCCTGATAATCGGGTTGCAGATTGCTCTGTCCATGGGAATTCAGATGTTGGAAGCATTCGGAGACTCCATGCTAGTTATAAAACAGCTGGAAGGAGAGTTCGATGTGCGAAAATAAGAGCTCCTCCCCTACCATCAGCTGGCAACCCGCCTGACGTCAAGATTCTACTTCGTCAGCATCAAGCATGTCAACCGAGGACAGAATGCTCAGGCGGACACCCTCGCTAAATTGGCCAGTTCCTTGGCGATCCCGCTAGATACAAGCCTGAACATAACAGTTATCAACCACCGGCAGGTGTGGACGCACTTTTCGTTTAACAATTATTTTGTTCGTTTGTTGGATTATTAAGTGCGTGGGCGTGCCAGTCACCGGAGTGACAATTTATTCGGGCTCCGAAGAGCCCATGGTGCGCTCGATCTGACTTCGTCAGACGATTGTGTGGTTCGTGTCAGGACCGAATCCCGTCGCGCCATGAAGGTCACGACGTCATTTACATCCCCCATACGAGGGAATACCCTTGATTAATTGCCGAAATTAGGGGCCCCGCGGCCGAAAAGAATAATACTAATTGTGCAAGAGAGATAAGGAAGGATCACACTGAGGGCTGTATTCAGACCACAAACCGTCGGTCATGTCGGCCACTCGTGGGCCTTTTCATGTTCGGACATGGGTCCGTGAGGTGAAACACAACGAGAAAATCGGGATGAATCCATTCAAATGTCTGCCGAGCACATGGCAATTTTAATGATGATTCGGAAGGCGTCTGGAACGAGAAACAAATCCTGTCCACTTAAGATGTCAGCCCGAGGTTAGGTCAACGCCCGGCCATGTCGGGGTAACTCCCGAGACTCGGGCTTGACCCGAAAGGGCGGCATGGTTGTCCCTTTTGCCCCGGGTCACGGGGAGAGATGGGGGCTGCAGCGTGGGCTCTGGCGTCTTTTTATCTGGGGTTTTCTTAGTTATATGTTCTGGAATTTCCAATCTGCTGTTCATTAGTTCTCTATGCGTTTGTTTCGGGTGACTTCTCTCCTTTTATTCATGAGTACTCCCATTGTTATTATTTGTTTATCATTTATATTTATATAATTGTTTATTAGCCCACCCCGCCTCTTTTATTATGATTAACATTATACATTTGGAGTCCTTTTAATTAGCGTAATTTTCAATGATTTATTTGCCATTTGTTAGGGCCATTATTATGTTGCATATGCATATATGTGTAGCGTACCGGCGAAGGAGAACAGGGCATACCGCTGGAGGCCAGGGAGCGTGCCGGCGAAGGGAAACAGGGCGTACCGCTGAGGGCAGGAGGGTGTACCGCTGGAGGCCAAAAGAGCGTGCCGCTGGGGCTCAAGGGGGTGTACCGCTGAGGGCTAAAAGAGCGTGCCGCTGGGGCTCAAAGGGGGTGTACCGCTGAGGGCTAAAAGAGCGTGCCGCTGGGGCTCAAAGAGGGTGTACCGCTGAGGGCTAAAGGAGCGTACCGCTGGGCAATTGAGGGTGTACCGCTGGGAGCTTATTGAAGTGTACCGCTGAAGGGAGGTGGTTAGAGTGTGTCGCTGAAGGCTGCAACGGTGAAGGCCAGAAAAGGCGTACCGGCGAAGGGGTGAAGTAATGGGAATATGCCAAAAAAAAGGGGGGGGTTGGATGAGCAGGCCATTGGGGAAACGATTAGAATGCACCGCTGGAGGGCCAATCAGGGCACGGTGATGGAGGTCCAGTCAATCTTCAATTTCTTTTTATCTTAAGGCTTTTATTTTCTTCTTATTTGATTTGTACATAGTTTTATATAAACTTCTTCCCCTGCTTTGTTCTGTTCGGTCTCCCCGGCACTAGTCGGAAGTTCGAGTCGCCGGGCGGTTGGTCAGTTCGGTTCAGTTTTCGTTGTGATGCCGGCAGTGGTTTAATTGGTTGGAAGGTTTCGTCAGTCATCCTGCTTGTTTGTTGCCTCCTTTTACCTCTTTAATTGTTTATTAGCTCTTGACAAAAATTCGGCAGCATCTCCCCTTAACCCAGGGCGTAAGGGAGATAAAGGGCACGCGCCCACATGGAGTGGCGGAACCCGACAACTGGAGGTGGGCCCCCGGGGGAGCAACACCTTTGTAGAGCCTCAGAAAACGCGGAGACGAACGACAGACTGAGGGCCGCTAAAAGGCACGGACTGGGACTGGCCAAAGAGTAAGCTGCTGAAGGACTGAAGGGTGTGCCGCTAAGGGCTGAACAGGGTGTGCCGCTGAGGCCTGCTGAGGGCGTGCCGCTGAGGGCAGATCTGGGTGTGTGCCGCTGAAGGCTGATCTGGGTGTGTCGCTGAAGGCTGGAAAGGTGTGCCGCTGAGGGCTGAACAGGGTGTGCCGCTGAGGGCTGGACGGGGCGTGCCGCTGAGGGCTGGACAGGGCGTGCCACTGAAGGCAGATCTGGGTGTGTGCCGCTGAAGGCTGATCTGGGTGTGTCGCTGAAGGCTGGAAAGGTGTGCCGGCCAAGGGCCGGAAAGGTGCACCGCTGGGAGGCTTAAAAGGGTTGCAAGCAACTGGGGGGGGATTTGGTGGCTGTTCAGGAAAAGAGGAAGAGAGACAGGGGATTTCAAGGCCGGGAGTGGCCTATTAGTAACTGAGCGGTTGGGAAGAAAGAAGGGTACCTCCCCTTCTCCTCAAGCCCGGGAACACGGTAGATGGCCATGGAAGGGAGTGAGGAGCTCACGAAGCCAGGGCTAACAGAAGGGGACCTACATTGACGTGGAGGACCCTAAGGATGCCGGAGGGATGGGGAGACGGAGGGAGGAACGGATAGTCCGTCAAAAGCCCTCAAGGCCTAGCATAAAACATCAAAAGAAAAAAAAACGAGGAGAAACTCGGAGAGGATGGTTTGCATTCATGAGAATCAAGAGGGCGTGGCCCTACATATATATTGCAAAAGCAAACCCCCAAATGGGGCCATGGACAAAAGGGAGAACGACAAAGAACCCCCAGGAGGAATGGGATACAAGAGAGACGAAAACATCCGGGCCTAAGACATTGGCCACTATCCCCAACCCTTTCCCCCAATACAACAAGCTCTCTCTCTCTTACTCTTGTTTCTTCCCGGTGGCCGTCGGACGGAGCACCGGCCGGGAGGGCCTCTTCTTCTCTTCTTTCTTCTCCTCTTTCTCCTGTGTGTGCCCTCTACTGTTGGAACCTCTTCTCCTCTCTCTGTTCGTCTCTGGCCGTTCTCCCCTCCCTTTTTTGTGTTTTAACAGGAGGCTTTTATACTCCCAGCCACCGACAACTTCGAGCACGATCGTCGAAGGCGGGAAGCCGGCTGTGATGATGGGTTTGACCTGCTCCTGTCCTGGCTGTCAGTGGGGTAGCCTGCGTGGCCCAACCCATGGTTGACACCTCATAGAGCTCACTGCGCGCCAAGGATGCATAGGGCATGGGCTTCACGTCGTCTTGCCGTTGAAAAGCTTCAACGCTGTGCCGCTGGCGAGCTGAAAAGGCGTGCCGTGGGGGAGCCAAAAGGGCATACCGCTGGGAGCACCGGATGGGCGTGCCGCTGAAGACCCCAAAGGGCCGTGCCGCTGAAGCCCCAAAGGGCCGTGCCGCTGAAGCCTGCTGAGGGCGTGCCGCTGAAGCTGCTGAGGGCGTGCCGCTGAGGCCTGCTGAGGGCGTGCCGCTGAGGCCCCAAGGGGCCGTGCCGCTGAAGCCTGCTGAGGGCGTGCCGCTGAAGCTGCTGAGGGCGTGCCGCTGAGGCCTGCTGAGGGCGTGCCGCTGAAGCTGCTGAGGGCGTACCGCTGGAGCCCCGGATGGGCGTGCCGCTGAGGCCTGCTGAGGCCGTGCCGCTGAGGCCTGCTGAGGCCCCAAGGGGTGTGCCGGTGAAGACCCCCCCCCCCATAGGGGGTGTGCCGGTGAAGACCCCCCCATGGGGGGTGTGCCGTTGAAGACCCCCCCATGGGGGTGTGCCGTTGAAGACCCCCCCATGGGGGTGTGCCGGCGAAGACCCCCCCTGGGGGTGTGCCGGTGAAGAGCTAAAATGGGCAATTTTGAGCCCATTGTGAGCATGAGTTGTGGCGCATTTGATTTTCTTCGAGGCCCACGGGCTGTGGAGCCTTTTGTGCTTGATTTCCCCGGGGGTTTCTTCACTCGGCGCCGTTGTTGATGCTGGGCTGAGCATGACATTTTGGATGTGCAATTTTCGGTGTCCACAAATGCCCCCCACCCACGGGTAGCGCAGGCGAAGGATGAGCCGGGCGGTGCCCGTGGGTGTCTTCGTCTCTTCTCTCTTTGTCGATGCCGACGATGCGTCGAGAGCTGACCTGGTTTGTTGTTTGTTGGTCTCTTTGTTAGTGCCGACGGAGCGTCGGGAACTAAAGTAGTATGTTGGTCTCTTGGTCTCTTCATCAGTGCCGATAGTGTGCTGGGAACCGAAGCAGTTTGTTGTCTCTTTGTCTCTTCATCAGTGCCGACAGGGTGCCGGGAACTGACCTGGTTTGTTGTCTCTTAGTCTATCCATCAGTGCCGACAGGATGCCGGGAACTGACATGCTTTGTTGATCTCTCGGTCTCTTCGCCAGAGCCGATGAGATGCCGGGAACCGGCTGGCATGTTTTGTTGATCTCTTGGTCTCTTCGCCAGTGCCGACGAGATGCCGGGAACTGGCATGTTTTGTCGGTCTCTTGGTCTCTTTGCCAGTGCTGACAAGATGTCGGGAGCTGACCTGGTTTGTTGTCTCTTAGTCTCTTCATCAGTGCCGACGAGGTGTCGGGGACTGAAGCTTTGTCGGTCTCTTAGTCTCTTCGCCAGTGCCGACAGGATGTCGGGAGCTGACCTGGTTTGTTGTCTCTTAGTCTCTTCATCAGTGCCGACGGAATGCCGGGAGCTGAAGCAGTGTGTTGTCTCTTCGTCAGTGCCGACGGGGCGCCGGGAACCGACCTGGCCTCTTGGTCTCTTGGTCTCTTGGTCTCTTTGTTTCTTCGTCAGTGCCGACAGGATGCCGAGAACTGACATGCTTTTTGTCTCTTAGTCTCTTGGTCTCTTCGTCAGAGCCGACAGGGTGCTGGGAGCTGACCTGGCTTGTTGTTTCCTGGTCTCTTCGTCAGTGCCGACAGGATGCCGGGAACTGACATGCTTTGTTGATCTCTTAGTCTCTTCGTCAGTGTCGACAGGGTGCCGAGAACTGACATGCTTTGTTGATCTCTTAGTCTCTTCGTCAGTGTCGACATGGTGCCGAGAACTGACATGCTTGATTGATCTCTTAGTCTCTTGGTCTCTTGGTCTCTTTGTCAGTGCTGACAGGATGCCGGGAACTGACATGCTTTGTTGTCTCTTAGTCTCTTCGCCAGTGCCGACAGGATGCCGGGAACTGACATGCTTTATTGATCTCTTGGTCTCTTGGTCTCTTTGTCAGTGCCGACAGGACGTCGGGAACTGACCTGCTTTGTTGATCTCTTAGTCTCTTGGTCTCTTCGTCAGTGCCGACAGGATGCCGGGAACTGACATGCTTTGTTGATCTCTTGGTCTCTTGGTCTCTTCGTCAGTGCCGACAGGATGCCGGGAACTGACATGCTTTGTTGATCTCTTGGTCTCTTGGTCTCTTCGTCAGTGCCGACAGGATGCCGGGAACTGACATGCTTTGTTGATCTCTTGGTCTCTTGGTTTCTTCGTCAGTGCCGACAGGATGCCGGGAACTGACATGCTTTGTTGATCTCTTCTTGTCTGTTCTTTCTCTTTCTCTCTTTTTTTTGTACCACATTACCGATACAAGCGCCCTTTTGGGTTTTCGCCGGTACCGGCCCCCTCTTACTTTTGCCCACGCGCCCTTTCAGGTTTTCACGTGGCGGGGTACCCAATTTTGCCCGTAGCGCCCTTTCGGGTTTTCGCCACAACCGGGTTGTTGCCATTTTTGCCCTTGTCCCCATGCAGGGGCAAGTCCGGCGGGGTATCTCTATTTTTAACCCCATTTTACTTTATTTATTTTTTTTGACGAGCGAGTGATATGCGTGTGTAGGCTAGGGCACGAAGCCTTGCGCCGGAAGGTAAGGTTCACTCGTTGGCAAGAATAGAATGCCAGCGCAACGGGAGAATTTATGTCGATTCAGACGTAGGGTCCGTAATGGCAATGTTGTGCGGAGTGGGTGGCTAGGGCTCGGGCCTTGCGCCGGAAAGAGACTTATTTGTTGGCAAAGCATTAATGCCAACGCAAGAATAGAGGTTCTGCCGATCCGGGCGTAGGGCCCGTGATGGCAATATTGTATGGCGTGGGTGGTAGCTGAGGCCCGAGGCGATGTGCCAGAGACGGGCTTGTCTTGGCGGTAGGGTAGTGACACTATGACAAGGATAGAGCCACAGGGGTAGAGTCGTCCTTGCTGGTGTGGACGTTCGTCTGACTGGGATCGTGGGGATGGAATGTCTTCCCCGGGGGCATTTATTATTGTGTGCTGTTGACTTACTCCTCCGCGTATGTGAGCGGGTGGCTATGTAAATATGTATACATATATGGGTATATATATATATGTATATATATATATATATATATATATATATATTTAATATATTTATTCTCTTTTTGCTTCCCCCCCCCTTTATTTCTTCTTTTATTTTCTCCTTTTATTTCCCTCCTTTTTTTCTATCTCCTTCTCTTTTTTCCCTTCTTTTCTTTTTTCCTATTTTTTCTTTTCTTATTTCTCTCTTCCTCTTTTTTCATATAAAAGGGGGGCGGGGGCGGGGGCGGTTGACGTTCCCCCCCCTCTTTCGAATTCTCTCCACCCTCTCTCTCTCTCTCTTTTCGACGGGCGAAAACCCCCCCTTTTTCTTCTTCTTTCTTCTTCTTCTCCGTCACCGAGCAGTGCCGCCGTGTCCGTCGCCCTCGTCGTCGTCCGGTGAGGGCACTGCCGCGAAGGCCGCCCCCCCCATCTCTCTTCTCTTCTCTTCTCTCCCTTCTTCTCCCTTCTCTTTCCCTCTTCTTTCCCGTTCTCTTCTTCTTCCTCTTTTCTCCACAATGGACGGCGGCCGGAGGCCCTCGCCCCCTCCACCTCCGTCTCCCTATCTCTTCCCTCTCCTTCTTGTTCTCTTCTTCTTCCCCCCCCCTCTTCTTCTCCGTCTCCGGCGCCGTGGGTGGCCGGAGGTGCCGTTGGGAGCGGGCGTGGGTGCGCCGGTCGGGATGGTGCCGGGGAAGGCCCCTTAGGGCGTGTCGGGGGAGAAGCAGAGGCGTGTGCCGGCGAGGGCTTCAAGTGTGTGCCGGTGAGGGCTGTTTAGGGCGCATCGGGGAAGACCCCCATAGGCGTGCCGGCGAAGAAGCCCAGGAGCGCGCCGGGGAGCGGAGCTCCAGCGTGCCGGGGAGCACTGTCAGGAGTGTGCCGGGGAATGGAGGGCACGAGTGTGCCGTTGAGTGGAGAGCACGAGTGTGCCGTTGAAGGGGGGCATCGAGTGTGCCGTTGAAGAGCCCGTCTGGGGGCGTGTCGGGGAAGGACACCTAGCAGCGTGCCGGTGAAGGCGGCCACGGGGTGTACCGGGCAGATCCCCCGGGAGCGTGCCGGTGAAGGCATGTGCGCAGTGTGCCGGGGAAGGCTGACCTTGAGGGTGTACCAGGCAGCATGGGGCACGAGTGTGCCGGGGGGGCGGTGAGCCCGAGTGTGCCGGTGAAGCGGCCAACGGGCGTGCCGGGGAAGCACCAAGGGCGTGCCGGGGAAGCCTCGAAGGGCTGTGCCGGCGAAGGGGGCCTTGGGGTGTGCCGGGGAAGCACCCAGGGGGTGCACCGGTGAGGGCTTTAGGCAGCATATGGGGGGATTTTTAGCTAAGGAAGATGACTCCTTCGACCGGCGGACTTCTGGTGTTGCCTCTCGGGGCCCACCATGCTTTGTTGGGGCCGTCACTCCTTGTGGACGCGCACCCGTATTTTTCCCTTACGCCTCTGGCCTATGGGAAACTCTGCCGAAATTTCGTCAGAAATTGGCAATGCCTTATTTATTTTATTTGTAGTAAAGCCCCTTTGCAGTTTTTCATTTCCCTTTGCCTGTGGCCTATTCTGATCTTCTGCTTGTGCGTCTTTGCAGACAAATGGCTGCCCCAAGTGGATCTTCCGCCCCTGCTGTTGCTGTTGGTGCCGACCTCATCCCGCGGGGTCCCGTGCCGGCAGTCACATGGCTCAATGTGGAAGACCTGGACCGTGAACATGGGGAGATAGCCGCCTTGGCTGAGTCATCAGGGTCTGACCGTGAAAGCATGGACGTCCGCAGACTTGTCAGGGTTGAAAGCGGCTTCACATTCGATCGGGCCACCGGGGAATACAGGAAGGATTTCCCGAAGGATAGGCACCTCATTCGATTTCTGAAGCATTTGCGCTCTCGAGAGGGGCGAGATTATCGCGTCATAAAGGCGGCCGAGCGGGCGATCCTGCATGCCCGAGACAGTCTGCTGTACAGCGTCCCCAGGAGCATTCCGATGTATCTGGTGGGAGAAGCCCGGGAATGGAAGCCGGTCCTGGGGATCGAAGGGGTGCTGCCGGCTGAAGATAAATTGGTGCGAGCCCCTCAGTTCACGCCAGCAAGGTGGGACATGTCTGCGGGGAAGGTGCATGGCGAGTCGCCCCGATTTGGTTTATTCTTGGCTCCCCTGAAATGGGGTTATAGGGAGGAGCCGTTCATATTGGACTGTTTGGCCATCAGGTTCAAATACGAACTATCACTGGGCTGGTTCGGGGAGCTGAAGCTTCAAGACGCCCACAGCTTCCGAGAAGGGGCGGTGGAGTTCACGGAATATGTACTGTTCAACTACGCCCCGTTGCTGGTCCGAGTTGGCATCTATCACAGCGTGTACGCTTCCCGGTATGGTTATCCCATCTCCAAGGGTCTCTGTTGCGGTATGATAGAAGTATTTAGTGCAGAGACCAATACCTTCTACACGGCAGAGGGAGAGACTTCACTTGATTTGTGGAGCCTAAGCCAGCTGAGCGGCTTGCCCATTGATGGGGAGCCTTATGAAGAAGTATGCCTCCCGGACTTGATCAAAGACGAGACTAACGGGGACGGCTATTATTCTCTGGGGTATTCATACCGGTACCTGATGAAGGCGTACCGGGAGCTGTACCAGCTGTCGCACAAGGGGAAGCAGTCCGCCCGTGGGGATAGGAAACGGGTGCGTATGGCGGTATGGCTGGAATATTTTTATGATGGGCTGAAGCAGTATGAAGATTTTCCTTGCGTTGGCACCGCTGTTGCTCGCAAGAAACGTGCGAAGCCCAAGCATGATGTGAAGATCCCCTCCAGGGGACGTCGGAGCGGGGCCAATCCGATGGGGGTCGACCCACAAACTCACTGTGCCGCCTATCTGACGTACTGGCTGTGTTCATTTGCCATGCCGTACGGGGACGAGACCGTGATCCGACCAGATGCCATCTACCCGGCGTGCCAGATGGCGTGGGGTGTCAAACTTTCTCTGTGCCCGGCGGCGCTCTGTTTGATTTATAAGGCCCTGGGAGACATCAGCACGCACCAGTTCCCGAGGTAGGCCCGGTACGTGTGCCCACTGCATTTCTTCAATGCGTGGGTTTGTTCACTGTTTCCGGAGTTCGCCCCGCGAGTCCTTCAGGATTGGGGGCTGGTGCCGAGGATGCTGGAGTTTGCGAGTGCAGAGCCGGCTTCCACTTCCATGCGGATGTATGATATTTGGGGCCGATTGACCACGGTTCCCCGGGATGCAGCCGGTACCATTCATTTCTGGACGCTGGCCGCACATTCAAGCCCCCTCGTGAATAATAAGAGGGAATGCAAGGATGACCAGGTGGAGAGGTATGTCCACCCTATCAGCCAGGAAAACGTGGTGCGCCCGTTGCTGGAGCCCGAGCTGAGGGATTGGGCGCTGGCTATCCGCCCGAGCGTGTTGGTGTTCCGGAAGGGAGACAACGTACTACTGGAGCCGTATTACCCCTTCCGATTTGGCCGCAACTTCGGGTATGACCAGCATATCCCTGCTTATCATGCGCAATTCGGCTTGCCTTCGCGGAACGTCCGGGGAAGTGCGGTCGCCGAGCACGCTAGAAGCTGGTGGGACTTCTTCCACCGGGCGGACTCTGCCTCCTTCAGGGTGCCAGCCCCGGGTCGCGTGCCCCGAGTGACCGAAGACTATATAAAGTGGTGGAATGCCCGGACGGCTTTCTATCGGTTGCACAAGACCGATTGTTGGGATGGCGCCGAAAGGAGATTCCTTAGCCGGCAACCGGTGCCAGTACTTGACATTGAGCCAGATCATCTTCTTCGGCTCAAGAACAGGCAAGAGAAGGAGGTGGCGACATATATGATAGCTCGTCGGGAAGCCCGGGATAGGAGGCCGACACCGAAAGTGGAGCTGCCTCCAGTGGCGAAGGACAGCTATCAGAAGACGCTGAGGGATCTGTGCCGGGTAGGGAGCGACCGTCTGGACCTCATCAATTATCCATTCCCCATAGAGGAAGAGGGGACTCCCGCCAAGAGCTGGCGTCCGGAGAGAGACTTGGCCTGCCTGTATCGCACGTTCGTGAGGCGGGAGGAGAGGAAACCCGAGAATTACAAGGATACCACGTGGCTATATATCCTCCTCCGGGTGAATGGGATGAAGATTGAAGATGTGACGGCCTCCATCCTGGGCAAGCGCCTACACATCCCTTATTATTATGCTGATGGGTGGGGCATGGACCACTTCAATCTTTTCTGTCACCTTTCTTCCAAGAAGCATGCGGATCTGGCCAACCTCACGGACCGGTGTCAAACTATTGAGGACGTTTGTTGGCTAGTCCGGGAGGCGGCACGTCGGGACAAGGAGATATCCCTGAGCTACTGGCCGATCACGCTGCGGCTGTACACTGGCCCTCATGGTATTCAGTTCCCTCTTGCTCTTCGGTTTTGTCCCTCAGCGCTGCGGCTTTCGCGGTGAGTTAGGTACTAATGGTATATGCATGTTCGTTCTTTCCCCTCTTTTCTTTGCAGACCATCCCGACAGCACGCAGATGGCCACGTACCGGAACCTCCTCCGGCTGGTGAAGAAGCCTGCGTATTTTGAAGCCGCGCCGCTGGCCCCGACCACGGCTCCTTTGCCTAAGGCTGCGAAGAGGCCCCGGGCTAAATCGCCTGTGAAGAAGGCGGTGGACGCCGCCAAGGCGGCTAAGCAGCGGGATACAAAGCGGAGGAAGACAGAAACGGCTAAGGCTTCGACGGCTGTTCCTCTGGCACCACTAGCCCCGTCTTTCGAGGAATTCGAAGCTGCCCGTCCCGAGCCAGGTCAACCTGCCGGTCAGTGTTCCCGATCATTAGCGTGTCTCTTGAATCCCCCCCCCCCCTTTTATTTTGGAGTGGAGTCTTGACACCTGGATACTTCTTTTGTCTTAGCTTCTACGGGAGAGCCCGTGCCCTCGCCTGACATGGGTGAAGCTGCGGTCCCGGCAGAGGCGACCTCGGCGGCGGCTCCGGCTCCCTTGCCGCAGGCAACGGGAAGGCCCCGGGCACAGTCGCCCGTTAAGAAGGCACTGGCTGCTGCCAAGGTGGCCGGGCAAAAGACGGTAAAACGGCAGCGGACCGAGGCATCCCCGGCTCCGACGGCAGCCTCGCCGGTGGCCCCTGTCTTATCCTTCGAGGAATTCGAAGCCACGCAGACCGAACCGAGCCGCGAAGCTGGTGAGATTCATCGGCCGCCCGTGTCGTCCGCGGTCGACCGGCCTCCCGAGTTGGCCTCGAATTCGCGCATGGCGACGATGCACTTCTATCTCGCGGGTAGCACGGAGGAATCGGCGCCCGTGTTGCTCCCGGGCGAGGGCACGGCTGGGACTCCCGGGAAGGTTTTGCCTGTTGAGGAAGCCCGTGGGTCATCTCGTGTCGCAGGAACTGAAGGGGGTAAATATTTTCGACTATACAGTTAACTCCCCTTTTTTTTGTCCTGGGGGCCAGTAGATTCAGCATGGCTTATCTTCCTTTGCATGACAGGCGTTGCCGCGGCGGACACCAAGTCATTGCGGCCTGATCTCGACCTCCCGATGACGCTGACATATGTGAGGAGGAAGAAGATCGGAGTACAAGCCTCGCCTAGCCCGAGGGAGGACGTGCTGGACAGAGACTCTGAGGAGGAAGCTCCTCTGCCGGCCCAGGCCGAGCCGACGGCGGTCGAGTCTCCGCCTGGGGAAGAGGTAGATTACAACTACTCTTCCGACGAAGCAGCTCCTGACGAGGGCGTGTCCGGGGCATCGGAGCCGCCCGAGCCGGTCTTCGGGGCCCCCTTGCTTGCTGGCTCCCCGAGCCTTGTGGGGAAGACCGCCGTGAGTGTGAGCTTGTTTAGGCCGGCTCTCCCTTCCCTTTTTGTGATTGACTGACAACTTTATTCCCCCCCCCCCTTTTTTTTTAGGATTTTCAAGAACCGGCCGAACTTGAGGTCGTAGAGGAGGCTGCCCCGGCTGCGCTGATCGACCGCCCAACAGGGGTCGATGCCGTCATGGGCAAATTGGCTCTTTTACTCGCCGCCCTTCGAGGGGAAATGCCCGCGGAGCCCTCCGGTACTACCAGAGTGGCGGGCGAGCCTCTGGAGGAGGGGGAGATCGCGCCTGAAGGTAGCATCATCCCAGCGGCCGAGGTGAGTACGTGGGCTCCACGGTCTCCCTTTTGCATGGTTTATTTTAGATGGCGAATAGCTGATTCCCATTCCCATGGTCAGGCGATGCCGATATCGGGGAAGGCGCCTGGTCGTATCCGGAAGGCAGTGGCCAAGCGGAGACCGAGCATTGGCTCGATAGCGGTGGAGGGGCCGGCTCCAGTCTTGGGCTTGGAGAGAGAGAGCCTGGCTGCGCTCGTGGAAGCGGGACGTTTACCCCAGTTGGTGGTTTCGCTTCCGCCCTTCCCGAAACTCCCGGCTCAGATGGAGGACCCGCTCTTGCAGCAGATATTTGCGGGGCTCCGTGCGCATCTGGAGGGATCTCAGCCGCGAGCGAGGAGTTCATGGGTGGCGGCTTCGGGCCTGGCCTTACTCGAAGCTCCTCCTCTAGCCGAGGTAACGGCCCCTGCACCCCTGCCCCTTGGAGGAGTGGCAGAGTCGGGCCAGACGGAGGCAGAGGGGGCAGGTGACCTCCAAACGATGGGGGCACCGGAGGCTTCGGCAATGGTCTTTTCCTTTCCCCAGGCAATGGTCGGCCAAGAGTCTCTCGTCGAGCTACACCGGCCGGGCGACTTGACCCTCGCCCTTCCTTCATCTTCAGTGGCGGCAGATACCGACCTGTGGGCAGAGGTGGACAGCACCGTGGAATTCACTCCTCCGGTAGCACCCTCAGTCAGCCATATGTCATCAGAAGCTCCAGTACGCCAAATGCTGATCACTCTGCGGACCATGCTCCTCGCCGACCCTTCTCTGTCATATAGGGAGGTGCATACTATAGTGGTGCAATTGACCGGGGCGTTGCAAGTGCTCAGCTGCCCGCTGGGAGAATGGTCGCGGCGGGTTCTGCTGTTGCTGAAATATGTCAAGCGCTGCGAGTTCCTGGAGACCCAGGCTCCTGACGAACGCGCCGCCCTTGATGCTCAGGCAGACGAATATCTGCAGGCCCTAAAGGCCCGACGCGACAGTAGAGAACGCCACGGAAAGGCCCTAGAGGAAGGCGAAGGCAGCGTTCGTTCCTTCAAGAACCGGATCGAGAAGCTGGAGGGCTATCTCGCTGCGGCTAAACTTGGCCTCGCCGAGGCGGAAGGGGCGGTGGCAGAGGAGAGGGAAGCTCTTGCCGTTGCCGACGTTGAAATGGCGTCCGTCGAAGCGGAGCTCGCCCGTCTTGAGGGATTGAGGGGCCGACTGCGCGATATGATGAACTTCCCTTGCGTCGGGATCCTCCCCCTCGAGGACATCTTCAGGGACATCGACTAAGCGTTGCATCCCTTAATTTCTCTTTCTTTTTTTCTTGAATGTAACACAGGGGTATGCCCCGCAGCACATGTAGTTTGATCCTCTTTTGAATAGAGCAAAGCATTTATGATTTCACGCGTTCCTGGTGTATGCATTTATCCCGGAGGGAGCTTTCCCACCCCTCTTTCTCTTCCGTGCATATTGTTTTCTCCTTCCTCTTCCCTCGCTCTTGTATCTTTCCCCCCTTTTCGTGTAGGGGCCCATTGGCAGGGTATGAGTCTTTGCGGGGATTCACTTTGGAAGGACCAGGCAGGGACCCATGTCAGGGTACAGGAGAGTGCTCGCCTTCCCAGGGGGAGGACGAGGGGACCACTCCACCATACCGAACGGGCAACTCCCTGGTTTTGCCGCAATATTGGAAGCGCGTGCTGGTCTCGAGTGAGGGGTACTTGGCCAGAGACCCCTTTTGCCGTTCAGAGGTGGCGGATAGAAAGGTCCGTTTAGTCAGTGACTTAGACGGGAGGTTTGATCCAAAGGGGTGCTCGCCCCCCGGGGAGGATGGAGAGAAGAGTTCGTCTAGTCAATGACCCGGACGTGAAGTCCGAGCCAAAGGGGTACTCACCGCCCGGGAAGGACGGAGAGAAGAGTTTGTCTAGTCAATGACCCGGACGTGAGGTCCGAGCCAAAGGGGTACTCACCGCCCGGGAAGGACGGAGAGAAGAGTTTGTCTAGTCAATGACCCGGACGTGAGGTCCGAGCCAAAGGGGTACTCACCGCCCGGGAAGGACGGAGAGAAGAGTTTGTTTAGTCAATGACCCGGACGCGAGGTCCGAGCCAAAGGGGTACTCACCGCCCGGGAAGGACGGAGAGAAGAGTCTGTTTCTTTCTTTTTAAATCAATTTTGGTACCCCCGCTGATGCGGGGCGATGACTGGAAATGGGGGGCGTTCCCCCTTTCTGGCTTCTCTTTTTTTTTCTCTTTTTTTTTCTTTTTTTTTTTTGCTTCTTCCTTCTTTCTCTTTCCATTTTTGCTTCTTCTTTTTTTTGTCTTTCTTCTCTCTTCCTCTTTCCATTTTTTTGCTTCTTCTTTTTTTTGTCTTTCTCTCTTTTTTGCTTCTTCTTTCTTTCTCTTTCCATTTTTGCTTCTTCTTTTTTTTGTCTTTCTTCTCTCTTCCTCTTTCCATTTTTTGCTTCTTCTTTTTTTTGTCTTTCTTCTCTCTTCCTCTTTCCATTTTTTGCTTCTTCTTTTTTTGTCTTTCTATTCCTTTCTTCCCTTTTTCGGGGACCCGGCTGGTGGCCAAATCATTCGGACATTAATCACGCAAATCCGCCCCAAAATGGGGCGAAGAGTAATATTATTACCTGAATGGGGGCGTTGGGGCGTGGTACAGCCTCAAGTGCCTTCCATTAAGAGGCGGGAATTGAACCTCCCCGCGGTGGTTGACAATTACATAGGCTCCGCCTTCGTAGACTTTCTGGACTATGTAGGGTCCGAGCCAGTTCTCGTTTAGCTTACCTTTGGGGTTGGCCGCCATGAGATCTCTTCTCTTGACCATGACAAGGTCACCCTTCTTGAATTCGCGTTCCTTGACGAGCTTGTCAAAGGCGCGTGCAATCCGGGCCTGATAGACCTGGATATTCTGTTGGGCTTGAAGCCGCTTTCCTTCCAGACTGGAGAGTTCATCGAGCCTTCGCTCGGTGTTGGTCTGCCCTTCGGGGACAAGCCCATGCTGAATGGCGACCCTGAGGGACGGTATCTCCAGTTCGACGGGGATGATTGCTTCCGAGCCATATACAAGAGAGAAGGGCGAGCAGCCCGTTGGGGTCTTGTATACGGTTCGGTACGCCCAAAGCGCTTCATACATTCTTTCTTCCCAGTCCCTTTTGTTAGAGCTAACAGTCTTGGCCAGGAGAGTGCAAAGTGTCTTATTGAAAGCTTCGGCCAGCCCATTGGCTTGTGGATTGTAAGGAGTCGATGTCCTCCAGTCAATTTTGTATTTTTCAGCTAGCCGGTAAACTTTCTGGTTGCGGAAGTGGCTGCCGTTGTCCGACACAATCCGGTCGGGCACGCCGAACCGGAATATAATGTTGCGGCGGACAAACCTGACCACGATTTCTCCGGTGACCTCCCGTAAGGCAACAGCCTCTGCCCAGCGGGAGAAGTAGTCGGTCGCCGCCAAAATATATTTACAGCCTGTGGAAGATGCAGGAAAGGGGCCCACGACGTCCGTTCCCCATTGGGCGAACGGCCAACTGGGCACCGTTGGATGTAGTGGTGCAGGAGGTCTTCTGGGAATGGTGGCATGCTCCTGACATCTCTGACACGACTTAGCATACTCGCAACAATCGTTGAACATTGCAGGCCAATAATAGCCAAGTTTCTTGATTTCAATTTTCATTTTCGGCCCCGCCTGGTGCGCGCCAGCTATGCCGGCATGGACCTCCTTCATAACCCTCCAAGCTTCTTCAATGGACAAGCATCGGAGGAGTAGCTTCCGTTTGGCATCGGCCACAATCCGGAATAATATTCCGCTTCGGAGCTCATAGGAGTCCTTGGTTCTGACCAGCTTGATCTTTTCTTCTCTTCGGTCGGGTAGTCGCTGGTGCCTGAACCACTGCATTAGGGGGTCCCTCCAGTCAGGCAGGCTGACGGCTTCTGCTGTAGCGACCTGTAGGTCCTCCTCTTCCGGCTCTTCTTCTATCATGCTGGGCATCTGGCGTTGGTTTATTACTTGGATATGGAGATATCCATCTGGGGGCACCGCCTGTGAGCTTGCCAATTTTGCCAATGCGTCGGCTTGTGCGTTCTCCCCTCTGGCGACATGGCCTATTTCGAGGAGGTAGAACCGCTCCATGAGCCCTTTTGCTTTAGTGTGATACGAGAGCAGCTCAGGTTTTCAGACATCAAACTGCCCCTGGACTTGCTTGACGACCAGCAGCGAATCGCCGAACACCTGGAGCATTTTGATCTCCATTTGGAGGGCGACCTGGAGGCCGATGATCAGGGCTTCATACTCTGCTTCATTATTGGTGCAGGGTTTGCTGATGCAGCAGGAAGTGTGCATCACCTCTCCGTCCGGTGACTTGAGGACGATGCCTGCTCCGGCTCGTACCTTGGTGCGCCCGGACGGGGTCGGATCTGTCCTTGAGGCTCCATCAAAGTAAAGATGCCAGATGGCTTGTTGTATTTGGTCTACCTCTAGTGTTTCATCTTCAGGTAGCTCGGTGGCTAACGGGGAGTCTTCGGGCACGGGATGTGCTGCGAAGAAATCCGCGACGGCTTGTCCCTTAACGGCCCTTTGCGGCACGTAGGTGATATCGAACTCCATGAGCAGCACGGCCCACTTGCCAAGGCGCCCCTTTGGGACGGGCTGAAAAAGGATGTGCTTAATGGGGTCGGCCCTGGATATCAAGCTGACTTCATGGGACAGCATATAGTGCCTCATCTTCTTGACTGCAAAGACCAGGGCAAGGCAGATCTTTTCGATCGGGGTGTACTTAGCTTCTGCACCCACCAATCTTCGACTGAGGTAGTAGAGAGCCTGCTCTTTTCCCTCATCATTGTTTTGGGCGAGCATTGCCCCCAGTGAGTATTCGGTGGCCGCTATGTATAGAATCAGCGGTCTGCCTTTGACAGGTGCCCCCAGGACAGGCGGGGTCTCCAGATACTCCTTTAACTGGTCAAACGCGTGCTGGCATTCATGACCCCAGCTGAAAGGTGCATTCTTCATCATTAGTCTGTGGAATGGCTGGCAGCGCCCCGACAGGTTGGAAATGAACCTGCGGATGTAAGCTAGACGCCCCTGTAGGGATCTCAGCTCTCCCAGATTCTTCGGAGGGGGCAGCTCCTGGATAGCTTTTATCTTAAAGGGGTCGATCTCGATCTCTCGGTGTCGGACGATAAAGCCGAGGAACTTTCCACTGGACACGCCAAAGGCGCACTTCATGGGATTCATTTTCAGCCCGTATAGGCGGAGCCTTTGGAAGACGACCCTGAGGTCATTCAGATGCTCATCCCTCTTTTTAGTCTTGACGACCAGGTCGTCGATGTAGCATTCGACCTTGCTGTATAGCAGCTCGTCGAAGATCTTGGTCATCGCCCGCTGATATGTGGCACCAGCATTCTTGAGGCCGAAGGGCATCCTCTTGTAGTGAAATATCCCTTTAGGTGACCTGAAGGCGGTGTGAATCCGGTCGTGGTCGGCTATCCAGATTTGGTTATAGCCGGACGACCCATCCATAAAGGACAAGGCCTCGTGGCCAGTAGTTGCATCGATCATCACTTCGGTGATAGGCACCGGGAAGTCGTCTTTTGGGCAGGCTTTATTCAGGTCGCGGAAATCCACGCAAATCCTGATCTGTCCATTCTTCTTTTTCACCGGTACAATATTGGCCAGCCATGTGGTGTATTGATTCTCCGCCACGAAGCCGACGTTTATGAGCTTGTCGACCTCTTTGCAGATCTGGCTGGTTAGCTCCGGCCTCATGCGCCGGGGAGGTTGCTTCACTGGTTCCACTTTGGGATCAATGGACAGGATGTGTTGAGTCACCTCGGGGCTAAGTCCGGGCATTTCTTTATAGTTCCAGGCAAAGCAATCCCGGAATTCTTGCAGCAACTTTGTGTATTGTTCTCTCTCCTGTAGAGGCATGAGAGCACTCAGAAAAGTCGGCCTGGGATTGTCTTCTATGCCAAGGTTGATTTCAACCAATTCGTCGACTGTGGCCTGGCCGCCATTTTCAATTTCCGGTGGAGCTGGCGACAAATCGACGAAGTCTTAGTCTTCATTGTCCTCGGGTTCGAGAATGCCATCTCCCTCTTCTTGTTCATCATGACTGGGCATGGAGGCTGCATTCACCTCGCTCTCCTCCTGGGCCGTGGCCGCCGGGTGTGCGAGGCCCGCTGGCTCAGAGGGGCGTAGGTCCATCTCAGGCTCTTCTGTGTATTCATCATAGATAGCTTGGACGGGAGCCGGGGCAGCCGCATCTTCAGGGGCCTGGTAGTTGATGGACACGGTGTAGGCTCCCGCTCTGGGGCTGTCCGCTACATGGGGGCGTGGCGGGGCTATCACATAATCCCCCATCCTGAGCTCGTCCCTGTCAATGAGGTCTTGGGTAATGTCTTTGAAGACATAGCAGTCTTCAATGGCGTGGCCCAGCATCTGGTGGTAAGGGCAAAATAGCGGGTCCCCGCTTCTTCGGGTGTCTTGCGGCCTCTTGGACCGTGGAAGGGAGACTTTGCCGTAGTGGCATGCCCAGTCGAAGATGCCCCGGGTCTTCTCTCTCGGAAAGGAATAAGGCTTCTGTAGCTTCTCTTGGAGTGTCAGCCCTTGCCTGGTCGGCCGCTCGGTCAGCGAGCTTGCCATGTCTCTCATTTCCTGCCTTGACAAAGCGGGGGTGCTGGGACTGGCGCCTCGGGGCCGAGGCATCCGGCCACCCCATGGGGGGAGGGAGCCCTGGATCAGGTCGGCGACTAGCGAGGTTAGCTCGGCTAGCCGCCTCTTCAGCATCTCGATCTCCCGTTGCTGCCTGTGGTACAAGGCGTACATGACGGGGTCGTATCGAGGGGAATTCGGAGCATGGCCCATGCTGCTGCTCCTTGCTTCGCCGGCCGGCCGGGGCGAAGGTGTTTCGCCGGTGTGCCCTTTCGAGGTCGACACTTCGGGGAAGGAGGGGGTCTTCTCGGTGCAACGGCGGCGGGGAGGTTTCCAAAGGAAGATCTCCTCGTCTTGTGCCTCCTGCATTGGGGGCGCAGGATATGCATCTTGACAGGCTTCCCGCGAATCTGTGGCTTCTGTGGGGTCATCGCCGGGCCATGTTGAGACCGATATGACATTAGTCTCGTAGTAATCTTCTAGTGAAAAGCCCAGACCGGGGTGCTTGGTGATTTTCAGCAACCGTCGATCCAGGTTTGGTGGGTTCCACATTCTTTCAAACATTTCCCTCCGGCTGGAGGGCTGGTAGGGAGGAATCTTCTGCTTTCTGACCATTCTGGCTGCCCGGTCAGTCATGTGGGGAAGTCCCGTAATGGGGACGTGCGGGTCATGCAACTCGTCAGGGAACCGGCAGTCGTCGTCTTCCCTGACCGGCTTCTCCCCGGCCACATAGAAGATAGTGGACGGCCCCTCGGGGTTAGGCACCTCGAAGGTTCTCAATTGCTCAGCCGCTTGGCATTCAATTTCCGCTATCGGCTTGACGATCCCTGGCGGGACCCTGACATCTTCTAGCAGGTCTTCGAGGCAGGGTGCCCCCGGTGTGGGGTAGATGGGGAGAGGGGCTGCCCTAAATACCCCTTCCTCTTGTGCAATACATGGTACATGTGGGGGAGCCACATAGCCTGGGGGCGGCGGAGGAAACCAGCCTCCCGATTCCATTTTCTTCTTTCCCTTGTCTCGGGCAGCTTGAGGAGCTTGCTTCGCCTCTCCCAAGTACAGATTAGCATCTGACAAGTGACACTCAAACACCTCAAACGGGTGGAGGTCGGCGAAGATTCTGACTTCCTTTCCCTCGCAGGGGTACTTGATACACTGATGCAAGGTGGAGGGCACCACCCTATTTTGGTGTAGCCAAGGCCGGCCGAGCAACGCCTTGTAGGACGTGCTGGAGTTGATGACGTGGAACTGGACTTTGGAGGTGAAGTCGTCAAAGGTCAAGTTGAACTCTGCGACCCCCATGGGAACCTCACATTTCTGGTTAAAGTCGGCAATCTTGACATTTTTAACTTCGACCAGGTGTACGTCAAAGTAGTGCTTCTGGTATACCCGGTACGGGAGTATATTCACTGCTGCCCCTGGGTCGATCAAGACCCTGTTGATAGGCTAGCCGTTCAGCTGCCCTTTCATGTAGAGGGGCCTGTTATGGCTGCAAGTCGGTAGGAGCATGTCATCTTCTATGAAAGCCACTGCTACTTCAGGTGATAATTCTGCCAAACAGGCTTCAAGGTGTGCTGGCGTCTGGAGTGCGGCGATGATGGCTTGCCGTGTTTCTTCATTCAAGGACAGCATCTCCCACACCGTGAACCGGGTCGGGATTTTCTTGAGGTGTCTGACTATTCGCTCGGCCGCCTGCACCTTGAGCAGTTTCATCTCTTCGGGCTTGCTGCGCCTGCCCTCATCCTGGGATTGGAGCGCCGGATTAGGAGACGCCTCCTTTGCGGGATCTATTGTAGCCCGTTGAGCAGGCGGGGCCTGTTGGGCCTCCTCCGCTGTTCGCATGAATTCGGCGAGGTTTGGGGTGCCGCTGAATCCTTCCTCTGGCTGGGCAGGAGTTGCAGCTGGCAGAGCTTGGGGAATGCTTGCTTTACTGGTCGCAGCGGGCCCCTGGGGGTGCGCCCGCCTTCCTGCTCGAGCTGACAGGAACTCGGCGAACGACGGGGCGCCTTGACTCTTGGTGCCTCCGGGGTAGAGGCCTGATGGAGGAGGGATCTCGGTGCCTCGGACCTCGGGCTCGGGAATCTGGTATGGTTGTTCCCCCCTGAGCATGATGTTGAGGCTGCCCTGAGGAGAGCGCCCCCACTTCCTCCCTGACCTGGTGGCGTGCTGGGAGGTGGATGCTTCAGCTTGACTCACTTCCGCCGGCTCATGGGGTGGCTCTTCTTCTTTCTCTTCCAGGGAGAGAGAGGTATCGAACAACGCCGAGAGGGTGTTGCAGGCGAAGACGACCTCCTTCTTCTTCTTGCCCCTGGGTCTTCTCTTTTTCTTCTTCCTGCCCGCTGCAGCGGACGGCTGCTCTCGAATAGGTTCACCCGACAGGGGAGGCTCTTTGTCTGCATCAGCTTCTGTTCCTGGAGCCAGCTCGAGTGACTCGAACTGCTCCCAGGGGACATATTGTTTTAGCTCGACGGGCTGGATTTTGGGCTGCTTATAATCTTCAAGCCCGTCGATAATAGCCTGGAGTTTTTCAACCGCCGGGCTAGTCTTCTTGTACATCCGCAGCGGGGCAGAGCTCTTCTTGTTGTGAGTGGGCCGCCTCATGACCAGCCGGGGGGCCGTGTCGTGGCAAACAGGGTTTACCGGGGGCGGTGCAGGCAGGGGCGCTGCTACCCTCGAGTGAATTCCTGGGGTAGGTCGAGAGGCGCGCGCCTTTCTGGTTTTTCTGGGTGCAGTCTGCCACCCTTCTTGGTCTTGAGCTGGGGCCATGATAAAGGTTTCATAAGTGGCACGGGCACAGGCCTTCGCCCATTCTTCTGGCATCTCCTGATATAGTGAGATCATATTGACGGAGGAGGCTATGCTGGGCAGCTCGTGTGGCTGCGGGGGGTCTACTTTATGCTCCCCCATGTCCAGCTCCCCGTCCCTGATTAAGGACTCAATAACATCCTTGAAGACGTAGCAATCTTCAATAGTATGCCCGAGCACCCGGTGGTACATGCAGAAGCGCGGGTCATCCTTCTTCTTTGAGTCGCCAGGCCTTTTCGGCTCTGGCAATGTTATCTTATTGTAGCTGGTTGCCCACTCAAACAGGAGCTTGGACTTGTCCCGGGAGAAGGAATACAACTTGTTTCTCATCTTCTCTCTTAGTGAGGGGCCTTCCCGCCGTTCTGTGGTTCTGGGCGGCGGAGGGTTAGCCGCTCCCTTGGCTTTCTCCTTCTGCTTTTCAAAAGCCTGGAAGTCTAGTGCATGCACCTCCGGGGGAGCCGGCTTCTTCTCCGCCTGCCTGGCCCTCTGGCTTGACATGGCTGGGGTGGAGGAGTATCGGGCCAAGAATGCCTCGATCTCCGCTACCACATTGTTCAGACGGTCAAATGTCTTGACCTCAGTGCCGATCATTCTTTCTAGGATTTCTTTCTTTAAGTTTTGCTTGCAGATCTGAACTGCGTCCTCCTGATGCGGGGGGCGTTTGCACCTCATACTAAGGTTCCTCCATCTTTTGATGTAGTCGAGGGCTGACTCATCATTCTTCTGTCTTGTGGCGTAGAGTTCAGTCATAGTAACTTCTCTCTCGGCCACGTAGAATCTTTCCTTGAACTTCTTCTGCATGTCGGGCCAATCGGCCACCGACCCGGGCGACAAGCCGGAGTACCATTCAAAGGCAAGCCCGGTGAGTGTTGAACCGAAGAACTTCAGGAGGTAGGCCTCATCAGCAGCCAGGTCTCCCATGACGTTCACGTAATAGGCAATATGCTCTCGGGGAGATCCTTGCCCATTGAACTTTTCAAATTTCGGCGGCTTGGTGACGCCAGCCGGCAACTTCCTGGCAGCATAATGAGCCGGGTAGGGTACCCGATAAACGTCGAAAGGCGTCTGATCCCCATCGCCCCTTTCGGCCAACTTCATGTCTATCATCTGCTCAAGCATCAACCGGCTGACTGCCGCCGGGTCGACCGGGTTCGGGTAGAAATGAGCGGGCTGTGCGCTCGGGGTGACTACCACGGTCGCTCGGGGGGCCATGGGGGACCCTTGTGAAAGCGGAGCCTGTGGCGGGGTCACCGCTGTGCAATGTGCTTGCTGCGGGGGCGTGCCCCCGGGGGGATCGAGGGTTGCCGGAAGAGCTGCCTCGGAAGACTGCCCCCTGTCCCTGGGTACCTCGGGTATGGTCTCGGTCTGCCAGGACATTGGGGGTGGTGTGTTTCGCTCATTCAACTGCTTTTTAAGTGATTCGATTTCCTGCTGGAATCGTTGCATCATGAGCAGCATTGCTGGATCAGCTGTGGGAAGACTGGGTGTGCCCCCTGTCTCTTTGGACGGGGCGTCCTCGGATGATGTCGAGGGTCCGCCACTCGTGTCGCCGGTGGTGACCACATTGGCCGTGAGGGGCCCCGTGGGTGTCGCGCCGCCTGCCGCTCTCCTTCTTCTGGTAAGGGGTCCCGGCCTGGCGGCTATTCTGGCCAATTCTTCCGGGTCGGTGGGTAGGGCCCCATACCGACCATGGACCCCTGCCATATTGCAGGTGAATGTCTGCCATATCTTATTCTTGTTTCTTCTTGACGCCCTCCGGGACGGTCCTCCTGGGAATGTTAGCCTGTCGAAGACCGACCGTCGGGACGGCGCCTCCTCCCGTACAGGGGACTGGCGCGGCTCTTCCGGGCGGGTCCTCGACTCCATACTAGGTGCAGGTTCCCCCCTTTCTTCCTGGAAGGCGGAGGTCATTGCCCCCAGTAGTCTTTGGCGGCCAGCGGGGGTGCTACCAGGGCCTCGGAGGTAGTTTCTCATAGCCTGCTCGATCCCTTCCCACTCCTGGTCAGGGAGAGCGGCCTGTGGTTGCGCGTCGATGACGGCAGCAGGAGGAGCGTAGGCCCCGAGTGCCGGGCGGGCGGCGTTGTGCCGGCGCCCTCGGCGACGGCGATGAGCATTCTCGGGCGGCACTGGGATGACGGGTGCCGGTCGGAGAGTGGGGGTCACTGCCTCGACCCCGTCATCTCTTCGGGACCTCCTCGGGCGGAAAGTGTTGGGCCCCGCCTGGGCGGGTGCAGTGGGCTGGGCCTCCCTGGGTACCCAGACTTGCTTCAGTTTGGCCAGCTTGCGAGCCGGTGCAATCTTTGGTGGGGTGGCCACAACAGCGGCCGTCACCTTCCCTTTTAGTTTCTCCAGCCCTTGAAAGGAGTTGAGGACTGGGACAGTCGGGACGACGCGGTCTGGCGTCACCTGGGACCTCTGGCCGTCTAGGCGGACTCGGAGGGCCCCAACCGTCATGGACTTTCCGGAGTTGGACAGGCGACGCCCTGAGCCGGCGCCGATGTTGCCTCTCCGAAGCCTCCTTCGGTGGGATGCCGACCCTTGGTGGAACGGGCCGGTGGTCTGGTGCACGTGGTGCACGTTACAGCTGAGCGTCGTTGTGGGGACGCTATTGTTGCCTTCGGCCACCGCTCGGCCGGCGGCAACTTCGACGGCTCTCGGAGCGGGAGCGTTGGTTTGAGGCTCCTCGGGCGCTCGTGCGTCGAGGATGTCAACGAAGGCCACCCCCAAGAAGTTGGGGAAGCCCACGGTGGGAGGGAAGCTCCCGAAAGTGAGGGGCACCGCCAGGTAGCCGCCTCGCACATGATTCTTCACAACCTCAGGGCTGCAGAGAACAGCCATTGTCGGCTCCATGATGCCTTTCTCTTTTTCTGCATTTAAGAAAGTAACATAATTAGTATTACAAGAAGGGGGCCGCGGGGCCCCTAATTTCGGCAAAGAGATGAAGGGTGGATCGGTCCCACCGGGCGTGCCAGACTTGTGGACGCACTTTTCGTTTAACAATTATTTTGTTCGTTTGTTGGATTATTAAGTGCGTGGGCGTGCCAGTCACCGGAGTGACAATTTATTCGGGCTCCGAAGAGCCCATGGTGCGCTCGATCTGACTTCGTCAGACGATTGTGTGGTTCGTGTCAGGACCGAATCCCGTCGCGCCATGAAGGTCACGACGTCATTTACATCCCCCATACGAGGGAATACCCTTGATTAATTGCCGAAATTAGGGGCCCCGCGGCCGAAAAGAATAATACTAATTGTGCAAGAGAGATAAGGAAGGATCACACTGAGGGCTGTATTCAGACCACAAACCGTCGGTCATGTCGGCCACTCGTGGGCCTTTTCATGTTCGGACATGGGTCCGTGAGGTGAAACACAACGAGAAAACCGGGATGAATCCATTCAAATGTATGCCGAGCACATGGCAATTTTAATGATGATTCGGAAGGCGTCTGGAACGAGAAACAAATCCTGTCCACTTAAGATGTCAGCCCGAGGTTAGGTCAACGCCCGGCCATGTCGGGGTAACTCCCGAGACTCGGGCTTGACCCGAAAGGGCGGCATGGTTGTCCCTTTTGCCCCGGGTCACGGGGAGAGATGGGGGCTGCAGCGTGGGCTCTGGCGTCTTTTTATCTGGGGTTTTCTTAGTTATATGTTCTGGAATTTCCAATCTGCTGTTCATTAGTTCTCTATGCGTTTGTTTCGGGTGACTTCTCTCCTTTTATTCATGAGTACTCCCATTGTTATTATTTGTTTATCATTTATATTTATATAATTGTTTATTAGCCCACCCCGCCTCTTTTATTATGATTAACATTATACATTTGGAGTCCTTTTAATTAGCGTAATTTTCAATGATTTATTTGCCATTTGTTAGGGCCATTATTATGTTGCATATGCATATATGTGTAGCGTACCGGCGAAGGAGAACAGGGCATACCGCTGGAGGCCAGGGAGCGTGCCGGCGAAGGGAAACAGGGCGTACCGCTGAGGGCAGGAGGGTGTACCGCTGGAGGCCAAAAGAGCGTGCCGCTGGGGCTCAAGGGGGTGTACCGCTGAGGGCTAAAAGAGCGTGCCGCTGGGGCTCAAAGGGGGTGTACCGCTGAGGGCTAAAAGAGCGTGCCGCTGGGGCTCAAAGAGGGTGTACCGCTGAGGGCTAAAGGAGCGTACCGCTGGGCAATTGAGGGTGTACCGCTGGGAGCTTATTGAAGTGTACCGCTGAAGGGAGGTGGTTAGAGTGTGTCGCTGAAGGCTGCAACGGTGAAGGCCAGAAAAGGCGTACCGGCGAAGGGGTGAAGTAATGGGAATATGCCAAAAAAAAGGGGGGGTTGGATGAGCAGGCCATTGGGGAAACGATTAGAATGCACCGCTGGAGGGCCAATCAGGGCACGATGATGGAGGTCCAGTCAATCTTCAATTTCTTTTTATCTTAAGGCTTTTCTTTTCTTCTTATTTGATTTGTACATAGTTTTATATAAACTTCTTCCCCTGCTTTGTTCTGTTCGGTCTCCCCGGCACCAGTCGGAAGTTCGAGTCGCCGGGCGGTTGGTCAGTTCGGTTCAGTTTTCGTTGTGATGCCGGCAGTGGTTTGATTGGTTGGAAGGTTTCGTCAGTCATCCTGCTTGTTTGTTGCCTCCTTTTGCCTCTTTAATTGTTTATTAGCTCTTGACAAAAATTCGGCAGCATCTCCCCTTGACCCAGGGCGTAAGGGAGATAAAGGGCACGCGCCCACATGGAGTGGCGGAACCCGACAACTGGAGGTGGGCCCCCGGGGGAGCAACACCTTTGTAGAGCCTCAGAAAACGCGGAGACGAACGACAGACTGAGGGCCGCTAAGAGGCACGGACTGGGACTGGCCAAAGAGTAAGCTGCTGAAGGACTGAAGGGTGTGCCGCTAAGGGCTGAACAGGGTGTGCCGCTGAGGCCTGCTGAGGGCGTGCCGCTGAGGGCAGATCTGGGTGTGTGCCGCTGAAGGCTGATCTGCGTGTGTCGCTGAAGGCTGGAAAGGTGTGCCGCTGAGGGCTGAACAGGGTGTGCCGCTGAGGGCTGGACGGGGCGTGCCGCTGAGGGCTGGACAGGGCGTGCCGCTGAAGGCAGATCTGGGTGTGTGCCGCTGAAGGCTGATCTGGGTGTGTCGCTGAAGGCTGGAAAGGTGTGCCGGCCAAGGGCCGGAAAGGTGCACCGCTGGGAGGCTTAAAAGGGTTGCAAGCAACTGGGGGGGGATTTGGTGGCTGTTCAGGAAAAGAGGAAGAGAGACAGGGGATTTCAAGGCCGGGAGTGGCCTATTAGTAACTGAGCGGTTGGGAAGAAAGAAGGGTACCTCCCCTTCTCCTCAAGCCCGGGAACACGGTAGATGGCCATGGAAGGGAGTGAGGAGCTCACGGAGCCAGGGCTAACAGAAGGGGACCTACATTGACGTGGAGGACCCTAAGGATGCCGGAGGGATGGGGAGACGGAGGGAGGAACGGATAGTCCGTCAAAAGCCCGCAAGGCCTAGCATAAAACATCAAAAGAAAAAAAAACGAGGAGAAACTCGGAGAGGATGGTTTGCATTCATGAGAATCAAGAGGGCGTGGCCCTACATATATATTGCAAAAGCAAACCCCCAAATGGGGCCATGGACAAAAGGGAGAAGGACAAAGAACCCCCAGGAGGAATGGGATACAAGAGAGACGAAAACATCCGGGCCTAAGACATTGGCCACTATCCCCAACCCTTTCCCCCAATACAACAAGCTCTCTCTCTCTTACTCTTGTTTCTTCCCGGTGGCCGTCGGACGGAGCACCGGCCGGGAGGGCCTCTTCTTCTCTTCTTTCTTCTCCTCTTTCTCCTGTGTGTGCCCTCTACTGTTGGAACCTCTTCTCCTCTCTCTGTTCGTCTCTGGCCGTTCTCCCCTCCCTTTTTTGTGTTTTAACAGGAGGCTTTTATACTCCCAGCCACCGACGACTTCGAGCACGACCGTCGAAGGCGGGAAGCCGGCTGTGATGATGGGTTTGACCTGCTCCTGTCCTGGCTGTCAGTGGGGTAGCCTGCGTGGCCCAACCCATGGTTGACACCTCATAGAGCTCACTGCGCGCCAAGGATGCATAGGGCATGGGCTTCACGTCGTCTTGCCGTTGAAAAGCTTCAACGATGTGCCGCTGGCGAGCTGAAAAGGCGTGCCGTGGGGGAGCCAAAAGGGCGTACCGCTGGGAGCACCGGATGGGCGTGCCGCTGAATGGCCTGAAGGGCGTGCCGCTGAAGACCCCAAAGGGCCGTGCCGCTGAAGCCCCAAAGGGCCGTGCCGCTGAAGCCTGCTGAGGGCGTGCCGCTGAAGCTGCTGAGGGCGTGCCGCTGAGGCCTGCTGAGGGCGTGCCGCTGAGGCCCCAAGGGGCCGTGCCGCTGAAGCCTGCTGAGGGCGTGCCGCTGAAGCTGCTGAGGGCGTGCCGCTGAGGCCTGCTGAGGGCGTGCCGCTGAAGCTGCTGAGGGCGTACCGCTGGAGCCCCGGATGGGCGTGCCGCTGAGGCCTGCTGAGGCCCCAAGGGGTGTGCCGGTGAAGACCCCCCCCATGGGGGGTGTGCCGGTGAAGACCCCCCCATGGGGGGTGTGCCGTTGAAGACCCCCCCATGGGGGTGTGCCGTTGAAGACCCCCCCATGGGGGTGTGCCGGTGAAGAGCTAAAATGGGCAATTTTGAGCCCATTGTGAGCATGAGTTGTGGCCCATTTGATTTTCTTCGAGGCCCACGGGCTGTGGAGCCTTTTGTGCTTGATTTCCCCGGGGGTTTCTTCACTCGGCGCCGTTGTTGATGCTGGGCTAAGCATGACATTTTGGATGTGCAATTTTCGGTGTCCACAGCAGGTCCCCAGTATGACAGAGGTCTCGACCGATGAACAAGAGAATGAGGTGGCAGCCGTCGAAGAGGTTCAACAACCCGATTGGCGAGAACATCTCCTACGATGGTTCCAGCATCAACAGCCCCCAAAGGAGAAAGAACAGAGAATGAAACTCCTGAGAGTCAAAGACTCTTACGAGATGAGAAACGGAACCCTGTTCCGAATAATGGCGGATGCCCGAAGAAAAGTTCTACTTCGTTGCTTATCTTCAGCAGAAGCTGGGTAGGTGATGCAAGAAGTCCATGCGGGTTCAGCTGGAGCGCATCAGGCCGGCCCGAAAATGAAAATTGAGATAAAGAAATTGGGCTACTATTGGCCCAGTATGCTTGATGATTGCTGCAAGTTCGCCAGGGCTTGTCAGAAATGTCAAGAGCACGCCAATGTGCCAATGAGACCTCCAGTGCTGCTACACCCCACCATACCAAGCTGGCCGTTTGCTCAATGGGGCACGGACGTGGTAGGGCCATTGCCAGCATCTTCCTCCAGATGCAAATACATCTTAGCAACTACATATTACTTCTCCAGATGGGCAAAGGCAGTAGCGCTAAGAGAAGTGACCGGAGAATTGGTTGCAAGGTTCTTCCGGCAGAACATAATATTCCGGTTCGGAATTCCCAGCCAAATTATCTCTGACAACGACAACCATTTCAGAAACCAGAAAGTTTATCGGCTAGCTGATAAATACAAGATTGACTGGAGGACATTGTCCCCCTACAACCCTCAAGCCAATGAACTTGCAGAAGCCTTCAACAAAACGCTATGCACGTTGCTGGCAAAGACCGTCAAGTCCAACAAAAAGGACTGGGAAGAAAAGATGTGCGAAGCGCTCTCGGCTCATCGTACAGTCTATAAAACTCCAACCGGTTATTCGCCGTTCTCCCTCGTGTACGGGTCGGAGGCTGTGGTGCCAATTGAATTAGAGGTTCCCTCGTTGCGAATCGCCATCCAACATGGATTGGTAAGCAGCGAGCAGACCAACATAGAAAGAAGATTGGAGGAGCTCGCCGAGCTCGAAGGAAAGCGTCTTCGTGCGCAACAAAACATTCAACTCTACCAAGCTCGCATGGCCCGTGCTTTCGACAAGCTGGTCAAGGGTCGAGAATTCAAGAAAGGGGACCTCGTAATGGTCAAAAGAAGAGAAGTAATGGCCTCCAACCCCAAGGGGAAGTTGGTTAAAAATTGGGTTGGACCGTACGTCGTCCGCCGAGTACATGAAGGGGGTGCCTACGTCCTGGTAGACCACAAATGAGTCATCCAGTTCTCTCCCCTCAATGGAAAACATATTAAGCTGTACCACACAGCTTAACCCGCATTCCTAGAATGACCGCTACCCTTACCTTGGTCTAGTGGCACTCTGCCCTGATCGAGCTACCCTTACCTTGGTCTAGTGGCACTCCGCCCTGATCGAGCTACCCTTATCTTGGTGTAGTGGCACTCCGCCCTGGCTGAGCTACCCTTACTTTGGTCTAGTGGCACTCCGCCCTGATCGAGCTACCCTTATCTTGGTCTAGTGGCACTCTGCCCTGGCCGAGCTACCCTTATCTTAGTTTAGTGGCACTCCGCCCTGGCCGAGCTACCCTTATCTTGGTCTAGTGGCACTCCGCCCTGACCGAGCTACCCTCATCTTGGTCTAGTGGCACTCCGCCCTGGCCGAGCTACCCTTACCTTGGTCTAGTGGCACTCCGCCCTGGCCGAGCTACCTTTATCTTGGTCTAGTGGCACTCCGCCCTGGCTGAGCTACCCTTACCTTGGTCTAGTGGCACTCCGCCCTGACCGAACTACCCTCATCTTGGGCTAGTGGCACTCCGCCCTGGCCGAGATACCCTTATCTTGGGCTGGTGGCACTCCGCCCTGATCGAGCTACCCACACCCCAGTCTAGTGGCACTCTGCCCTGACCGAGCTCGCATAAAATAAACAACACCGCCAATGTGGACCTTACGTCCGAATCTGCGAAAAGCTCCTCCTTTGCGTTAGCATTGCTTTCTTGCTAACGAATAAACCCTTTTCCTCGGCACAAGACTTCGTGTCCTAGCCGACCCTTATACAGCATTGTCCCCTTGCTGATGAATAAACCCTTTGCCTCGACTCAAGACTTCATGTCCTAGCCGGCCCTTTTACGACATTGTCGTTACAGGCCTTACGCCCGAATCGGCACAAATCTATCATTTGCGTTAGCATTGCCTTCTTGCTAACAAATGAACCCTTTTCCTCGGCACAAGACTTCGTGTCCTAGCCGACCCTTATACAGCAATGCCATTGCGGGCCTTATGCCCGAATCGACGCAAATCTATCCCTTGCGTCAGCATTGTCTCCTTGCTGACGAATAAACCCTTTACCTCAATGCAAGACTTCGTGTCCTAGCCGACCCTCTCAACGTCCTTCTGTTACATATTCGATAAAAAAGAAAGAAAATAAAAATGGGGTTAAAAATAGAGATATCCCGCCGGACTTGTTCCTATATTCGGAACAAGGGCAAAAATGGCTATTACCGGGCTGCGGCGAAAACCCGAAAGGGCGCTGCATGCAAAATCGAGTACCCCGCCACGTGAAAACCTGAAAGGGCACGTGGGCAAAAGCAAGAGGGGGCTGGCTTTGGCGAAGACCCGAAAGGGCGCTTAAGTCAGTAAAGTGGTAATTTAAAGAGTTCCTCTTTACTCTCCTCCTAATGAAGCTCCACAAAGGACGACCATCAAAAGTCCCACAGGAGATCCCCTACCAAGCCCTGTGTTCGACCCTCGTCACCATCGGCGAGATCGGTCGATCCCTACCTTTAACTCGGACCCTTCGTCCCTGTTAGTGAACATTCCTTTGCTTCGGCATGTGACCCATGTCGATGAACAAACTCGTGTTCGACCCTCGTCATCATTGGCAAGATCGGTCGATCTCTACCTTTAACTCGAACCTTTCGTCCCTGTTAACGAACATACCTTTGCTTCGACATGTAACCCATGTCGATGAACAAACCCATGTTCGACCCTCGTCATCATTGGCAAGATCGGTCGATCTTTACCTTTAATTCGGACCTTTCGTCCCTATCATTGAACATACCTTTGCTTCGACATGTAATCCATGTCGATGAACAAACCCATGTTCGACCCTTGTCACCATCGGCGAGATAGGTCGACCTCTATCCCTTAACTTGGACCTTTCGTCCCTGTTAAGAACTATATAGCCTTTGCTTCGGAATTTAACCAATGTCGACGAACTAAACCAGGGTCCGACCCTTGTCATCGTCGACAAGGCCGGTCGGCATTCTAGTAGGCAAGCTCTCCCGTGTTCCGGATTCTTCACGAAGTACAAAAAAGGAAAGAAACCAAAAAGGGGGTTAAAAATAGAGATATCCCGCCGGCCTTGTTCCTAAACTAGGACAAGGGTAAAAATGGCTATAATCCGGCTGTGGCAAAAACTCGAAAGGGCGTTGCAGGTAAAATCGGGTACCCCGCCACGTGAAAATCCGAAAGGGCGCGTGGGCAAAAGTAAGAGGGGGCTGACTTCGGTGAAAACCAGAAAGGGTGCTTGGGTTAGTAATATGATAAAAAAATGATGAAATGAAATGATGATGTAGTAACGAGGTTACCCTTGTTCGTCATTCCACTTCCACCTACCTTTTCGACCCTTGGCACCATTGACAAGATCGGTCGCTACCTTTCCGTCCTTGTCACCATCGGCAATACCGGCTACCTTTTTTACCCTTGTCACCATCAGCAAGATTGGTCGCTACCTTTCGGTCCTTGTCACCATCGGCAAGACCGGCTACCTTTTCGACCCTTGCCACCATCGGCAAGATCGGTCGCTACCCTTTCGGTCCTTGTCACCATCGGCAAGACCGGCTACTTTTTCGACCCTTGTCACCATTGGCAAGATCGATCGCTACCTTTCGGTCCTTGTCACCATCGGCAAGACCGACGACCTTTTCTACCCTTATCACCATCAA
Organism: Amorphophallus konjac; assembly: GCA_022559845.1. Taxonomy (NCBI): domain Eukaryota; kingdom Viridiplantae; phylum Streptophyta; class Magnoliopsida; order Alismatales; family Araceae; genus Amorphophallus; species Amorphophallus konjac. The sequence continues at coordinate 19,629,540 of CM040122.1, forward strand.
CAAGATCGGTCGCTACCTTTCGATCCTTGTCACCATAAGCAAGACCGGCTACCTTTTCGACCCTTGTCACCATCGGCAAGATCGGTCGCTACCCTATGGTCCTTGTCACCATCGGCAAGACCGGCTACCTTTTCGACCCTTGTCACCATCGACAGGATCGGTCGCTACCCTTTCGGTCATTGTCACCATCGGCAAGACCGGCTACCTTTTCGGCCCTTGTCACCATCGGCAAGATCGGTCGCTGCCCTTTCGGTCCTTGTCACCATCGGCAAGACCGGCTACCTTTTCGACCCTTGTCACCATCGGCAAGATCGGTCGCTACCTTTCGGTCCTTGTCACCACCGGCAAGACCGGCTGCCTTTTCGACCCTTGTCGCCATCGGCAAGATTGGTCGCTACCTTTCGGTTCTTGTCACCATCGGCAAGACCTGCTACCTTTTCGACCCTTGCCACCATCGGCAAGATCGGTCGCTACCCTTTCGGTCCTTGTCACCATCGGCAAGACCGGCGACTTTTTCGACCCTTGTCACCATCGACAAGATCGGTCGCTACCTTTCGGTCCTTGTCACCATCGGCAAGATCGGCGACCTTTTCGACCCTTGTCACCATCGACAAGATCGGTCGCTACCTTTCGGTCCTTGTCACCATCGGCAAGACCGGCTACCTTTTCGACCCTTGTCACCATTGGCAAGATTGGTCGCTACCCTTTCGGTCCTTGTCACCATCGGCAAGATCGGCTACCTTTTCGACCCTTGTCACCATCGGCAAGATCGGTCGCTGCCCTTTCGGTCCTTGTCACCATCGGCAAGACCGGCCATCCTTTCGACCCTCGTCACCTTTGGCGAGATCGGTCGACTACCCTTCAACCCTCGTCACCACCGACGAGATCGGTCGGCTACCCCTTAACCTGGACCTTCCGTCCTCGTTAATAGGTAAACTGACATTGCTTCGACATTTAGCCCTTGTCGATGAGTAAACCTCGCTCTCAGCTCTCGTCGCCATCGGCGAAATTCATAAGGCATATTCACCTACTCTACCTATATCCCACTCTGGTCAGAGCCCGATTCCGGGGATAGTTAATTCGCGGTGGAGCGAACACCTCACCCCTTTGCTAAAGGCATGAGCGCTCTCCTGCGCTAGTAGCTTATATCCCTGGACTGAGCTAATCGGCTGGAGGGAGAAAGTAAAGAAAGGGAAGAAAGAAGTCGTGATTGGGGCGACAAATAAAGGTATTTCATTGATATGAAGTGTCAGAATACATATGTGCCCGGGGTATTCCCCGAGGTACATAAGCTCCAAAGATAAAAAGGAGCGGAATTTGATACAGAAAAGAGAAACAAAGGAGAGCTACTGCAGAGGGCGCCGGAAAATGTCTTCTAATTCCAAGAGGCCCGAGGAAGGATATTGAGTCAGCTCTTGCAGCCGAGACTCGGTAGCTATCAGCTGCGATAACTTTTCATCTAGAGAGGCAAGTTGCCCTTCAGATAGGTCAGCTTCCTCTATGGTCTGAACCTCTAGGCGCTCAGTCTCCTGCAATTCGGCTTTGGCCTTGCCAAGTTCTGCACGCAGCTCCATTATACACGCTGTAAGGAAGGACCGGCATTTTGACGTAGTATTAGCAGCATCTCTCAGCTGCCCCACGATCCCTCTCAATGAAGTGGCAGCAGCTCAGCAATCAGCCTTCTCTAATTTCACAGCCGCCAGCTGATCGGATACCTCCCGACTTAGGTACTCCCGCATGTTGGCGTGCTTCAGCAACATGGTAACCCGCGAGGTCCAATCATCCATCAGGCACCCGAATGCCAATAGTGAGCGGGAGAGGTGTTTGATCAGACTCCTCAACTACGCGTAAGTCAAGCCCGGGGAAGTCAACATGGCCCGCTGAAGATTATCCAGAGACTGCCATACCATGTCGCTAGAAAACTGAAAACCTAGCGGCGAAGTCTCGGGAAGCTGAAAGTCTACCCTGCTGTCCACCTCAGCCCAGATATCGTCGCTCGCCCCGGAGGACGTCGACGGCATGGTTTGCAGGGCACCAGCGTTGAACTCGACAATAGCAACCGATACAACTGGAAGAGTCCCTGCTACGGCGACTTCTTTACCTGCCCCCTGAGGTGAGACCGTGATGGCCATCTCGATAGCTGAGGATACTTGCTCCTTGCATGTAGTCCTACCGGCTTCCACGAGAGAAGATTCCTCGATGACGGCCAAAGCCTTGGAAGCAGCGGCCTCTTCTTCCACAATTTCTCCTTCCTCTACCCCAGGAAGGCCCTCCTAGATCTAAAACGGCTCGTCGGCAACGACAAGCTGCTGCTGCTCCGGAGCCACAGCCGACGGCTCATACCCGGCAATCATCTCCAGCGCCTCCGGGTCCGCTACCATCATATAATTCTTCGGATACCTCAGAGCTATGGGCCTCAGGACCGGAGGAAACAAGGGCGGATCTGCGCTGAGAGGCGGCAGAGGTACCTTCACAATTATCGCCGGCGAGGCGACCTCGGTCTGTCCAGCAGGAGCCTGCAAAAGGAAGGGAGCATAAGAATCTCGAAAGACCAGCATAATGGTCGGGCGAGAATAAGCATAAGACTAAAAAGAGAGGGTATATTTTACCCCAGTTGGCAGTAGGCTCAGATCTGCAACAGCGGGAGCCACTATCTTCGCCCCTTCTGACCCTTCCCATATTGAAGGACCTGGTGACCCGAAACTACCCGACGTCAGCCTTGGAGGACTGAAGGTAGTGAAATCGCTCTCATAGGCAGAAGACACTGCGGCATCCTCTGCCTCGGTTCCCGTAAAAAGGAAGTCCTCGTCGCTTGAGCCGCTGCCATAGTCCAACTGCTCCGACGAGGATGAACTTTGAACCACCAACAGTTCTTTTTCTCTCAACGCCGGTTGTCCTTCACCTGGAGGGCTTCCTGCCGGAACTTTCGGCTCGACATGGGCCTGCTCAACCGACTCGGCGGCAAGGATAACGGGCGAGCTGGCCTCGGGGATAGATTGGCTTCCTGGAGTCGCCCCTGGTGCCGCGGAGATTCCCTCAGTGGACTCCACGACAGGGGGAGAAGGTAGTCGAGTCTCGACAGGAGCTGAAGAAAATGAAGCCCCCATGTAAGCATAAGGGACAACAAACTATAAAGTCTGCGACTAGATGGGCCATCAATTACCTTCTATCTCATGACTGGGAGTTGGAGAAGGTAGATCTGTTTGCACCACATCTTCTCTTTCTCCGGCTCCCACAGAGGCGGCAGTCGCTTACACGGCCATTGCAGACGAAGCAGCTGCGTTTGCAAGAAAAAACTGATCTGTGTTGCCAAGATGACGACTGGGCACAGAATAAGAAGCGTACCTCGGGTCACACGAGCTGAGGGACTAGAGGCCTCAAATTCTTCAAACGAGACCACTCTCGGAAGAACGACCGTAGTTGCTGGCTCCACAGTCTTCTTCCGACGAGCCCGCTTAGCTTGGGTAACGGCCTCCCGGACTTGGGACCTCTTCCGCTTCCGGGAGTCACCTGGAGGAAGTGGCGTCATGGTCGGGGAAGCTGCCGGAAGTTCAAAATGTGCCGGCTTCTGAGCCTTTATCAGCAGCTCCCGAAAATGCTTGGTCTCCTCCGAAGAAAGCCGCACTACACACAGGCAAGGAGAGATGACATACACAAGCAGAAAGGAAAAGTCTGAAGCTGAAGAAAAGAAAAGGGAGAAATATACATGCCGGTCCCGTATAAAAGGGAGAAAGCGTCCAATAGAACAGCGAAGGCTCTTTGTCCCTAGAGGCAGCTTCGCGAACCAGCCAACATATGTCTCCTATTGCTTCACACTGGTCGGCCAGCAACCCAAGGTCCTCATGGCCACGTGAAGATAAATGGTAATATAAGCTAAGGTGGTCCATCCCCCACACATCGGCGTACTTGAAAGACAAAAGAACGGGTTGGCCCAATATGCCTTCACTGGGGCCACCCACTGAAATCCCATGGGAGCGCAACAACGCGAACAACCAAGGGGTGCCATCATAAAGCTCCGGCCGTCGGTCTTCTTTCCTGATAAAAGTCCTATATGGATAAAGCCGGTCGTTCTCAGGACGCCAAGGAGCTGTAGAAGGCGTCGGCTCCTCCACTGGCAGAGGAATTTGTTGGAGGACCAGTCGTTCGACGCTCACACGGCACAGGCCTTGGAGCGTCTTCAAAAAGCCATCCTTGCTGATCTCCGGCAATTTTGGCTCGACCTTGGACGAACCCTATTTGGTGGCTTTCCTCACCTCCAAGTAGTTCGATACTGAAGTGTTCGTCCGGGATTTCAACCGCTTCAAGTAAGCTGGGTCAATATCCAGAGCGGGCACTGGCTGGGAGTCCAGAAATTTACACTCTGCAACGGACCAGCACTCCCTCCTCGAGTTCCTGTAGAAGCCCGTACGTGCATTCCACCACTTGATGTACTCCGGAGTCGCACGGGGAAAGCGCGCAAGGACCGGGACTCTGAATGAAATCGCCTCTTGACGGTGAAAATAATCCCACCAGATGCGGGCCTCGTCATTTGATACTTGGCCGGCTCGGGCCCTGTTCGGCAGCGCAAATTGGGTGGAAGTGGCTGAAAATATGCTGGTCATAGCCAAAATTCCGACTGAATCGGAAAGGATAGTAAGGCTCTAGCCACAGGAGGCCGCTCTTGCGAAAAATCAGGACGCTCGGCCTTATAGACAGCGCCCAATCTATCAACTCTGACTCCAAGATCGGCCTTGTACACTTGGCATCAGAGATAGGGTGGACATATTCCTCCACCTCGTGCATACGACATTCCCTCATACTGTTCACCAGGGGGTTGGAATGGGCCGCCAAACTCCAAAAGTGCAGGACCCCCGGGGAATCCAGTGGAACCTTTGTAAGCTTTTCACATATAGCAAAGAGCTGGTCCGCCACTCGTGTTGGCTCAACACTGGCAAACTCTATCATTCTGGGGACCAGCTGTACTGACTGGAGCGACCGAGGAGCAGCCTCCTGAAATAGAGTGCAGACCCAGGCGTTGAAGAAATGCAACAGGCCAACCCTCTAAAAGACTCCTGAGAAGACGTGAACGGTGCAGGTCTCCCAGCAACTTGTATATCAGACATAATGCAACATGGCAGAGCGAGAGCTTCATGCCCCAAGCCATCAAGCAGGAGGGATAGATGGCCTCCGCCCTAATCACGCTCTCGTCACCTTGCGGCAGAGCGAAAGAGCAAATCCAGTAAGTCAAGAACGCAGTACAATGGGTGACTGCGTCTACACCCCTGGGGTTGGGTCCTCCTGGTTGTCCTCCCTCCGAAGTCGAGGGGAAAGCAGCTTATCGCCGAACTCTCTTCTTCCGCTGAATTGGAGCCGGCACTACAGAGGGGAAATCTGTGTATTTATGCTCTCCTCTGAAGAAATACTGAAGCCATGTGCCCATTCGCACACGCCTCTTCTCTCCGGGCTTCCTCGCCCCTTTTGCTTCATGAGAAGAATGGCAGAGATTGCAGTACGCCTTCATCAGATAGCGGTAGGCGAAACCAGTCAAGTATCGCCCCTCTCCGTCTGTCTGGTCCTTCAACCAGTCTGGCCAACAGACTTCTTCATATGGCTCGCCGTCTATCGGGAGGCCGCTAAGCTGTGAGAGACTCCAGAGGTCTAAGGACGTCTCTCCTTCTGAAGTATAGAAGGTGTTGTACTCTGGGCAAAACACCTCGATCATGCCGCAACAAAGACCCTTCTAGATGGGGTAGCGGTATCGGGATGCATATACACTGTGATATACACCCGCCCTGATCAAGATGCGTGCATACTGCTGCAAGACAAAGTCGGTGAACTCGACTGCTCTCGGCCTGAAAGCGTGGGCGTCGGTGGCCTTCAGATCAGCAAACCACCCCACGAAAATCTGGTGCTTGAACCGGACTGCCAGGCGATCTAACAGAAAAGGCTCGTCTCTATATCCCCACTTGAGCGGAGCCAGGAATAAGCCAAAAGACGGCTTCTCTCGGTCTACCCGACCTACAGTCTCGTTCCATCTAGCCGGAACGAATTCAGGGGCTCTAGTCAGCAGCCCGTCCTGTGGAGACAGCTCCTGAAGCCCGAGCATGGCACCCCACTTCCCGGGCTCGCCTGGTAGATAAATTGGTCTTCCCCTTACAACGCAGTCATTAAGACTGTCCCGTCCCTCGAGCAGTGCTAGCTCAGCTTTCCGAACAAGAAACAGATCCCATTTCCCCTGAAGGTTGAACCGCTTCAGAAAGGACATTAGATGCTTGTCCTTGGGGTGATCCACCCTGGAGCCGTCAGGGCGTTCATATTTGACGGAATCGCTTCCGATGATCAACAGACGGTCTGTATCCATTGTCTCGGTCTCAGAATCAGAAGATTCAACTACTATGGCCAGCTTGCCATGGCCCCTGTCCAAAGAGTGAATATCCCTCCACGTCACTATAGCTCGGGAGGAGAAAGAAGATCCAGATGCCATGATATCTGGACAAAAGATAATCACAAAGAAAGCAAACAAAGTCAGAAGGCATGTTCAAGATAAAGTCTTTTCTGACAAAATTTGGCAGAGTCTCCCCAGTTTGGGAGATTGCCAGGGCGAAGCGAGAACTCGTCCACTAAGTGACGATCCCTGAAAAAGGCCGTGGGCGTCACGCCATGGCCAAACAGGACACCCAGGGGTGTAGCTCCGAGGACAAGCCTACAAGGAGCCTCCCGGGGCCTGGTAAAGCAAGGGGTTGGACCCCAAAATCTCTACTCACCCCTCTGCTCTCACCGCCGCGCTCTGGAGAAAAAGAGAAGAGAGAGAAAGTCAGGGTGCAAATGAGATTGGAATGAAGAAAAAAGAGAAAGAATGAGAAGATGTAGAGAAGAGCTCGATGGCCCTAATCTGGCGCGCTAAAGGGCGCGCCGGATTAACGTTTCCCTCTCAAAAAGGGGATTTCAAAATTTTAAAGGGGCAGACTCATCCTAATCCGGCGCGCTAAATAGCGCGCCGTATTAGGCCTTCTCCCAAAAGTCAAGGGGTGCGTCGTATTAGGCCTTCTCCCAAAAGTAAAGGGGCGCGCCGTATTAGGCCCCCCTCTCCAAGTAGCGCGCCGGATTAGGCCTGCATGTGCAAGGGCCGCGCCGTTTTAGCACAAGCCCCATGGCCGCACCGGATTAACCACCGCGCCATATTCGAAGGCCATTCCAAGACCGTGTCAAGCCAGACAGGGAATCTGCCCCAAACGGATCTCATCCGCGGGTCCCGCTTCGCTCGTGCCTTGCTCACAGCACCCGTGGCTGGGGGGCATTTGTTGGCACTCAAAATATACTTGATGGTGATCAAGCCTTAGAGACAAATGATCCGGCCCACTGAAGCTGGGAAGCTGAAGGGGACCAACACATTGAAGCCTTCTCAAGCTGCCAGAGCCCCAGGTGATGATCATGAATGCCGGGGACGTCACCTGACGAGGATCGAGAAGAACACACCACGAGAGGGCGTTATCCGCAGTCCGATCAAGGACGAGCACGCCCTCGTCGTCGGACCAAGGATGAGAATATATCCATCGTCCGATCAAGGATGAGGAAGTGTCTGCCGTCCGACCAAGGACGAGTGTCTATCCTTTGTCCGACCAAGGACATAGGCACACTTGGCGGCATGCCGCCTGAATGAAAGGTCCTCTCCAGGTGAGAGAACACCCTCGGCCCCTCAAAACAAAGGACCGCAGGTTCTGACAGCAGAAGACCCCGATTACTCAGCATGGGTACGGCTTCTCAGCACATTGGGCCCATCAGCGGCCAGATGATCGCCCGGTCGAGGCGGAAACACCCCGGGCTGCATACCACCACCCGGGGAAGCTACCAATGCAAGTCGAGGCGAGCCGGCAACACGAGCCGTTGTGCCATGAGCCGTGTCAGCGGAAAACCCGCGTGTTCGAGCTTAAGGTACACGAGTTCCAAAATCAGCCATTAGGCGGCCCAGAAGTGTCGTCTATATTCTCTCCTATGCCCCGGCAAGACCACGGAGAGATGAAGGATCACAGCGACCCCCGAGGTCAGTCTGGAGCCCGTTGTCGGACCCGTGTCGGGTTAACACGATCAAATGGCTCGAATCCGGCGCACTCCTCCTAAACCGGCGTGCCCCTCAAATCCGACGCGCCTTTTGGCTTTGGGCAGCCTTCTAAACCTGCACGCCCCGTTCAATCCGAATCCGGCGCGCGTGAATGGCCTTAACCCCGCGCCAGATTAAACTCATTCGAAGAGTCGCCTATATAAGGGGCTTATGTTCGAGAACAAAAAGGAGAGAGGAGAAGAACGAGAAGAGGCAGATAGATAGACACAAGTAAGAAAAAGAGGGAGAGGAAAGCTTGGAGAGGAAGAAGGGGAGCAGAGAGCCCGTCCGTCCCGATACCCTGTTTCCTTTGCCGTTCTCTGCTGCAAAGCTCCAAGGTGGGTTGGCGAGTCTGGTGGCGTCTCCTTTTGCTACTTTCTCCCCCCCTTTCTACTAATATCGCTCCACGGAGCAATGTAATCAAAGGGCAATGATATGAGCCCGGGGCGTTCTTCGAACCCCCTCTCTCTGATCGTCTCTATTTTTTCCTTTTTTTTCTTTCTCTTGAGAATGAAATCAATCTCGGGCGACAACACCGAGCCGAGTATGCTGTAATACTTTCACCGTTTGATCAAATGAATGAATTAGTGTGTGTCTGTTGCTACCTCCTCTATCTCTTATGTGTTACTAGTTTGAGTTTTTTTTTTACCGCCGAATACGCCTCAGGTTCTCGAGGCAACATTAGTAATCCCCCTCCCCAGGGCTCTCTTTCTATTGTATATATTGTGTGGATGAGTCCGTATGCTCGTATGTTCTCTTCCAGCTGGAGGATTGCATGTTAGTGCATCACCCTTTGCCCCGGGAGGTGGCTCCCCAATGCACCCCTGCTCACGGTTCAGGGTTAGGAGAACGAACATCCCCGCTGTTATTGTTCGTGTACCTGTGCATACTACAGATGATGTCGAGGTGTTCGACCATCTGCCTCTTCCAAGAGCTCGGTCTATTGGTTGGCCCTTCTGGTCCTAAGTCCAGTCTACTGGCTCCCCTTTAACATATCCCTCCGAAGCATATGTGTATGTGGTCACCGGTTGTCCGTTCCCCGATCAAACGTATTCCGGCTATAGTGTTCTTTAGCGATTTATCTCCTCAAAGAACTCACTGCCCGGGGAGGGGAACATTCCCCGTCGTCTTCAATCACTGTCGATCCGCAGGGTCATATCTTCTAATGGTACGAACCTTGTGATTCACTAAGTGAATATCAACAGGGCTGAGCCCGACATCAAATCCACCTTCTTCTTGTGGGAGGGGTGGTGGCTGTGAGAAGATTACCTCTCGTAGGCTGGCCCTCGAGGTGACTTCTCATCTCACCCGTCCCTTAATTGCCTTTGACTCGTAGAGATGGATACCCCTAGCAGGCTAGCCCTCGGGGTCTTTTCCCTCTGACGAAGTTTGCCGGTCACCGCTTGGCACTCCCGGCCTTAAAGGAGCGTACCCCAATCTAGTGGGACTGTCTCCGCTTCGCCCCCGCAACCCTCCCAATCATGGGGAGGTGTTGCAAAAATTTGGACAGATGACTTAGTCGAATTTACGATTGATATGCTTTGACATGTTTTTGAAGACTATGCTTGAGTAGGAGCCTCGCATAAGTCTGTAATTACCTCGATTGGAATGCTACTGGGGCCTAAATAAGTCTTCTAATCTTCTAAAAATATCAACAAAGTCTTAATAAATATGCCTGAAGTTTAATCAGAACTCAAAAAAACCTAAAACCCCCTAATCCGACGTGGCCTTAATCCGGCGCGCCAATTTCTGCCCCCCCCCCCTCGCGCCGTTTTAACGTTAGACACATAATCCATTTGGCTTCTTTGAGCCTCTATCCGGCGTGCCCAGGGCGCGTCGTATTAACTTCCATTCGGCCATCACGCCGTATTAGCCCCCGCTAGCCATCACGCCGTATTAATCCCCATTTGGCCACCGCGCCGCTTTAGCTTTCAGATGGATGTTGCGCCGTTTTAGCGTTAGCTATCTACCGCGCCGTTTTAGGCTAATTATATCTAAACATGCATCAACCTCATATGTATTTAATTGTTGGTGTGTCAGCCTTTGACACTTAATGCTAAAGCCCTAGTTGGCCCAATAAACCTAATTAAATAAAAGAGTAATAGAGGTTTTGACACCTCCAATTGCATCGAATGTCCATTTCGAAAACATGAGCATGCATCTACATCGGCACACATTGCCATCCAAACGATCATCATCGCAGCTTCAATCACAAGAATAAACCGGTTAACGACCCGTTGCATCTCACACGGACGGTCAATCAAACGACCGCATCTCACAGCATCCAACTAATGCATTCAGTCAGCACTTCTTATGCCTTCGCATTACCACTCCCGAGGCATCCTTTCTTGGAAATTAATCAAGGGTTGTCCTCTATCTTAGAGGACGTAATTAACGTCATAACCTTTATGGTATGACGGACTCCGGGTCCCGACACGAACATCACAATCGACTGACTAAGTCAGATCGAGCGCACAATAAATTGTCACGTGTGTGACTGGCACGCCCTAAGCGAATAAACCCCTAACGAAGAAGGGAGATTTTTTTTCCCGTCAAAACAGTGGTTCAGCACACGCGTGCCGTAAGAAGGGTACGACTAGTGGGGGCTCACAGAACGTGAACACAGAAAACCACGCACGCACCCATCGTGAGTAACGCGGAGTAACAGGTGACTCGAGGCCACCAAACTCTGGATAGCCCACTAGACCTACTAAACTCAACGGTCCTTGAGTCACAAGACTCGGGGTCAAGACCGTTGCACGAGACAGCTCTGAGCCGTCAATCTAGCCTATTCCCTAGGTCAAAAATCATGATGCCATGACTAGCGAGGCAGTTCGCAACTGCCGAGACCCTTCCCTCAGAGAGGGAACACAAGGGACCTCCAGCCCCAAGTTGGAAGATTGGACTCGCAGTCCAAGGCCATACACGTGGCCCACTAACCCGGAAACCTCACGACGTGCGGGAAGGACCCTCTGCACACACACTGGCTCGCGAGGACTCACCCGAGTGCCTTACAGAACCAACCACACACACAGGGTCACCTAGACCCTCAAAACCTACGAGCACACAACTCGAGGTAACACGGTGTGGACGCTCAACTATTTGTTTAATCTGAGGCCTCACATTTGGAGGCCCATGAGTCAATGAAACCTTTGCCTTGTACTTTGCATTAATCAATCTAACAACACCACAAACATGAGAAGAGATTGCTCTAATGTCTTCAATCGAAGCCATGTTCGGTAGAACCAAGCAATTATCTAGATTATTGAACTTATAATGGTCCTTTTCTGCTACAATCGAATAGTGCTTTGAGTTCACCTCGTCAAGTTTGTAATAACCTTGCATATCTGTGGTGGCCCTCAATTGTCCGTCCACTATTCTTTTCACTCCATCCACTCCAACACCATTGCTATCAAAGACACGACCCCCAACTGAAAACCCAGTCACCCTTGTAATATGGTAACAGCTCGTAAAGACCACAAGGTATTGACTTAAACATGAACTTCCCATCTGCATCAGATATGGCAAGGCAAAGGGCAGTCTTGTGACTTGGGGATTTACCAGAACCCTAGGGACAATATACTTCTGAAACATCCTCCGAGTGCAAATATACATGGGCAAATATACATGGACCCCTAAGATGGGGTTTCCCTTGAATGTGAAGCACGTGACTTGTATTCTCCTGGAGTAACATTTGCAAATGTGTATTCCCCTATTTCTGATTGTTGGAACATATGGAATGGGATCACCCAAGGGTGACAAGAGCTCAACTTTTACATCTGGTGGTCCACCATTCTTCAAAGAACAGCTTTCACCACCAACTGCTCCCTTATTGAAAATTGATATCTGCATTCGCATTGCATCCATTTTGATCAATTACAACAGGAACATGTTCTGGTTCCCATGACCAACCACTGGGTCCCCTTACTTTGACAATAAATGAGCCCTTGTCGTACACAGGGATGAAATAGTAACCATGTGGAGCACATTGAGTCTTGTCTTTTAATAATCCATCAACTGTGCGAAGCTCAACAGTGACATGCGAGTAGTCGAGCTTCGCATCCGAAGCCTTCCTTGTTCTGATCAGACCGGGGCCTGTCTGGACGAACCCGCCGCAGCCGTGGATCGAGTTGGCAAGCGCGATCACGAGCAGAAGGAGGAGATCGGCAAACGCCATCTCCCGGAGAGGAGGGGGTAATCCGGTGCGGGATGTGAGGGGTGGAACGGTGAGGTGGCGGGGAGGTTATCCGGTGCGGTGGGTGCGCCGGGTGAAAAGGGGAAGTGGCGCGAAGAAGACATGTGCCATCCGGCACAGTGGTTGTGTGCCGTGGGAAGTGGCGCGGGAGTGTGCCGGGGAAGGGATTTGCGCGGGAGTGTGCCTGATGTGACACAACCTCGGACCTAATACAAGCAAGCACAATCGCATTCAAATGGGCCGAATTGGGCCACCGCTCTATCGACACTCACCCAAGCCCGGGGTAACTTGGCAATGCCAAGGTGAGGTTGAGGGGTTGGGCCCTTGCTGGTAGAGGGCCAGCAAGGCCAAGATGGGATTCCCAATGGGTGTGGAGGCCCAATTCAAGGGGGACGACAAAGTCCGAAGGGCACCGGTTGCACTTCTCCCACGGTGATCACTCAAGACAACGGGACTTGAGGATCGGGCTCTCACTCGCATAACCAGCGGAATTAAGAACTAATATTGAAAGACAAGCACTAAATGGAGTGATGGTTTGAGCACTTACTCGACCGGTTTGAAGAAACCGGTCCCGGTCGGAGACGAGGGCGAGCGGGGAGGCGAGTGGATCCCCACACGCCGCGTCGGGGTAGCTTGATCTGCCCAAGCAAGTTACAACACTACACCTCTCGCAGGAGGGGGATCTTGGGGTGGGGGTTAAGGGATATTAAAATCAAAATTACCTCCACACAGGGAGGGGCCTTCAGCCGGCCAAGTGGGGAGGGGAAATTAGGATTAAAAGTATTGAACGATGAAGTCACCGGTTCTATCTGCTCTCTCCGAACAGGGACAGGTAGTCGGTGTTGCTGCTGTAGAAATCACTCAGGAATTTCGCTGATGACAAGACCGGTGGGGAAATCTTCGTAGCTGGGAAGGGAATGCCTCAGAATTTCTTTAATTTCTTCCGGAGCCGCTGCTGACCGGGATGGAGGTTTGAACAGAGCTTCAGATTCTCGGACCTGCAGTGGCAGACTTCTAACAGCAGATTGCAGAGAACGCGCCGGCAGCTCCCGACCTCGGAATCAAGCGCCGTCAGAGTCGTTGGAATCGTGAACGCGTCCTCTTCGTAGAAAAATTGACGGGGAAGCCAAACGATGTCGGAGAAGACTAGGGGATGTAGAACAATGGTGACAGATCGGTGAAGACTGTGGGTAGTAGATCTGCGTAGCTGAGGGAGAAAAATGAGAAATCTGGATCACGAATGCCAAATGAAGTTCTGTTTCTTGATTATGGAAGTAAACTAGGCGATGAAGAACTTTGAAGAAGAGCTCTTGGATTGATTCCTCCGGGGTTTGTCGTGGTGAAGCTTTCTCTCCGGATCAGGATCTCTGCAGAGCCAACTCTGCGCAGTCGTGGGAGAATGGAGCCCCCGGGCAGCACACAACTCGGATGAAGATGAAACCACTTCTGTTGAAAAGGAGACTGGTAGACGCTTCCAACGGTGGCTCTTGGGTCTTCAAACTCATCCGGAGGAGGTCGTGGTGGCCGCTGCAAGTTGCTGGTTCAGCTGCTACTTCTGGACTGCAAATAGCAGCTTTGACATAGCCTCCAAGTGACCCTAAAAGAAGAAGAAGGGGATAGTATATGGTGAAGGGGTGGATGAAGAATGGTGGGGGGAAGGTATGGGAGGTGTGGAGGGGTGCAAATGGTTGAGGGGAGGTGGAGGAAGAAGGGGAGGTCGTAGGTTTTCAGCTGGAGGAAGAGGGGTGGGGTATGCAAGGGTGGTGGAGAATGGGTGGAGAAAGGGGCGACCTAGCCTAATGGAGATGGGAGGGGGGCGGCCAAAGACTTGGAGGGAAGGGGAATTCAAATTCAAAATGGTCTTGGAAGATGGGAGATGGTGTGGGGAAGAGGGGTGATTGTGTTGGAATGGGGAAGATTTGGTTGGAATGGGGGAGATGGTGTTGGAATGGGGAGGACTCTATCTTGGAACTAGGGGGGGAAGTAAATGGGGTGTGGGGAAGTGGAGGGGCCTTAATGGAGGTAGGTGGGGATTGGAGGTGGTTAGGAGGAGGAGGAGAGAGGAAAGGGGCGAACCTAGGAGAGAGAAAGAAGGATAGAGAGAGAGGTGGGGTGGGGAATCACTCCCCTAGGGCTTCTCACCCAACTATCGGATTCACTCCACTAGAACTAGACTTGAATACTCAAATGGAAATCTTTTGTATTGAATCATTCATTACCTCCAAATAAAGGAAATGGGGCCCTATATATAGGAAACCCATATTTTACAATAAGTCCCTTACAAAAGACTCAATATCAAATAACCGAAGGGGTAGGGGGGCTCATGGGCCAAGCCCGAAGAATTGGGCCCAATAGCACATTACACAATCTAATGACACTCAATACTTAGGAAAATAAATGCAAGACCTAGGGACATGACTCCAATAAACTGAAAATTACATCAAATGACTCAAGTAAATAGCATAAAAAGGATAAGTGGGCCTTTATAGAGAGAGGCCCGAACTCAAACGATGCCGGAGTGTGAAGAAGACCCTAGCCAAAGGGAATTGTGGATGATGCCTCCATCAGTGCCGCGGTGGGAGGCGACCGCACCGGTGAGGGAAAAAATGAGAGAAAAACGATGGGAGAGAGAGAGGGGGGGGAGGGAGAGAGTGCCCCCCCTTTTATTTATTTATTTATTTACAATAATATATTATATATATATATATTATTATTTTTATATTATTTCTTTTATTATCTTTTTCTCTTCTTTTTGTTTTTCACCATTATTTATTCTTTCATTTCTAACCTGCTTCTTTTTCTCCGTCCACTTCAAAATGGCTGGAGTTAGAATGCGCTTGCTGTCCGCAAAAAATTTTGAGTGTCCACACACGCCACTCTCGGAATCACGGAGAACCACCCGGACACCTTGCCCACACATCCGTACCACCCACGGACACCTCGGGCGAAGGGAACATGGAAAATGAGATGACCCGGGACTCACTGGGCTAGGCGGCCACATACCTGGCCGCCCAGGGGGCTGGGCGGGCAGGACGATTGTCGCCTAGGCCCCAAACCCCCCAGGAGGGCGGCCAGACCTCTGGTCGCCCAGGGTCCTGGGCGACCAGGGTCTTGGCCGCCCAGACCAGGGCTGGGCGACCACCAGTGTGGCCGCCCTCTGCACCACCCGTGGATGGATCGAACCCCACCGTGGGGTCGATTCCACGCCCCATTCGATCCCAATCGAAGGGGAAAATATGGGGGATCAATCCCGTGACCCCAAAACCCAAAAATGGTGGAAGAAAAAAATGAGAAACCTCGCTCGATCGGGCGAAACCGTCCCACGCCCTAAAAATATGATTTTTCCCAAAACAAGCAATACGCCCCGCTCGGCTCACCACGGCCTATAAAACTCGCGAGAAATGAAGTACGCGGGTTAGGGAACCATCCCCATATCTCCACCGAAGATTCGACGCGCCGTGGACGCCGATCCACGAAGAAACGCCCACGAAACCCCACCGGTGCCCCACGCTCGCAAACCGACTTCACCGCGCCCCCATCCCTCGATCCTCGACCCATCCTCGCCGTCCTCCTCGCCCGCGTCACCCGCGTCGCCCCCGCCTCGGTCCGTCGGCCGTCGGAGAGGAGAGAGTGAGAGGAGAGCGTGGGAGAAGAGAGAGAGTGAGAGAGTGAGAAATGAGAGGAGAGAGAGGGGTGGGAGGGTTATATAGTAAAATTCAAAAAATTCCAAAAATTAGAAAAATTACACCCCACGATCCTCGGAAAACGCACAACGCATTGGTGCCTCCCTGGAGAAGGAGAACGCAACGGTTCACCCTGCACGGCGTCCGTAGGTCCGACTGACAAAAACACGCGTAAAACCCAAAACACGATCTGGGACCCACAAGGGCACTCGGAAAATTCTAGAAAAATTACCGGCGTGCTCCTCACAACGCCACGGACCCAAGGAAATTCACGGGCACACCATCACTAGGTCCGACAATCCGGTATAAAAAGTTCGAAGCTCACTCGGACATGATCCGCAACCCGCGAAAAGACGATCCGAAACCCATGGATCCGGATCCAGAAAATATTCGAAAAATTCGGGGCATTACATGAGTGGTGGTCCTTGAAGTTGAAAAGTAGCCAGCATGACTTTTTCATCCTCCGTGCACTCCATGGAATGGAATACACGTTCGGTTGCATCAAGCCACACTCTGGCTGCATTAGGATCTGTCTGTCCTTCATAAGTCGGTGGGTGGAATAGCAAAAATTCTTTCAGTGCTCTGCCACGACCACCTGGAGGCAAATCGGCTTGAGGAGCAGGATCAGCTTGAATTGGAGCTGGCACATTAGCTCGAGGAGAAGTACCATTTCCTTCCCTCGGGACGCGTGCCCTTTTACGAGGCGGCATTTTAATCTAGAAGAAAACATGCAATGACAGAAAATCCATCGGCAATCACGGAAAGCATCCTAAACCAGCAATAGTAGACCCACATGGACTTGTTCTGGACTAACACACTTTCCATTCCTTATACAAATCCTCAACGCCACTCTGATACCAACTGTGACGACCCAGGAGATCCGGATACCGATAAATCGATATCATCGATTTACCAATACCAAGAGCTCGGGGAGGCCACCCAAGAGGCTGATGAGGCCCCGTAAGAGTTAGTGAGTGTTTGTCGAGGGGATGCATAATGAATAGAAATTACATGCGCAATATTAATTAAAGCATTCATTTGAACTTTTTAAATGGAAGCAATTAAACATATCAGAGTGGTAAAATGTATACAAGTAATCCAGATCCATATATCACAAGTCCCACACTATACAATGGTCAAAATAAATGACAACACAGGACATACCCTGATGCGGGACGGACACGGGAGACGACACTATTAGGTGCCACCCTCGGACTCTAGATGAAGACGCGACCAGCAGCACACACCAAGGAGACACTAAGCCCGACACTACGAGCTCCTAGTGGCAAAATGTCGCTAACAGAAGTGGAAGCTCACTCGTCGTCCCAAGCGAGGGAAAGCGCGGACCGTGCGCGGTTAAGGAACCGGCGGAGGTCAAGGGTAGTCCGACTCAACTTCCGGACTCGGATCGAGTCACGGGACGGGTCACACTCACTCTCACAGCGGTGACATGGACACACGGGCTAGTACCTACACTCTCGGCAGCGGCAAAAGATCATATACTAAACTAGCAAGCGAATGCCGAGAAGTTAAGACCGTACCTCCATGCACCCGACGTGGCGAAGACAACCCCGGCCGAATTACGGATCCCCGGTTAAACAATTTTACAACAGTACAATGATTTGACCCACTCTACGCAGGGAGGTAAAAGGTCACATGTGGGGTCCGGGAATCACGCAAATCGGGTTGACGGGCAGCATCTTGATGTCGCCCGGCGGTGCCGAACTCCGCGTTTTTGTGCTTTCCGAACGGCGGCTTCTGCGGGCCCGCGGGGCCCACGGACGGCGCTGTCCTCCGGATCTGCGGGGGTGGGACCCACTGTGATGGGGACCCCTGGTGGCGCGCCTCCACGGACGGCGGTCGGCCGGGAACACCGATCGGGGGTCGATCGGTCCCGATTCCCAAGCTTTGAAGTTGCTGCCCACGGATTTTTAGTTGCTATTTTCAGGCGCGCACTCCGGCGAAAACGGCCGCTGCGATCAATACTGACGTCGGATCGGGACGCATGAGCTATCGTTGGAAATCTCTCTTCAAATGCTTCAATCTAGACTCAGAGAGATCTGATGGATCTGGCCAGATCTAGACTTTAATGAATTTACAAATCCCTGTTGTACAGTAACCGAAATCTCAGAGCTGCAGGGCACTTGTCTGAGAACCACCATTGACCGCCTAGTAAACCTCCGATTCATCTCTTGAGCACTTCTTAAAAGTTGTAGGGTATCAAACCACGGAACTGGGACTAGTTTTGGAATTTGATTTGGAGGTGGTGGTGATTTACTATGATGTTTGGGGTGACTGGTGGTCGGATCTGGGAACAGGGGGACAGAACTGTAGCTGGGACTGAGAACGATTTTTAGAAAATATGAGATGGACGAACCAAAAATTGAGAAAAATTGTGGATGAAGGGGTGGATGGGTGGAACCTCCAGTAAAATTGGGCGAACTAGCAGAAATCAAAAAGTGGATCTAAGACATGAAACTCAGGGCGGGGATGGATCTGGACAGAACTCTGGCAGAACCGAAATGGAAGAGTGGACGAAAATAAAAAAATATGAAACGAGATCTGAATGGCAAACCAAAATTTGTGGGATGTCCTTGACACCTCTGGAACATCCACTAAAATCCCTAGATCTATCTGAGCTCGTGGCTGAGACAAGAAATTTGTGGAAGCTTCTGTGGTACTACGCGGGCAGAACTCCGTTGATGGCGAAGGCGGTGCGGTGGCGGCTCGTGGCGGCGGCGGCGATCGTCAGAACCGATACACGAGGCGTCACACCTCATAATGGAAGCCTTCACAGCTTCAAGGGGGAGAGGGAGGAGAGAGGAGGGGGGCGCACCAGCCCTTGCTCTTGGAAATTGTTTGATTCAAATGGCATTAATTCATGAAAATGGGAAAATACAAGCATATATAGGTCACCCATCTAATCCATCCTCCACCGTTGGATCTAGGGGTTAGGGATGGATGGCTAGGATGAAGTTTGAACAAAATACAACAAAAATATTAAACAAATGGGGAGGGGGGCGCACCTTGACCAAGGGGGGGACATGGTAGGTGGGTTTGGTTGGAAATGTTGACCATTTTGGTCCCTTGTCCCCCATGTGGACAATTGACTAGTCCAAGGCTTCTAGATGTCCACCTTGGATTTTGACCAACCCCACAAGGCTGATATGGACCAATGGGAGGGGGCCTGGGGGTCCCATGGGGCCCAGGGGTCCCATTTTACAAATAAGCCTCTCGTACACTCATAATTGCAAACCGTATAAAATGAAATAAACACACCTTACACACAAATAAAGTCTAATTAAATATGAAAAATGGGGAGGCTCAAGGCGGAGTCTCCAGGCTGTCTCCGAGCCAGATGGATGCTGAGGTGGCTCGAGTCGTGCTCTGTGTGCGGTACCGGTGGCTCGACGTGTCGCGCCGATCAACTGCTCTGGTGTCCGCACCAATTCTCCCCGGGTGGGAGAAACTCGACCCTGTTGAGTAAGGGTCTGCATCGCTCCTGTAATGCTCCAGAAGGTCCGGATCAATCTGCTGTAACTCGCCATGTGTGATCCATGTGTCCTCAGTAGTGGGCCGTCCTCTCCATCGCACTAGGTAGCGCGGGTAAGATCCACTCCTGGTAACTGTCACTTGCTCGTCCAGTATACGATCTATATGCTCACGCTGCCGTGAAAAAGGGGCTGGAGGTGAAAGTGGACACTCAGGTGTGGGATCACTCTCAAGGGGAGGAGATGGCTCAAAAGGCTCACTAGGGATCACCGCTGGGTCCCTATATGCAACAAGATCCGATACATTGAAGGTAGAGCTTATACCGTATTCCTCGGGCAAGTCCACAACGTACGCATTGGATTCAACGCGTTTCAACACTCTGAATGGACCGGCTCCGCGAGCTTGCAACTTCTTAACGGTTCCAGAGGGAAACCGTTCAGGTCTTACCCTGATCATGACGTATTCGCCCTCGTGGAACTCTCGGTGGTGTCGGTGGGCATCGGCTAACTCCTTGTACCGTGCATTGCTGGCCTCAATGTGACGACGGATGTCGTCATGCAAACTCCTAACATGCCTAGCAAACGACTCGGCAGACTCACTATGCACTCCTAAAATGCTTAGCAAAATAAAAACACACGGATGCACACACAACCCTAAACAACCCTACAGTTAGTCCGACCCAATCATATGCAAGGTGTTCCAGGACATCCGAATGTGTGCCATGCATACCCTAGGTGTGACCGAGGGTCGGTACAATCATAAGACGGTCCTTTGGATTTGGGAGGTTTGGGTGGGACTGGAGGGTAGGGCGCCTCTCGCCCGTGAACGGACTCGGTGGGTGCTGATGGCCCGGTCCATGGGGGAGGGGTATAATGGCGACCTCTTTTAAAGAAGTGGAATGGAGATTGTGGATCAAGGGGACCACTAAGAAAGGGATCGAAGGGATCAAAGAATGTGTGACCCCTCGATATGGATTCCCTCATCTCAAGATCCCACGTGTGGAAGTCTAGAAGGTGTTGTTGATCTCCTTCATCCTTGAAGGGAGATGAGATGGTGGGGGTATGATGGTGGACTCTCTCAAAAAGGTGGAGTAAATATGGTGGGTCACGGGGTCCACATGAGAATGGGTCGAAGGGATCAAAGAAGGTATGACCCCTCGGACTAGGCTTCCACAAATCGCTGTCCCACATTTGCAAATCTTGGAGGTGTAAATGATCACCTTCATTCATTGTGAGAGGTGGGACGACAGTCATAGGTAGAAGGTAAGATTCCTCCCTTGGGTAAAAGGAAATGAAGTCGGACTCGGCCAGCATAGGGAGGAGTAGAAGAACCTCCGTGGTAACATGACCCACGGTGTACAAGGAGGTGATGGACCCTAAAGCGGGATGAGTGAAACTACGACCTGTGGGTCGGTCGAAGCCTGGAGCCAACAAGTGCGTAAATGTCCACTGCCGGTCTAACCCTTTAAGAAGGTCATCCAATGTATCCACATAGTGACTAGACCGGAAGGTGGTATGAAATGAATTGATTGGCACCAGAGGTAGGATAGGGTCCATAGATGGGAAGGGAAGTGGGACCAAGCCCTTCTTGAGCCAGCTAAGAAGCGGCCGTTAGAAACACGGATGGCTCGGGCTGAGGTGGCTTAGAATAAAGATCGGAGAGTGGGGCTTCTCCAACCCTTTTGTCCCTTATGGCTAGAGATTTTCGAGTGGGACATTGTCCGGCGTAGTGGTCGAATCCCAGGCAGCGATAACACTGCTGTCGTGGACCACTACGCTCCTTGATAAGTGCGTCCTTACCCTTATCCTCCTGACGGACAGGGGGTATAGGCAAAGGGGCTCTCGTGGGTGGGGAACGAGGATCCACTATGATGGGGAGGGGACCGTGGGATGGAACCATAGATGGCACCGGATTGGGACTACCGGCTGTTACCTCCTTAGGTTCGTGTTTGGTTCCTCCCTGGCTAGGAGGTAGGCAAGGGGGAAGCATGGACTCGATATAAGCACACTTCCTATCCACTTTATCCAAAATGAGTTGGAAGAGTTCGGCAATGGTGGGGTTTGAAGTAGGAGTAATGTAGTGGACTCTCCCATATGAACTCGGCTTAGTCGTGGACCTAGGCTCTTCTACATGCGCGGCGCGTTGCCTCCGATTATGGCCCACTTGGGTGGATGTGATTGGGTGGGGTCGGTTGGAGGTGACCGGGCCGGGTAGGTAGACCTTCCTAAGTTCGTCCTTCATCTCATGCCACGACTCGATGGGCCTTTGCCTCCTAACCTCTCTCATGCGCTCAATGCTCTCCCATTACCATGTGGCTTTGTGGACAAGCCTCTCTCGGGCAAAACTAACTTGCATGGCATCGGACATGGTGTAACATTCAAAATATTTATCCATCGCGGCCTCCCAATTGAGGTAGTCGCCCGGATCATTAGAGCCATAAAAATCAGAGGCTTCGGGCCTACGGAAGGGGAGAGGATGGTTGCCAAGCCCATGGGTGGACCAACGGCCATATTGCCCGGGTGATGGGGATTCCATGTGAAATTGGGGGGGGGGGGGGGGAACTACATGTTGGACATGCCGACACTTGGACACGACACTAGACCGGTTATGCAAGGTTGGAATGCACTAACTAATGCAAACACCGACTAATGCACCTAGACCTAAACCAATATCTGGTACGTGGCGGAGTTAATCGATCCGAAGATCACTCTCGCAAGTGTGTGGTCTTCCCGATAGGCGTAACCTAATGTCGGACAACACCTTTTGATATACCGGGTTATCGGGATGAAAGGCAATTTTAAAACACTCTTTTTTTTTGTTTGGAAAATGATGATGATCCTAGACTCGACTTAGACCATGATGCATGCAAGACTTACGCAATGACTACCCTAGACTCGACTCGCTCTGATACCAAACTGATGCGGGACGGACACGGGAGACGACACTATTAGGTGCCACCCTCGGACTCTAGATGAAGACGCGACCAGCAGCACACACCAGGGAGACACTAAGCCCGACACTACGAGCTCCTAGTGGCAAAACGTCGCTAACAGAAGTTGAAGCTCACTCGTCGTCCCAAGCGAGGGAAAGCGCGGACCGTGCGCGGTTAAGGAACCGGCGGAGGTCAAGGGTAGTCCGACTCAACTTCCGGACTCCGATCGAGTCACGGGACGGGTCACACTCACTCTCACAGCGGTGACATGGACACACGGGCTAGTACCTACACTCTCGGCAGCGGCAAAAGACCATATACTAAACTAGCAAGCGAATGCCGAGAAGTTAAGACCGTACCTCCACGCACCCGGCGTGGCGAAGACAACCCCGGCCGAATTACGGATCCCCGGTTAAACAATTTTACAACAGTACAATGATTTGACCCACTCCACGCAGGGAGGTAAAAGGTCACATGTGGGGTCCAGGAATCACGCAAATCGGGTTGACGGGCAGCATCTTGATGTCGCCCGGCGGTGCCGAACTTCGCGTTTTCGTGCTTTCCGAACGGCGGCTTCTGCGGGCCCGCGGGGCCCACGGACGGCGCTGTCCTCCGGATCTGCGGGGGTGGGACCCACTGTAATGGGGACCCCTGGTGGCGCGCCTCCACGGACGGCGGTCGGCCGGGAACACCGATCGGGGGTCGATCGGTCCCGATTCCCAAGCTTTGAAGTTGCTGCCCACGGATTTTTAGTTGCTATTTTCAGGCGCGCGCTCCGGCGAAAACGGCCACTGCGATCAATCCCGACGTCGGATCGGGACGCATGAGCTATCGTTGGAAAGCTCTCTTCAAATGCTTCAATCTAGACTCAGAGAGATCTGCTGGATCTGGCCGGATCTAGACTTTAATGAATTTACAAATCCCTATTGTACAGTAACCGAAATCTCAGAGCTATAGGGCACTTGTCTGAGAACCACCATTGACCGCCTAGTAAACCTCCGATTCAGCTCTTGAGCTCTTCTTAAAAGTTGTAGGGTATCAAACCACGGAATTGGGACTAGTTTTGGAATTTGATTTGGAGGTGATGGTGATTTACTATGATTTTTGGGGTGACTGGTGGTCGGATCTGGGAACAGGGGGACAAAACTGTAGTTGGGACTGAGAACGATTTTTAGAAAATACGAGATGGACGAACCAAAAATTGAGAAACATTGTGGATGAAGGGGTGGATGGGTGGAACCTCTAGTAAAATTGGGCGAACTAGCAGAAATCAAAAAGTGGATCTAAGGCATGAAACTCAGGGCGGGGATGGATCTGGACAGAACTCTGGCAGAACCGAAATGGAAGAGTGGACGAAAATAAAAAAATATGAAACGAGATCTGAATGGCAAACCAAAATTTGTGGGATGTCCTTGACACCACTGGAACATCCACTAAAATCCCTAGATCTATCTAAGCTCGTGGCTGAGACAAGAAATTCGTGGAAGCTTCTGTGGTACTGCGCGGGCAGAACTCCGTTAATGGCGAAGGCGGTGCGGTGGCGGCTCGTGGCGGCGGCGGCAATCGTCGGAACCAATACACGAGGCGTCACACCTCAGAATAGAAGCCTTCACAGCTTCAAGGGGGAGAGGGAGGAGAGAGGAGGGGGGCACACCAGCCCTTGCTCTTGGAAATTGTTTGATTCAAATGGCATTAATTCATGAAAATGGGAAAATACAAGCATATATAGGTCACCCATCTAATCCATCCTCCACCGTTGGATCTAGGGGTTAGGGATGGATGGCTAGGATGAAGTTTGAACAAAATACAACA
Source organism: Amorphophallus konjac (assembly GCA_022559845.1). Classification (NCBI taxonomy): domain Eukaryota; kingdom Viridiplantae; phylum Streptophyta; class Magnoliopsida; order Alismatales; family Araceae; genus Amorphophallus; species Amorphophallus konjac. The sequence goes on from CM040122.1 coordinate 19,653,731, forward strand.
AAAATATTAAACAAATGGGGAGGGGGGCGCACCTTGACCAAGGGGGGGACATGGTAGGTGGGTTTGGTTGGAAATGTTGACCATTTTGGTCCCTTGTCCCCCATGTGGACAATTGACTAGTCCAAGGCTTCTAGATGTCCACCTTGGATTTTGACCAACCCCACAAGACTGATATGGACCAATGGGAGGGGGCCTGGGGGTCCCATGGGGCCCAGGGGTCCCATTTTACAAATAAGCCCCTCGTACACTCATAATTACAAACCGTATAAAATGAATAAACACACCTTACACACAAATAAAGTCTAATTAAATATGAAAAATGGGGAGGCTCAAGACGGAGTCTCCAGGCTGTCTCCGAGCCAGATGGATGCTGAGGTGGCTTGAGTCGTGCTCCGTGTGCGGTACCGGTGGCTCGGCGTGTCGCGCCGATCAACTGCTCTGGTGTCCGCACCATACCCCGGCCAAAAGAAGAAAATAAGACTGACTGACTACTAACCGACCACTGACAGACCACTGCTAGCTCTAAGGGTTTTCGCCAAAAGCACGAGAGAATCCTGCAGCCGGTTGCTCCGCCTCACCTGTAAAAGGAAGGGGTGAGTCTTACAGCAGAGACTCAGTAGGGTTCACAGAAATCCCTAACTCGCAACTGACTAAAGGAAAGCAGTAAAACATGCATTGGCATAAATAAATGACAGTCTAGTAAAGCTGTAAAACTAACTAAACAGTTTATAATCAGCTAACTAATATGCCGATTTAATTCAAATGCGAGTACTCGAAATCTACCAATAGACAATAACTCGATCATTTCCAAGTGACAAGAGAGAGAAGGAGAGGAGATCCACCAGAAGAAGAAACCAGATGCGTCCACTGACGGCTTACACTGCGTCTCAAGCATCTACGCAAGTCTGATCATGACAAGCGAGACGCGTAACAGTACCAGAAACAAGTAACTAGTCAAAGCAGCACTCGTCAGTGTCAGTCCAAGCCTTTGACCACGTGTGCACACACTGGCTCGTGCCTAGAGCCAGGCCTCTAGCTAGTATTCCCCTCTGTAGGACGCTACGGTTGGACTGGGGCCCACGGAACTAGCTTAAAAACCGTAAACTGGGATACCTCGCCACCTCTCCCGGGTGGGATCGACACTGAAAGTCGTCGGGCTACGACCGGTGGTTCCATCACTAGGAAAGAGAATCTAGCTCTATTGGGATCTAAAAACATACCATAATTTATGATAACGACTAAACATGGCAAATATGAAAGATTAAATGCACAACTGATCGAATCATGTTAAAATGGCAATTATTCATTAATTACATGCATAAATAACTGATTATGCTAAAATGGCAAGTATGAAACTATTAAATGCGTAGTTAATTGAATATGCTAAAATGGCCATTATTCAATAATTCAATGCATAAATAATTGGCTATGCTAACATGGCAATTATGCAGTGCAGAACGCATAATTAATTCAACATGATTGAATTAAAATGTTGCAAGAAATGGCGGATGAATGAAAATCGCCCCAATTTATAAAATAACCTACACATGGCGAGGATGCGATATTAAATGCACAATTAAACAAACATGCATAATTCGCAGAACAAGCGGTTAAATTAAAGCCGTTATAGCCTTAGGCGATCGAACGACGAACCGCCACGTGTTGCTAAACGGACTAGCCGTGAGATTTCTACCGCCATTCAAATTTAAATTATTTACGCGGTCTAATCGTTAGCCGCTCGGGTCAACAAACGGTTTATGGCGGACCGTTATAAAATCTAAAATAAATTAAATGTGGTTCTTACCAGAGAACAGGATCCATGGGAATCATAACCGGATCCCTTATCGGTCGACTTAAATCGACGAGAATTATACTTTTTAACCTGTTTCCTGTCATTCCACCATCATAATATAATAATTTATCATCTATGAACTCAGCGACGATGGACATGCGACAGTTTATAATATATGAACTCAGCAACAATGGTGCGATAGTTAATCTATGAACTCAGCAACGATGGGCATGCGATAGTTAATCTATGAACTCAGCAACGGTGGGCATGCATTAGGAATAATTTAACGGGCTAGGGCAACGATCCCCCTACCTTAATCGTGCCGAAAGCACCTTTCCGACCGCATGCAAGCCAAGGGTCGCCGCGGTTCGTTCTTTGCCCGGTCGTCTCTCCACTTCACGGATCGTCCCGGGTTGATGCCACGGCGTTGCACTCGTCGTGGGGAAGCTCCCGCCGGTCCTAGCACGAGAAGAAGACCGCTCTCCCTTCGAATGCCGAGCCGAGGACGTCTATTCCACCGTGAGAAGGGGAGGAAGAAAACCGCCATCTTCGCCGCGGGTTCGCCCCTCCACGCCGGGATCGGAGCCGATGGGGGCATCGTCGCGGAGGCTCCACCTTGGCCGCTCGCCAGCAAGGCCGCCGGACCTCCGCCTTGGCCACCGGTTTGCCGTGCGCCGAGAAGACGAAGAAGGGGGAGAGGGCGGTGTCGCCGGTTCCTGCCGCGGTGGCCCACCCCGCGGCTCGCCGGCGTCGCTCCGGCTACTTTGCCGTGGACATCCAGGCCGCCGCGCCGCCGCGAAGATGAGGAAGACGAGGGGGGGTCGCAGGCGTCCGCGGGTTCCGCCGTGTGCGCCCGCGGTGCCTGTGATTTGGGTGAAAAGGAGAAAAGTGGGGGCGAATGAGAATAAAGGAGAGAGAGGGGGGATCGAATGGGGAAAGTGGGAGAGAGAGAACCATCGGTTCTCTCCTCTCAGGAAAAAAAACCTTCGATGCATTTTTTTTCAAAAAAACCTTTGAATTGTTAAAAGCCCCTAAGTTAAGCAAAATTGGATATATGCCCCACTCAAATTCTAAAATTCTTATATATATACACAGCCCAATTAACTAGGCCCAAAAAACCCTAAAAATCTCCTAAATTTACGAAATTAATTCTTTTTTAATATTGGCAAAGATCTGTTAAAGAACGGGTCTCACAACCTTCCTCTTCACCCTCTCCCTCGTCGACGCCATCTCCATTGTCCCCATTGCTATCTTCATCTACCCCGTCTCCATTTCCGCCATCTTCACTGCCTTCATCTCCGCCCTCATCACCTCCATCATCTCCACCATCTTCGCCGCCTTCTCCTTCATCTCCCTTTTCGCACCAGCCTGAGCAAGCTCCATCTTCACCTTTACCCTCACCCACACCTAAGCCTGTCATTGCCATTCCGCCTTCGCCGCCATTGCCAGAACCTTCAAACCTTTCATCCTCGCCTTTACCATCATCACCTGAGCCTATCACTACCGTTATCCCTCCTCTACTGCCTATCACACCATCCGTATCTTCTTCCTCCACTTCTCCATCTACTTCCACCCCACGGAGCGGGTGTACGCTATCTCTGGTGCCTCTTGGGTCTGGTCCCCAGAGAGAAGATGAGTCGAGTCAGGATGATGTGATGTTGATTTTGTGTTTCAAACTTCAAGATTTTATCTTCCGCATGCCGATCCGGGTCCTGGTCTTGGCTATTTTGGGGATGATGAGCCCACCCTTTTGAAGATGGTTACCAAGAAGAGTTCCCTTGTGCTAGTACCAGTCTCTTCAACAGTGAGACCGGTGGCAATCTCATTACTCGCCGGAGAGTTCACCATTAATGTTGTTATTACTTCTCGCTCTGACGTTGTTCAGATAACTGGCCAAGAGGGATTCTTTACCCGTATTGTGCTAACTCGTACGGCTGTCAGAGATATTATGGATGCCATATTGAAGGGGTAGCTGGTCGTATTTCCTGAATTTTTCAAAGACATTCTGTAACTTTTATGCAATCTCCCTCAGTTTGTCAGTAAGACGGCCACATCAATGTCGCACGTTACACTCCCTCATGTTCATCATTCCCTTCTATCAAGGGAGTTATGCTTCACGTCTGATTGCTGAGTGGAGCTGTCGAATCTCAAGGTCCTAGTGCCAAGTGACAAGACTCCAAGGTTTCGCGATGCTCACCATTCTGAAGAGTCACTTGTTCAAGAATGTCCACATGTTGTTAGCGTCGGGTGTCTAGGGGCAACCGGCCCAACGCAGGTGCATATTCATAATCGGGCTAGGCCATCTGTCAGGTGGGCCCGCTATTTGAGAAGACATTGCAAATCAAGAAGCCCGAAGGTCCATGTCCGCGTCAGGCAGGCCCATTTCTGAGAAATTTCTGTTGAGAAGAGGTGGCGGCGCAAGTTTAAGGGCCGCCAGTTGTGCAGTCGACGGCTCACTTCTCCTACTGCTTCCTCTCAATCATCATTCCTTCTGCTCAGCTCCCACCCTTAGGTAGTGTATTTTCCTTCTTCTAATCATGTTTCTGTTATTTTCTCCTCCTTTCCCGGGTCCATGAACCCCCATTCTTCTCTAGTAGCTCGCGAACCTTCTCGACGTAGATGGATTGCGCCACGACCAGCCTCGCCCTGGCCGCACGGGCCTGCTTGTGGATCTCGACATGAGTGTAGAAGGGGTTGGTGGTGGTAGCGACGGCATCCCGAGGAAGGCGAGTATGAACTCGGGCGAGTTGGGCAGCATCATCATGATGACGTTCCCCTGCCGGACGCCGAGCTGGTGCAGCATAGTGGCCACCTGACGGGTCGTTAGCTCCACCTGGGCATAGGTGTAGATGTCGCTGGTGGGGCTGTGGATGAGGCAGGACCCGTAAGAGGTGACCGAGATGTCCTGGAAGCAGTAGGAGTGTAGCGGTAGGCATGGATGGTTTTGGTTTCGGTCGAAACGTTTCGGTTTCGGACCGAAACGATCCGAAACTACCCAACCGAAATCGGGCCGAAATCAAAACCCTGCAGTTGGCAAAAAAATAATAATATATTCGGTTTTGGATCCGGCTGAAATCGACACCGACACCGAAATTGCCATCTATGTCGGTAGGTGGCTTGCGATATTGATCTCAGGGAGCTTGGAGCGGTAGGTAGATGGTCTCCTAGCTGGCTGCAGAGAGGGAACCCATTTTGAAATGAGTTGGAGAGAGCTCGAGAGAGAGAGAGGGTGCCGTTGGGGATCCTAGCAATGAGGGAGGGCGCCGGTGGGGGAGGGTTCTCTCTATCTCTCTCGGTGAGGGTTAGAAGAAATTATTTTTGGTCATTTCATCACACCGGGTTAAGTTTAACAGTAGGTAGGTTATATAATGTAGAGAAAATTGACGGCAGGGGTTTTTTCATGGAGCGGAGAAGATTTGGGGGCCTTTAACTAAATATGTCAATTAGACTATTAGAGGGCCTTTTCCTAATTTTGAAGTTTTCTAGGGGTAAAAATTAAAAATCCCAAAAAATAAAAAAGGGAGAACAAAAGTTCCTTTTGGGGGGTGGGGTGGGGGTGGGGGTGATAGAAAACATTGTTGGAAGATTTTTTTTTCTTTCTTTCCCCTCCCCCCCTAGAAGTGAGGATATAATAAACTGTGTTCTTTTATTTTTCTCTTAATGGAGATCTTACATCTGATCTTACTTGTTCTTAACCATGCATAGATCAACTTAAATTCATGCTGAAATACACATCCTTGTATATTCAAAGTAAAGTCTAGTTTTTTGGTTTGCATCAAAATTTCATTTCATCTTTTCTCCATTCCATCCTTGGGGTTGATGGTTGGTCAAGCAAGGAACCTTTGTTTTTGTTTTTACTTTTTTTTTGTGATGGAGCGAAGATGGCAAGGAAGATCCAATTTTTAGTTCAATGCCACAGTGCGACAGCCACACTTTCTCTGCTCTTTGTCTACTGTTAACAATATTGCCCATGTTCCAGGTCCGGAAACTAGGAAATCAATTTCAAGGCTTGGGTAGGAATTTCATGATGGCAGATGGAACGGTTGGTCTTACATACTTGCTGCCTTCAAACCCGGTGCACTCTGTGGGAAATAGAGTATGCGTGGGTCTTGATATGGGAGAAGTGGTGGGGAATTCTAGGCCAAACCGATTTGCATGTTCATTGTGATGAGTTTATTAGCTACTAGATGTTGTTCAGTGAAGAAATATTTAGGTGGCCTAGATTGCTGCTGAGTGTCTATTTCTGAGTGTGGATATAGCAAATATGAAACTCCCAACATTGAGAATGGTTACTTTGTGAGGGACGCCCCATGCAATGGGGAAGGAACCTAGTCACATATTCTTTTAGCTTCCTTACCGCCATGATAGTGTAGGAGAGTATCTGTAATCTGTTGTATAAGCCAATGGAGGTGAATGGAAAATATGTGATTGGGTGTTTACTGAAGGCAAACAGTTGTGGTGGATCGTTTTCAGATGCTAATTTATTAGCCCTCTTACGGAAGGAGCTTTGATATCTTTAAGATACAAAGATTTAGTCGGAGGGTTGCCAGGTCGATTTGAGATGGTGAATAGTTGGGCCCTAGGAGTTCGGTGCTTTAGCCTTATGCTTGATTATTTCTTGCAATGGTAGGAGGATGATTTTGGGGATGGAGGGGCTGATGCTGTACTTCCTCTGGATTGGCTTTGTTCTTATGACCAATCTTCTATGTGGTACATGTATGGTTATTTTTTCTTTGGACATATGCTATGATGTTCCACTTCTTCTGCATTGGCTTTGTGCTTAGAACAGTTATTTTTTGTGACATGCAATCATATACTTATGTTTTGTTTCATTAGTGAGTTGCTTTCATTTTCTCTTCATTAGTGAATTGTTTGGTACTATGTACCTAATATCTTTTTCACTGTGCAGTTTATCTGGTGGGCATGTCTCAGGAAAATTTTCTCCACATGAAGCATTTGCTATTGGTGGAACTAACAGTGTTAGAGGTTATGAAGAAGGTGCTGTGGGCTCTGGTCGTTCATATGTCGTTGGCAGTGGAGAGATATCCTTCCGCATGGTAGGCATCAACGTTATACATCCACGGATCTTTTTGATAGTGTCTATAGGGCTGTGTATGTCTCTGTCCACACCTTTTCTGGGGGATCTGTGTGGCATGATACCATATGTTTATTGTCTTTCATGGTATTGTGCCTAGCTAAAATCACTTGTTGGTCCCCGTGCCATTTTCTTGCTGGTGCCTGCATCCATGCATAAATATACACGTTCATGCACATTTATCTATATACATGCTTATATATTTTATATATATGAGAAAACCTTTTCTGTTATCAGGTAACCTAGAAGTTTTCTGTTACCGAGTGTCTAAACCGTTGTTGAACTCTGAAAAAAAAAGGTTAAGAAACCGCCTACACCCTCTCCTTCTCTCTCAAAAAGCATAGGAGACTCCCCCTTCGGCCGGGTGGCAGTGGAGGGGACCCCCTCTGGTAGCTATAAATCGGAGGGGGGGGGGGGGGGGCCTCCGGTCACTGTTTAACAGGAGGGGGTACCCCCTTCGGTCCTCCTTTGTGCTGCGCAAGAAAAAAAAGAAAAGAAGAAAGTGTGCAAGGTGGGGAGGGGGGTCATACGTTTGGGCTTGATCTTGGGTGGGTGGTTTACTCTTGGTCTTAAAAAAAGAGTCAATTGTTTTACTGATTTCTGAATATTAATAAAAAAATTACAAAGCGGGTAATCAAGAGGAGAGGCAGGGAAAGCACAATGTTTTAATGTATATGCATATATATATATATATATGTCTAAGAACATCCTCATGAACATCATATGTTCTCATGTATATATCCACCATTTGATTTTTTTTAAATGACTGTCAAAATACAAAATCGGGTTTAGTTTTAGGATAGTAGTGAAATCCACGATTTAGGAAGGTGTAGTGTTTAAATTTATTTAGGTACATGTAAAACAAAGGGAAAAGAATGTAATCTGTTGTCAAGGGTGGACTTTCGGTTTATAGTACATGGTCAATTTTATGATGGACCCGTGAAATTTTATGCTAGGCTGTTTGGCTTGAGTGTGATTCATATTTTTAGATATTGGGGTGATGGAGACTTGGGGAATGTTTTCCTTGATGGACATGGTTGCTCATCTGACTGTTTTTTCTTTTCCTCCTTAGTTTGGGCCGGTAGAAGGTGTGATATTTGCTGACCATGGAAGCGATCTTGGCTCAGGCCAAACGGTCCCTGGTATGACCATAAGTACCTTATTTTCTCTTTTAAGATCATTGAGTGGTTCTTAATTTGGTAGAAGCTCGTTAAATGTCATCTTGTTAAGTGAACTTATCTTTCTTAACATTCTTATCTTGTCATGATTGTCTGCATGACTCATCTATCTTTGATGGAACGGGTGTATTAGTTTTTAAATATTGTTTAACAAGTTAATTTTTTAATACTTTCTAATCACATAAAGGAAAAGAATTTTTTTTTTTTTTAGGATCAGATAATTTGCTCTCACATCGCTGATCATGTTTCTATATCAGGTGATCCAGCCGGTGCACAGGGGAAGCCTGGAAGCGGTTATGGGTATGGGATTGGAGTTCGTATAGACTCACCCTTGGGGCCTCTACGGTTGGACTATGCATTCAATGACAGGCGTGCAGTTAGGTTTCACTTTGGAGTTGAGCAAAAAAATTAACCATCGAAATTGGTATTACTGCTGCGGTCGTCATTGCGCCCTCCTCTTCTGTTGATTTTCGTTTCAAGAACTTTATGTGGATCTTCTGAGTTATAAGAATTATTTTTTGTAATATGAATTCTGAGATTGGATTGTTGGCGTCATCACTTGAAGCACCTACCAAGAGGTGAGTATGTTGCCTTTATCCGTGCTTGGTAGTGGGTGAGTGGCCAAGACACGAGCAATTCGTCCATTTGTTTTATACTCTTCAATTTTGTTTCGCAACCGGTGGAAGGAATGACGTCTGCAGTTTAATCTCTCACATTACAGGGGAAATTTTTTTGAAGTCACATGTTCAACTACGTAACGATTTGTGCAAAAATGACAAGAAGTGAGATCCAAACACGGTATATGTGGGAGATAAGACGGGTAATAAATTTATTCTCCTGTACGGGTAATAAAATTTTTTAATGAAAAAAATGAGGACAAAGGTCATAGTTTGATTTTTATAAACTTATTTAGTATAAATATGTTTTTGTAAATTTGTTAGTTTCTCCCCATAAAAAAAAATTTGATTTCATCCCTATCCAAGTTAGTTTGCGAAAAAATCAACTTGTGGAGTAGTTCTAGGTTTACTGAAAACTCATTTTTATTTCTCTAAAAACTTATTTGTTGTTGTAAAATTTTTAACATAAATTTAAGTCTAGTTTCGTTTGGGCAGCGAGTGTTAACGGGTACGGATGTGGTACCAATCCAAGTTACTCGATAGGGTTTCGAGTGTGAGAAAATAGTAAAACCTAAAAATTTGACGGTGTCAGGAGATATCACGTTCACACTACTCTCTTTGTCTAAGATGAACAAAGTCATGGAATGATAATCTCGATGATCATCAAGAGTGACTTGATGGCCATCCACACCAAAACGACACTGATTCGTAGGCACAATTCAATCTATGTATGAAAGGACATGGAAAGACTTTAAATACTTGTTTGACGTCTCAGATTGTACCTGGTTGCGAATTGGCTTTTGAGTAGTGAAATGGATTTCAATGCGTTAACCGAGCAAACTAAAGTTGCTAGCTTATATTAAGCCATATGTCGTAGCCCATTGTGTCAAGTGAGACCAAAGAAAAAAAGTATAATTAATATAAAAAATAAACATGAGATAATTATCAATTATCCCAAAGTAGAAATCATTCTTTTTTTATTTTTTGGGTTGGGAATTGGGATAGACAGTGTAGATACGTCATTTTTGACATTATATTGAATAAATCTCATATCAGATTATGATGTCCCAAAATAGCTCTCACCTTTGAGTTAATTGAGTGATTTTTTTTATTTTTTTATTTTTTTTATCTTTTTAGAAAATTCTGGGGTATGATCTTAAACGCGACGGAGGCGGTGGACGCTTACTTCAATACATGACAGCCTAGTAATACGTGTCCTTGTCTAATTAAAAAATTGACTGGGTGTTAATGCGTCTTCCATTATAGACACTCATTTTAAACGTGTCAATTGCAGAAGACGCTCTCTTTAGTCAAAATTCGATGCAAACCCAGCCGATCTTCAAGAAGAGATTGAAGATCCAGATAGATTAACACACGTGATGCTTACTCATATGATGGGTGTAGCTGTTATCATAGTCATCAGTGTGGTGACACTGGAATACGTGTGTAGGTGCTCATTAGTGAAGTGAGTACACTAAACTGACCCGACCTAGAATCCCTAAATAGTAATCATACTCGCTATCAATCAGAGTATTCTATCGTCTCAATAGTACAGTTGGATCTTAGACTTAAGTCATTAAAAATATCTTACATGAGAAATGCTTAGTGTTTGATTATTGACTTATGGACTCCTGTTAAGTGGTCATGTACAGTTAATTATTCGAACTCAGTGGAACTATTGCGAAAGTAATTAGTTTGACAACATGGGATCGCTCACTCTTAATATGATATATGAGAGAGAATGTCCTACGAATCTGTACTCATAAAATTCCTGGTAAGAGGATGGGAGTTCATTGTGAAAAAGATATTTTTCTAATGAACCTATTTGAAGTACATACTTATGTTGAGCTGGGACACAATAGGGTTTGACAGTTGGGCCATACTCTAGTTCTGGTGGGGGTATTGGATGAATGAAAGTCTATGGCTGCGCAAAATTTGTAAACAGAAAGGTTACATGGTGGGTTACTTATTGTAATGTCCCCGATGTTCGGACCGTGTTTTCGCGGGTTGCGGATCGTGTCCATTTGAGTTTCAAATTTTAATATTGGGGTTTTGGACCTCTAAATTGTATTTATGATAGTTGTATTAGGTTCGTGTTGGCGCGTTGAGTGGCCTCACTTTTTTGAGAATTTTCTCCGTTAAAATATATTTTTTAGAAATTTTAAGAGTTAATGCAAATTTCATGAAAAAATAACCAAAAAATTAATTAAAACCTATTTTAAAAACACCTTCACTGTTTCTCTTCCCCTCTCTCACCTTCTCGTTCTCTCCCTCACGCCCTCTCGTTTTTCTCCCTCTCATCCTCCACCTCTCCGGCAGCTGACAGGGCACGGCATGGGCTAGACCGGGGGCGACTTGGGCTACGAGCAACGAGGATGGACGTGAGAAGCAAGAGGCGGTGGCGTGGCATTAGGGGTGAGCATTATTCGGTTTCAACCCGAAAATCAAATTGAACTGATAGATTTGGTTTGGTTTAATTTGGGTTGAAATTTAAAAAAATTCGATTTGGGTTCAAATCGAATCGTATTAAAATTTTGGTTTGGTTTGGTTTTAATTTTCGAAAAACCAAATCGAATCGAAGAACCCGAATTTATGGATATTTTTGTCAAATTATTTAATACAATTGTATATATAATTATTAACTATAATTCTAAAAAAATAATATAATTCTAATATTATTTTTGTCAACTTAAAATAAGTGCATATATAACTATTAAACATAATTCCAAAAGTCTAACCTCCACTGTCCCGATCAGGTTTTCGAATCTAATATTATGAAGTCCACTTCAAATCAACTTCCATTTAAGTTTTTAATTTTTATGTGGAAATATCATAGAGCTTGCTCTTATAAATTATAACTTTTGATGTTATTTTTTAATATTTACTTTATTTGATTGAAATTATTTTACTCTACTTTTTTTACTTCCTTTTGAATCCAATCTAATTTCTAAAAGGGGATAATAATATGGTTCAAACTGAACCAAACCGAATTAATTCAATTTGATTTGGTTTGGTTTCAAAATAATTTGATTTGATTTGGTTAAGACTGAACTCTTAATTTGATTTGATTTGGTTTGAAAAAAACTCTCTTCAAACCAAACCAAATCAAACCGTGTTCACCCCTACGTGGCATGGCTTGGTCGCGAGATCGGGGTTCGGGTTCGAGTAAACGAGACGTTCTCGGCGGTTCAACGTCCAAATCGTGCGACTTCTTCACCAAAAGGTAGGGAGATGGAATCCTCTCACTTCTGATCATGATTCCCTATAGTTTTGTGTGGTTAATCCCATACTAGAAGGTTTAATCACTAGAAAAGTTTGGGTGTAATATGAGTTCTTTATAACTTTTGATGTGAACGTGGAAAATACATGGGTTTTACATAAATTTTTTGGAGTTAAATGAGTGTATATGGATATATCACAACATGAAACATCATTTGTGTGCAGTTTTCCCCTCGTTTGAGTCGAGTGAGATGGGGTTTAGGGCATCTCGTCTTGGCCTGGATCGAAAGTGTGAACACGGTCAGCCTTTCGATCGCATTTAGCTTCTGGATAATGATCATTGTGTGACCAGAGACCACGTCCAAATGTATGGGGGTTAAGTCGGTAAGTCTGAACGTGGTAGTCAGACCGATCGCGTTCAGGATTGACACGGTCAGATGATCGACCGCGTCCCTATAGTCGCAGCGCCTTCTCCAACCACATTCATAGAAGAGGGTCGACCGACCCCGGGAGGCCTGTCGACTGAGTTTCTCATCAGAAATCCTCTATGAAGTTCGGTCGATCGACCCCCTTGTTCCGGTCGACCGAAACCCCCTGACCCACTTCAAAAAATGCCCTTTTCGGCTCCAAAAATTTGGTTTTTCGCCCCGAAACTTAAATAGAGGTATTTTTGGATAAAATAAATAAGAATTTAGCCGCGTAAACCCCGCAAGGGCTGTCTCATGGTGGGACACCCTATGACTTGGTTTAAAATATATGGTAAACCCCATGGCAGAGAAATGTGAATAGTTTATGTTTTTCCATCGTAACCTCAGCTTCCTTGTGCCTTGCAAACTTCGACTCATGTTTTGTGCGACGTGCTTGTGTCTACGACCGGTTACACATCAATAATTTCACAGTGGCTCCTTATTTGGAGTGACATTTTCCCACTAATTGTAGCTTACCTCGGCACCCATGTGTCAACTCGCTTGGGAGTAGTGGAGAGTTGGACCTGTGAGAGACGCTGACGGTTTGGGGTTGGTTTTTGTAGGGCCTCCCACTGTAGCAGCTCTAGTTTAGGCCAAGAGGAAAACCAGCTAGAGGGCATGACGTAGCGCAGTCAGTTAGTATGTGCACACGTGGTCGGAGATATCGGATGGACGAGCACGACTCCGGCTGATCCTTGTTCTATGGTACAGTGTACCGTGTCTCAGTTTCCGCCGTAGGGCGTGTAGAGAGGCACTTGAGGCTGCGGTGTAAGTCGTCGGAGGACGCTTCCGGTCTCGTTGTCAGTGGGATAGTATTATTGTCACCTGAGTGGTTTCTGCGTGGGTTTTCCCTCGACGTGGTTTACTGTGCTGGTGACTCGGTCTGTCTCATTCTATGTTAGTCATGAGTCTGTCCCCCATGCCGTGAAGGTGGACGTACCGACTGGACTGTCGTGGCCCTTCCGACATAGTGGTTAGTGTCGCCCTGTGTGTTGGGCTTGGTACTTTCGCTGGTTCTAGCTCGGGATCGAGAGATTCTCCCGAGGGTGTTGCTTTAGCGCGTGGCTGGCCGTGAGGCCTGGTTTGTGGTTCCGTCGGCTAGGACGGACTATCCAATCGTGGGGTCGTAGTTGTGTGCTAGGCCGATGTGTGTGTGTGCGTGTGTGTGTCTCTCCTGGTGGACCGTCGCCTAGTTCTAGTCTCCATTGTTGTGTCGTACCGACTCTTTTACTCTTGCTCTTGTTGTTGTTGTTCTTACTGCTTCCCTTTATTGTTGTTACTTATGTACTGTACTTCTATTACCGTTTCATTGCAGTGGGGACCCGCGGGACCCCTATTGAGCCTATGAGATGAGGCTCATACCCTGCTTTTCAGGTGCGGCGTTCTCCGTGGAGTGGAGCGTACCAGTCAGAGGTTCTTAGTTGCCAGTTTGCCAGACCGAGTGTTCACTTGACGTTGGGTACGTTCTTTTCCCTGTTGACTGTACTTGTGGATTGGACTGTGTAGTTATTTAATTGTTATAAAATACTAATTTAATTCTGTTAGAATTGTAGATTAATTCAGTGGATTTACTTTACTACTATCGTCTAGAATTTCAATGCATATCCACACCAACCCTTTAGCCCTTCCGAGCCTTCTGGCTAGTGGGCGGCGGGTCAGGATCCGAGTGGTATTGGGTTTTCCGGTATCCGGATCTTGGGTCGTTACATTTCGACCCAGTGCCAAGAAAACCCCCAAGCTCGTTGCACACTATGGCTCCTACATGATCCTTTACGGAATGGGGAATAGATATCGTAAGACCCTTCTCATCATCCACAAGAGGCTACAAAATCCTCCTAGCCATTACAAATTACTTCTCTAGGTGGACCGAAACTATCCCTCTACGAGAGGTCACAAGAGAGGCAGTCGACCAATTTGTCAAACACCATATTATATATAGATTCGGCACTCCTAGCCAGACTATATTGGATAATGGCACGTCATTCAAAAATAGAACGATTTATGTATTGGCAGTCAATGTCCATATAGACTGGAGGACTTCAATAATTTATAACCCTCAAGTCAATAGATTGGCCGGAGCTTTCAACAAGACCCTCTGCAAGCTCTTAGCTAAATAGTGAGTAGTTGCAAAAGAGATTGGGGCAATAAAATACACGAAGCTCTCTGGGCATACCAAACTATCTACAAGTCTCCCACCGATTGTTTCCCCTTATCCCTAGTGTATGGGCCAAAGGTCGTAGAACCAATTGAAATTGAAATGTCATTTTACTGGGTAGCCTTGCATATTGGCTTGCAAGCCCACGAACAAGATGAAGTAGAAAGGAGGCTTGAAGAGCTCTCTAACCTAGAAGGCAAAAGGTTGGAAGATTGTAAACACCTTCGGACATATCAAGCCCGCATGATAAGAGTTTACGACAAGCTAGTAAAGCAAAGGGCATTTAAAAAGGGCGACCTTGTCATCATTAAAGAGAGGGAAGTTACGGTATGTAAACTACAACCCGACTGTCATGGGCCCTATGCCGTCACAAGGGCCTATGAAGGAGGTGCATATACAGTTGTTAATCACAAAGGAGAAGTGATGTTCCCGTCGTTGAATGGGAAGCATTTAAAGCTATATTATGCTCATGAGCATGAGTTCAAGCAATAATCTACATAAGACATTCCCTCCTTCGTAGAGGAGTAAGGTAAGGTAGGGGAATTTCCTCCTAAGAAAACCCAAAAGTCACGGTTGTTTTGAATAGTTAGTGTTCACGTCCCACCATGTTAAATCCCAAATTTAAAATTTTTGACTTCCCAACATCGTTGGTCGGTCCCAAATCTTAAATTCTTAGCTTCCCAACATTGATTGGTCGGCCCCAAATCTCAAGTCTTCGACTTCCCAACACTGTTGGTTAGTCCCAAATCTCAAAGTTGTTGGCTTCCCAACACTGTTGGTCAACCCCAAACCCAAAGCTTTCGGCCTCCCAACATCGTTGGTATCTTAAATTCTCGACTTCCTAACATTGATTGGTCGACTCCAAATCTCAAGTCTTCGGCTTCCCAACACTATTGGTCAGCCCCAAATCTCAAAGTAAAATCATATTATCCTTCGGGTTTAAGGAAAATATCATTGATGAATGTTTATATCTAAAGGTCAGTGTGAGTAAATTCATTATCTTGTTTTTGTATGTGGATGACATCTTGCTTGCCAGTAGTGATCTTGGTTTGTTGCATGAAATAAAAATTTTTTTTCTAAGAACTTTGAGATGAAAGATATGGGTGATGTCTGCTGTGTTTTAGGTATTGAGATCACCAGAGATAGACTTTCATGTACACTTGGTCTTTCTCAGAAAGCTTACATCTCAAAGGTCTTAGAAAGGTTCAACATGTAATTCTGTGCACCCGATAAAATACGGATTGTGAAAGGATATATATTCAGTGATTTACAGTATCCTAAGAATGACTTAGAAATGAAGCAGATGGAGCTCATCCCTTATGCTTCAGCAGTTAGGAGCCTCATGTACCTTCATACTTGTACTCATCCAAATATTGCCTTTGCTGTGGGTATGCTCAGTAGATACTAGAGTAACCCAGGCATGGATCATTGGAAGGCCGCCAAGAAAGTTATGTGTTATCTGAAAGGGATAAATTATATGCTCACATACATGAGATCAGATCAGCTAGAGGTCACTACATATTCTGATATTGATTTTGGTGGCTGTCTTAACATGAAGATGTCCACTACATGCTACATCTGTCTCTTCACAGGGGGAGTCATTACCTAGTGCAGTGAGAAGCAGAGTGTTGCAGTGACTTCCACTATGGCAGCTGAGTTTATTGCTTGTTTTGAGGCTAGTGGACATACCATTCAGTTGCAAAATTTACTCACATATCTTTCATGGTAGATTATGTCTCCGGACCTATCAAGATTTACTGTGATAGTTCTGCTGCAGTCTTCTTCTCTAAGAACAATAAGGCATCTAAAGGTGGTAGAGCCTTGGACATCAAGTATTTTACTCTTAAATATAGAGTGAAGAATCATGAGGTGTTTATAGAACATATTGGGACAGATCTTCTGATTTTTGACACACTCACTAAAGGATTACCTGCTAGCACCTTTTATAGTCATGTGATTCGGATAGGTCTTGTTAGTTCTCTTAATATGTTATGACACTTGTAGTTATTTGTGATCACATTTATATCATGATTCTTTTATTATTTTCTGCCTGTTCCATTTTGTTGTCCATACATGTTGGTTATGAATTATGGTTGGCAGGATGTATACTTAAGTGGTGACCAGCATATAAACATTAAGTTTGAGTTTATCTACTATTTCAGTTTCAGTGTTCAGTTATAGTAAGTTGATGGCATTGTGGTACATAGAAGGTAGCGTGTGATTCGAATACATTTACCGTCATGACCCATATAATTTGATTTACGATACTTGAACTTTTTTAGATTCTATTAACTAGAGTGGTGTGTGATTTTATTTTAATCATACGCGCATGTACCGTATTTTTCCATTCAGGTGTAGGCCCAAGATATCAAATCTTCAAGAGTCTTTTTAAACTATTTATATGTCTAAATTATATGTATATTTTCAAAATGAAGATTTGATGTGTTTGTGACAAGTTAGAACAAATGTGAGACTGTTGAGCTTTATCCTAATATAGTGGTTCATTTGCGTTGGGCCTCATGTATCTAAACACACTGACATGTCTAGTTAAAGAAATATAATCAATGGGTTAACCCATTAAGTGTCCATTAGGATCTTGTTATATGTGGGATCCTATTTTTGGTCCAATTGGGACTGGTCTCTCTTCTCTCTCTCTCTCTCTCTCTCTCTCTCTCTCTCTCTCTCTCTCTCTCTCTCTCTCTCTATATATATATATATATATATATATATATATATATATATATATATATATATATATATATATATATAGGGATATGTTTAGGTGCCGGCGCCACCTGAGTGTAAAAAAATATTATTTTAATTTTTTTTCACTCAGGTGGCGCCGGCACCATACCATGGTGCCGGCACCACCTGATAACCGCCCATATGTGTTTAACTCTCCATTAAGTTGTGACACAGTTACAAGAGATAGAGAGAGAAAATCAGAGGGAGATCATTTGGGTTGTGCATCTCCCTTCTCGGCCAGTGTTCGTGTGCGTGGATCTCCTCGTCGTCTTTCTCCTCGCGTGTGGGATGACTTTCGCTTCTGGTGTACATCCCCTACTAGAACAAACATATATACGTAAAAGGCTGAAGATCAAAACCAAACAACCAAAATAAATAAGAGAGAGAGAGAGAGAGAGAGAGAGAGAGAGAGGATGCTTTCTTCTTCTTCAATGACCAGAAACAGAAATGAATACAACCACTTTTCTCATTAACAAAACCCTTTC
This sequence comes from Amorphophallus konjac, assembly GCA_022559845.1. NCBI lineage: Eukaryota > Viridiplantae > Streptophyta > Magnoliopsida > Alismatales > Araceae > Amorphophallus > Amorphophallus konjac. Next base: position 19,671,484 of record CM040122.1, read on the forward strand.
TCTATGTGTGTGTGTGCGCACGCACACACATAGAGGACGCTCTCTTCTTCTGCATTCGATGACCAAAAATAGAAATGAATATAGTCACTTTTCTCATAAACAAAACCATCTCTCTCTCTCTCTCTAGATATCTCTCTTTCCATCTCCTCTGTTTCATCCATTGGATTATGTAGTTTTTCGCATTATTCAATCACGAGTGATGTATTTCTACTCTCAAATGTGATTAATTCGTCTATTCGCTAATAACTCATCTTAACATTATCAAAATGACATGTCACGCCCCGAGCGCGGAAGATACTCGGATATGCGCGACGAGTTTATATCAATCATGTCAATCAGAGTAGTAGTGTATTCGACACCAAAACAGAGATGCGTAAAATAGAAAGATAACCCAATCCTTTATTTCATAATGGATAGACTATTACAAATCCAATACTCTATTCAATTAAAAAGGAAAAGTACATAGTTGACTCAAGAAAATAGGAAAAAGACTAGATCACACTTGGAGAAGTTCTATCTCTCACTCTTGACCATTCCCATCCGATTGACTTCCCTCGTCGTCGAAATTACCTGAAAAGTAGGGAACACACGGAGTGAGCGAACGCTCAGTAGGAAATTATATCTCGGGGTTTAAATAATTACATCTTTCATGAATGTACTATAGCTATGCATGCTCGCATAAAACGACAAGATAGAGAAAGAATTTATCAATAAGACAGCAAGATGAACTAGTCATGAGCTTTCAAGAAAAGATAACAAGATATTCAAGCAAGTACTTTTTAGCAAGTCATGTCAAGAACTTTAGCTATCATGTATCAAGCAAGCAAGTAATTACCCTTTCTCGGGTCACGCAATTCATGTCATGTCAAGTACGAGTCAAGTACAAGATTTGTGTGGAATGTCCAATCAAGCTAGTCATGCACTCGGTATAATGCCAGATACCTTATCATTCAACTCCCATGGGCACAAGTACTTTCGGGTGCTCCTCCCAGGACTAGATCGGGCCCTATATGCGCAGGCATTTATCATGTATATTTGACATCCACTCTTGTATATATATATAGCCAATATGGAATTTCAACAATTTAAGCTTATAGACACGTAGGATAACTTTGAGAGAATGGAGTCCAAAAATATGATATTGGACATAGATAGGCGATAATAACGGTACAATCACGATGAACGATGAAACTAGGTGGAATTAGGTTCTCTTAACTCGGGTACCATGACAAACAAGTATGGACATTCTTTTTATAGAATTGAGGTCCACATGAACAGTATATCAAAGGCAAGATACCCTCATTCTTATTATAGAATTGAGGTCCACAAGAACATCAACAAATGGCATGATATCATCATCCCATTAAGAATTCTCATGATATACTCTTTGCATATCATAAGGGCCGGTATACCATGTTTCTTTAGAGTGACATGGCATTCAATAGTGTAATGGGTTTTTAGGGTACAACCAGCTCAGTCGGCCTTGAGGGAATCCAAGACTTCGAGGAGTCTTACAGAGGTCTCTATGACTAACTCGCTAGTCCAAAGGAACGGAATGTCCAATGGAGAGCTTGTATGTCAATGAGAATTAAGGGTGATCGATAAAACATCATGAAACATGGGACTATGCTCACGGAGTGGAGATATAGTGCCGATATACATATATATAGATATACTGAAACCATCGGTTATCAGAAACATGGTAAAAATATTTTTACAGGAAAATAACGACTTAAGTAAAGTCACTACTCAAGTAATTAACGCCTTAGATAAGGGCGTTTATATATTTTTCCTATTTTTGTAAAATTTTAATATTTCAGTATTTTACCAAAAACGCGCCCTGGTAAGGGGCGTTTAATTACAAGTTGACGACGTATACAATGGTCGTTCATTCTTTACTTCTATTTTTGCAGAATATATATTTTCAGTAATTTATCAAAAACACGCCCTGTACAGGGGCGTTACTTTTCAATTCACGCCCTGAACAGGGGCGTTAGTCAAGTGAGAGACGACCTATACAGGGTCGTGTATTTCAAGAATTTACAATTTTTCAAGTATTGAAATTTCCATAAAACGAGATATGGTCATGACAGGATAATATCAGGATTAATGATCATGCACTGATTTAGAATCATGTTTAAGTGAATATTGGACTAATTAACATGGGCAATTATCAGGTAATTAAATTGACGTCTGTGTACAGGGCGTCAAATCTTTTGAATTGACGACCTTGTCAGGGTCGTTTATTTAAATAGCGCCCTACTCTGGGTCGCGTATAAAATTAGCGCCCTTGGAAATGGCATTTCTTTCCAACAATAGAAACATTCAAAACTCTCGAAAACTATATGCATGAATTAATATATATGGTTTAACATAGCTATTATGGTGATTTGGGCTACAGTGCTTGAGAAAACCTACCTTTTGATGAAACGTGAAAGATTTGGTGAAGAGACGATGCTCTGTCTGTAACAGAGTGATCACCGGAAGAAGAAGATGAGGGAGAAGTTGCAGATGATGTACGTGGATGAAGAACCCTCAATTCTTCAATCGATCGGTTTCACTTCTACAGGCAACCTGTAGAGGCAGAATAAAACGAAGGTATTACTCTTCGTAAGAACTAACAGAAGGTAAAGAAGGAGAAGAACTTACCCGTTCTTCAGATGACAAAAGCTTTCAACCTGGAATCAGAAGAGAATGAAGAATCATCAGTATTCTTCACAATTTGATAGACAGATTAAAGGAAAAAGAACATGTTGTTCTTTACGTACCGTAGCAGCAGTAGGTCGTCCAAATAGATCTTTAGGGTTTGATAGTCAAGGGTTTTTATAGAATTTTGGAAATCCTAATAGTGTTAGTGTTTGATTGGAAGTAACACTTCCGTGATAGAGTTATTACTACATTCGAACTCTTTCTCATAGTTATCAACTTACCCTGGATAGACTCCAAGGTCGAACGAAACTCAAACTGAATTAGCGTCCTAAGTAAGGGCGTCGAATTTAAATTGACGCATTGTCAGGCGTCGTTTACTTATTGAAACGCGTCCACTCAAAGGACGTTATGCAAACTTGCCCTTTTTTTATTTATTTTGGTCGTTTGAAATTTGACGCCGTGACATGTGGCGTCCTTTCTTTAATTCACGCCTTAGGTGAGGGCGTTTCTTGTAAGGTAGCGCCTTTATCTGAGGCGTTATTTTCATCAGGGTTTAATTCTTTTTCTTCCAAGCTCTTTCGTTTATTTTATTAAATCTTTTAATCTATTTTGATTTATTTATTCCTTTTTATTTTATCAGGGTTGCTACACCCTCCCCCACTTAAAAAGAATTTGGTCCCCAAATTCATATCATATATTTACATTTGGAGAGTGTAGAGTATGTACCTTCTAAAATAAATCTGAAAATTGTTTCCTCATAGATTCCTCGGTCTCCCATGTAGCTTCATGTTCTGAATTCTTATTCCATTGTACTTTTAACATGGGAATAACCTTATTCCTTAGGGTTCGTACTTCTCGATCTAGTATTCGTATGGGCTTCTGCTCATATGTGAAATCTTTCTGGATCACTAGATCTCCATACTCAATAATATGTGATAGGTCATGTACATACTTCTTCAACATAGATATGTGGAACACATCATGTATCTCGGACAATTGAGGAGGCAATGCGATGCGATAAGCAACCTCGCCAACTCTTTCTAGAATTTCAAAAGATCCGATGAATCTTGGTGTAAGCTTGCCTTTAACACCAAATCTCTGTATGCCACGTCCAGGTGATATCTTGAGAAATACATGATCTCCGAGTTGGAATTCAAGATCTCTCCTTCTTGTGTCGGCATAAGCCTTTTGTCTAGACTGAGCAACTTGTAATCTTTCTCTGATTACTTATATCTTCTCAGTTGTATCCATTACCATGTCTGGACCTAACAGTTGTTTCTCTCCAACTTCGCTCCAGCATATGGGTGATCGGCAACTCCTTCCGTATAAGGCTTCAAAAGGTGCCAGTTGTATACTTGCCTGGTAGCTATTATTGTATGCAAATTCGACCAGAGGCAAGTGATCATGCCAGTTTCCATTAAAATCAGTAATGCATGCTCTTAGCATATCTTCGACTACTTGATTGGTTCTCTCGGTCTGACCATCCGTTTGAGGATGAAAGGCTGTGCTAAAGTTAAGTCTCGTTCCAAACGAATGTTGTAGTCCTTTCCAAAAATGAGAAGTAAAACGGGGATCTCTGTCAGACACGATTGAAACAGGAATACCATGTAATCTGACTATTTCCTTGATGTATAGTGCAGCTAAGACATCAACTGACCATCGACTCTTGATTGGCAAGAAATGCGCTGATTTAGTCAATCGGTCAATGATAACCCATATTCCATCATGTCCTCTTTTTGATTTAGATAAACCCATGATGAAATCCATACCAATATCCTCCCACTTCCATTTAGGGATATCTAGAGGATGTAGTTTTCCAGCAGGCTTTTGGTGTTCCGCCTTGACTTGTTGGCACGTGAGACAGCGTGATACGTAGTCCGCTATTTCTCTTTTCATGTTGGGCCACCAAAAATTTTCTTTTTATATTTTGGTACATTTTGGTAGATCCAGGATGAATCGTATACCTTGACCTATGAGCTTCATCTAAGACCTTCTTCTTCAATTCTGGGCAGTCCGGTATACAAGTTCTATTCTTGAACATTAATCTTCCATCAGAAGCTAATTGGAAATCCGATTGTCCTTCTAATCTGCCCTTGATTTCTACTAATGCAGGATCATCATTCTGAAGTGCTTGTATTTCAGATAATAAATCTGACTGTATCCTTACATGAGATAATGTGACACATCTAGGGTCCGTGTCCATGCTTATATTGAGTTCAGAGAATTGTTCCAGCAATTTCCATTCTTGAATCATACAATTGGCTAACAGTGCTCTCGGCTTTCGACTAAGGGCATCTGCTACATGATTACCCTTTCCGGGATGATATTGTATATTGAAGTCGAAGTCCTTGAGATATTCCAGCCATCGTCTTTGCCTCATATTTAGTTCCTTCTGTGAGAAAAGATATTTGAGACTTTTGTGATCGGAGTATACAGTAAACTGTACTCCATAAAGATAATGTCTCCATATTTTGAGTGCAAATACTACCGCGGTCAATTCTAAGTCATGGACGGGGTAGTTCTCTTCATGCTTCTTTAATTGACGAGAAGAGTAGGCTATAACCTTCCCTTGTTGCATTAGAACACACCCGAGGCCAATGCCAGAAGCATCAGTGTATACCTCGAACTTTTCTCCTTCAATTGGCAATGCTAAGATAGGAGCTGTAGTAAGATGATCCTTGAGAGTTTGGAAGCTTCTTTCACATTCCTCATCCCATTCATAACTGATCTCCTTGCGAGTTAACCTCGTAAGTGGCACGGCGATTTTAGAGAAATCCTTGATGAATCGCTTGTAATAGTCGGTAAAACCTAAGAAACTTCGGATCTCGCTAGCATTAGTCGGTCTTTCCCAGTTCCTTACAGCTTCAACCTTTGATGGGTCTACAGACAAGCCATCCTTTGATAAAACATGTCCGAGAAAAGTCACTTCTTCAAGCCAGAATTCACACTTGCTAAGTTTTGCATATAATTGATTTGTCCTCAATATTTGTAATGCAATCCTCAAATGTTCCTCATGCTCTTCCTTGGTCTTGGAATAAATCAATATATCATCAATAAAGACCACCACGAATTGACCTAAATAAGGCATGAATATACTATTCATTAACTGCATAAAGGCAGCAGGGGCATTCGTTAGTCCGAAAGACATAACAACAAATTCATAATGACCATACCTGCTTCTGAATGCGATTTTATGAATATCCTCGTCCTTGACTCTTAGTTGGTGATATCCTGACCTAAGATCAATTTTGGAAAAGTACATGGATCCTGAAATTTGATCAAACAATTCATCAATTCTCGGCAGTGGATACTTGTTCTTGATAGTGAGATGATTCAACTGTCGATAGTCGATTCATAACCTCATGGATCCGTCTTTCTTCTTTACAAATAATACAGGCGCTCCCCACGGGGAAGTACTTGGTCTAATGAATCCTTTCTTAATGAGTTCCATCAATTGCTCTTTTAACTCCTTGAGTTCAGCAGGTGACATCCTATAAGGTGCCTTTGAAATCGGACCAGCACCAGGGACTAAGTCAATGGTGAAGGCCACTTCTCTTTACGGGGGTAATCCCAGCAAATCTTCCGGAAATACGTCCGGAAATTCTTGTACCACTGGAATGTCTTCTAGCTTAACTTCCTTAGCTTCTTTAACTGTGACAAAGGCAAGGAAAGATGTACATCCTTTCCTGATGAGCTTGCTAGCTCGGAGAGCTGAAATAAGAGGGGATCTGCTCCGACCCTTGGGGTTAGTCAAGATTAGTTCTGGAAATTCCTTGAATGTAACCTTACTATTGCGGCAATCAACCGTTGCCTGATACTTGGATAACCAATCTGCCCCTAGTATAACATCATACTCTTTCAGATCTAAACATATGAGATCAATAGGGAGATTTCTACCCTGAACCAATACTTCGCAGTTTTGGTAATGATGTGTAATATCAGTCTCATCATCCAGAGGAGTAGACAAAACTAACTTTATCCATTCCGGTTCTAGGGGTAATGGGTCAGCAAACTTCTTAGAAACAATAGAATGCGATGCACCAGTATCAATTAAGACATATGCATTCCTGGAACAAACTTTCAATGTACCTTCCACTAAGCCGCCTTCTTCTACTTGCTCGGTCTCCTTGATTGCATGAAGACGAGCATTCTTGGTTACTGGGCGCTTTCCGTCAACGGCTTGATCGTTAAGTAATGGGCAATCGGGAATCCGATGCTCACGACTCCCACAACGGAGATATGCTCCTAGTTTCCTCCAGCATTCTTCTGCTCTATGACCCGCTTTATCACAATGTTTGCACACTGTATTTGGAGAGGTAGTGGTGATAGAGAAGGGCTTGGTCTTCTTGAACTTTTGGTCTTGTGAGGATGCTCCTCCATTGCTAGGCCTTTTCTTGAAGTTGGGTTTAAAGGAACCCGAACCTGTAACTTGTTCCTTCTTATCCTTACCACGAATCCTATCAGACAGTTCCGTGGCATCTTCTAATAGTTGAGCTCGGCGTACTATCTCCGAGTAGACTTGAATGTCCATCAGCGCTAGTTGAGTAATAGCTTGGGGCCTGAGCCCATTAAGAAACCTCCTAGCTTTCATTTTCTCGGTGCTAACTAGATGCTTAGCATACCGAGACAATCTAGAGAATTGGGCCTCATACTCGGCCACTGACAAAGATCGTTGCTTTAATGCAGCAAATTCTGCAGCCTTCTTTTCCTGAACTCGGTCCGAGAAATATTTGCGTTGAAGTGTTCAACGAATTCCTCCCACGAAACATGATCTTGATTTATAGTAGCCTCTATTGATTCCCACCAGCAACTAGCATCCCTTTCTAACTGAAAAGTAGCTAATACGACCTTATCCTGATCCGTGCATTGCATAACACGGAATATTCGTTCTGTTTCCCTAATCCAGTGTTCAGCGTCATCTGGATCAGTAGAACCCGTGAACTTGGGCAGGTTCATGTTCTTGAAAGTCTGGTGGAGACTTCCTGCTCGTTGTCCACCTCCTAGTGTTACTTGTTGCAGCACTTGAGTCATGCCTTGCAGTGTACGCTGCATGTTGCGCCATTGAGCACGTTCGGCAGCCATTATCCTACAATTATAATAACTAGATTAATACGTGATTTGTATCTTAAAGACTAGCATTCTATGTTAACTTAACCCTTGGTTCTACCCAATCTCACTGGTTAAAGGTTTGAACATATCCTTGGACTTGGGTTTTCCTAGGAATTGAATACCCTAGGCTCTGATACCACAAAAACTGTCACGCCCCGAGCGCGGAAGATACTCGGATATGCGCGACGAATTTATATCAATCATGTCAATCAGAGTAGTAGTGTATTCGACACCAAAACAGAGATGCGCAAAATAGAAAGATAACCCAATCCTTTATTTCATAATGGATAGACTATTACAAATCCAATACTATATTCAATTAAAAAGGAAAAGTACATAGTTGACTCAAGAAAATAGGAAAAAGACTAGATAACACTTGGAGAAGTTCTATCTCTTTCACTCTTGACCATTCCCATCCGATTGACTTCCCTCGTCGTCGGAATTACCTGAAAAGTAGGGAACACACGGAGTGAGCGAACGCTCAGTAGGAAATTATATCTCAAGCGCTAGCAAGGGGTTTAAATAATTACATCTTTCATGAATGTACTATAGCTATGCATGCTCGCATAAAACGATAAGATAGAGAAAGAATTTATCAATAAGACAGCAAGATGAACTAGTCATGAGCTTTCAAGAAAAGATAACAAGATATTCAAGCAAGTACTTTTTAGCAAGTCATGTCAAGAACTTTGGCTATCATGTATCAAGCAAGCAAGTAATTACCCTTTCTCGGGTCACGCAATTCATGTCATGTCAAGTACGAGTCAAGTATAAGATTTGTGTGGAATGTCCAATCAAGCTAGTCATGCACTCGGTATAATGCCAGATACCTTATCATTCAACTCCCATGGGCACAAGTACTTTCGGGTGCTCCTCCCAGGACCAAATCGGGCCCTATATGCGCAGGCATTTATCATGTATATTTGACATCCACTCTTGTATATATATATAGCCAATATGGAATTTCAACAATTTAAGCTTGTAGACACGTAGGATAACTTTGAGAGAATGGAGTCCAAAAATACGATATTGGACATAGATAGGCGATAATAACGGTACCATCACGATGAACGATGAAACTAGGTGGAATTAGGTTCCCTTAACTCGGGTACCATGACAAACAAGTATGGACATTCTTTTTATAGAATTGAGGTCCACATGAACAGTATATCAAAGGCAAGATACCCTCATTCTTATTATAGAATTGAGGTCCACAAGAACATCAACAAATGGCATGATATCATCATCCCATTAAGAATTCTCATGATATACTCTTTGCATATCATAAGGGCCGGCATACCATGTTTCTTTAGAGTGACATGGCATTCAATAGTGTAATGGGTTTTTAGGGTACAACCAGCTCAGTCGGCCTTGAGGGAATCCAAGGCTTCGAGGAGTCTTACGGAGGTCTCTATGACTAACTCGCTAGTCCAAAGGAACGGAATGTCCAATGGAGAGCTTGTATGTCAATGAGAATTAAGGGTGATCGATAAAACATCATGAAACGTGGGACTATGCTCACGGAGTGGGGATATAGTGCCGATATACATATATATATAGATATACTGAAACCATCGGTTATCAGAAACATGGTAAAAATATTTTTACAGGAAAATAACGACTTAAGTAAAGTCACTACTCAAGTAATTAACGCCTTAGATAAGGGCGTTTATATATTTTTCCTATTTTTGTAAAATTTCAATATTTCAGTATTTTACCAAAAACGCGCCCTGGTAAGGGGCGTTTAATTACAAGTTGACGACGTATACAATGGTCGTTCATTCTTTACTTCTATTTTTGCAGAATATATATTTTCAATAATTTATCAAAAACACGCCCTGTACAGGGGCGTTACTTTTCAATTCACGCCCTGAACAGGGGCGTTAGTCAAGTGAGAGACGACCTATACAGGGTCATGTATTTCAAGAATTTACAATTTTTCAAGTATTAAAATTTCCAGAAAACGAGATATGGTCATGACAGGATAATATCAGGATTAATGATCATGAACTGATTTAGAATCATGTTTAAGTGAATATTGGACTAATTAACATGGGTAATTATCAGGTAATTAAATTGACGTCTGTGTACAGGGCGTCAAATCTTTTGAATTGACGACCTTGTCAGGGTCGTTTATTTAAATAGCGCCCTAGTCTGGGTCGCGTATAAAATTAGCGCCCTTGGAAAGGGCGTTTCTTTCCAACAATAGAAACATTCAAAACTCTCGAAAACTATATGCATGAATTAATATATATGGTTTAACATAGCTATTATGGTGATTTGGGCTACAGTGCTTGAGAAAACCTACCTTTTGATGAAACGTGAAAGATCTGGTGAAGAGACGATGCTCTGTCTGTGACAGAGTGATCACCGGAAGAAGATGATGAGGGAGAAGTTGCAGATGATGTACGTGGATGAAGAACCCTCAATTCTTCAATCGATCGGTTTCACTTCTACAGGCAACCTGTAGAGGCAGAATAAAACGAAGGTATTACTCTTCGTAAGAACTAACAGAAGGTAAAGAAGGAGAAGAACTTACCCGTTCTTCAGATGACAAAAGCTTTCAACCTGTAATCAGAAGAGAATGAAGAATCATCAGTATTCTTCACAATTTGATAGACAGATTAAAGGAAAAAGAACATGCTATTCTTTACGTACCGTAGCAGCAGTAGGTCGTCCAAATAGATCTTTAGGGTTTGATAGTCAAGAGTTTTTATAGGATTTTGGAAATCCTAATAGGGTTAGTGTTTGATTGGAAGTAACACTTCCGTGATAGAGTTATTACTACATTCGAACTCTTTCTCATAGTTATCAACTTACCCTGGATAGACTCCAGGGTCGAACGAAACTCAAACTGAATTAGCGTCCTAAGTAAGGGCGTCGAATTTAAATTGACGTCTTGTCAGGCGTCGTTTACTTGTTGAAACGCGTCCACTCAAAGGACGTTATGCAAACTTGCCCTTTTTTTATTTATTTTGGTCGTTTGAAATTTGACGCCGTGACATGTGGGCGTCCTTTCTTTAATTCACGCCTTAGGTGAGGGCGTTTCTTGTAAGGTAGCGCCTTTATCTGAGGCGTTATTTTCGTCAGGGTTTAATTCTTTTTCTTCCAAGCTCTTTCGTTTATTTTATTAAATCTTTTAATCTATTTTGATTTATTTATTCCTTTTTATTTTATCAGGGTTGCTACATGACCCTTACATATCTAAGTTACTTTACTGGTGGTTAGATCTCAATCACGCATGCACTTTCCATGGTGCGTCATTGTAATGGAATTTAGGGACGTGGAGTGAGGCTGACTAAGTTTAGATCGAGAAAGAAAAAAAAAGTGATATTTAGGAATAAATCATTATCATAAGTGAATTTGTAAAAAATATTTTAAAATATATTTAAAATTTTATTATTACGTAGAATCAAATATTACATTAATATCATGTAAATCTATCTAAGCATGATTTTTTGTAAGTTTTTGACCAAAAATTGATATGTTTATAAATAAAAAATGATATATTTACATAATATGATTTTACATGATAATATATTTGTTAATTTATTTTCATGATTACTTTTTTACAAATTTATATTTAATAATACTTTATTTACAAAAATCTCAAGGAAATGATGTCCTCAACCAAATCTTGGATAGGTACTAAGTGATCAGGGTTTTGATTCATTTTTTGTTTGCCTAGGTTACGAGAGAATGATGCACAATTTGATGTGATGATTAAAATAAATAAATAATAGAGGACGTATCACGAGAAAAAAATTAATGCTTTTTGGTGATTTTTCTTTATTCATGGATGTGATTTCTTCGGCACTATTTTTGATTTCAAATGTCCAATGGGATGCTTAGGTGAGATAACTTTCATGCATCATTTCCAGATAAAGTAAAGAAGACGACGAAGAGTGCAAAACATTTTTTATATTTTTATAATATTTTTATTAATTTTTTGCTATTTTTATATGTTTGATCACACTATTTTATTGGTGCATACCAACCATGTCGGATCACGCTAGTAAAAAAATGACATATTGGCACGCATAAACATGATACTATTTAATATCTTTTTCAATTTAAAAATTATTTTCAATTTAATAATTAGCTTTTTACTTAATTTTTTTTTATTCTCGACACGATACTGACACAATACAGTACTGTACATATATCGTATCGGATCGTACTATCAAAAAAACCAACACTGATACATCCGACAGTACGACAAACCTTGGTAATAGGACAAGTCTCAAGAGACGGTCCCGAAAATTTACCAGGACTTCACATAGACTCTTAAACATATGGATCACAAAGATGCATGAGCCCCACGTACGGTTCACGTGTTATATATATATATATATATATATCCAAAGAAGTAACAACCATCAATCAAACTTTCTTTGATCAAAATAAATCGCTTACTTATCAACTATCATTACATTTTGATTAAAATTGATAGATAATATTGGAGATGTGACGACCATATGCATCTCGGCTTGCACACTATTTTGATTGGTTTTACCAGTTTTCCCAGATATCAACGGGTTCCCAAAACATATTTCTTCCCCCACATCCTCCATCTCTCGATCCCAAGCATCAACGGAGGGCTGGCCGAAAGTGTGTGTACATACGTAAGTTAAGATGAAAGGTGAGAAATCAAATTTACAGCTCTTACTAGCACTTACTTGAAGTCACAATCTCTCCCGCGCAAAGGAGAGTAGTGAATCACTAAATTATAAGTACTAGAATTTATGAGACTTGAACTCACAACCTCCCCTGTGCAAAGGGGAGTAGTGAACCACCAAACTATAAGTACTTAGGGTTCCACTGGCCGAAAGTTGACAACACCAGGATGGGACCATGCATCCATGTGAAGGCCCCTCCAGAACATGTCTCACGTCCACTTCTCTGGACCAATAATCTAGTGCTGCTTAATGGGTTGGGTATTATGGGTGTCACTACCCATACCCAATCATTAGACCCGGCAGTACTGTTAACCAAGCTAGTTACGTCCACCTCTCGGCTGTCGACACCGATCCTGTGTTCCATGCATCCTTTGCCCATATAAGGCACCGATCCTGTGTTCCATGCATGAGACACCGATCCTGTGTATATGTATGAGACACCGATCGATCCTGTGTTCCATGCATGCTTGCCCATGTATGTACATGACAGGATCGTAAGGCAGGCCCCGCCTCATTGCTACGTTCATCACGCAGGTCCCCCAACACTGCATGCATTAAGTGCCCTCCTCATGCACATATCTTGACGTGTTCCGGATCCAATTCCAGTAGTACTGTAACCGAGGACTGGACTCTAATGGCAGTCTCCAATAAGAGACAGTCGTAAGCACAGCTCCCTCTCTAATGTCTCAGGTCGATTCCCTTCATCATCCCTTTAACCTATTTTAACCGGTTTCAAGTATAACAATTAGCAGATAAATACGACGTTAATTAATATAAGTATTGTATTTATCTGTTGTCCGTTGTATTTATGCACTTAGTGTTGTGTTAAGATATATATGTATATATGTTCAACGTATATACGACATTTGAGCAGATAAATACAACATTATTTTAACATTGTATTTATCTGTGCATTATGGTCGCATATCTGAAGCAGATTGAAGGTGTCAAAAATAAAAGAAGAAGAAAAATTAGTGTGGTATATGTGACAACCTCTTATTCAAAACTGTTGGAGTTCAGTCCTCTTGCCCTGAGCAGGTTTATTAGCCAAGTGCACGTGAGGCTTATGATCTGATCATGACTAATGAAATTTGGCTATCATTGCAACGTAGTTAGAAACTTGGTTATCTTTTCAAACTCGGCCGATGAGGTCATGCAAGTAAGATATTTTCTATGATATTTTGTGGTGTTTTACGACAAAACAAACAACCCCTAGGTGACATGTTTAGCATGATCTATACCCTAGGGCTGGTCCATCTGGCCAATAAGAAAACAGCGAGTATCACTTCTTCATTGGAGCTTGACACTTTCGCTGATCCATGTGGCATCCTCCCTATTGGTCTGATAGGTCTTAGTGTGCTTGATAATACTTGGGTGGCAATTACATGGTGCTTGCTGGTAGCTTGGCTGGTGAGGTGGGGTTTCAAATGGGACCAGACCCGTTAGGACCCGAAAACTATGGCTCTGGGTATACCCCTTTACCCAAACAACAGTTTCATTATCATATTCTATAAAAATCTATGAATAAATTTCTGTAAATTTGGCCTGAAAGCAAGCCCATTGGCGCTCCCTATTAAGAGTAATGCAGGGAGTATTACTCCTATCCTAAAGCTTTAGATACATAAAGTATGATATCAGGCCCACTACTGACATCTAATGTAAAGTGGACAATAAACAGACCTAAACCCAACCCATTTATCCAATAATTGTTACGTTATTAAGAGTAATGCAGGGAGCATTTCTCCCATCTTAAAACTAACCCATATTATAGGGCTGCCGGTGCCCGGCAACACCAGCCTAACTGGGGCCTTGTTACGTTATTATTTATTTTTTCTTCCATATATTTCCAGCCATATCTGAGAATTTGTGTGTGTGTGTGTGTGTGTGTGTGTGTGGGGGGGGGGGGGGGGGGGGGGGGGGGTTGTTTCCTGGGAGCTTTCCAGTGTTTTATTGGGACTTGTGTAAGGATCATCTTGCCCCCTCCTTATCATGTGCTGTGAAGGGAAAGATCGTAATTCACATCTTCTCAGATATAAATTTTTCCTTCACCACTAGTGTTTCTTCTGATTTCCTTTCAAAATCTTTCAATATCTTCTAATCTACTAAATCTCCGTTTTTTTTTTCTAAGGCTGTTGTCCTGATGGGTGTTGTTATTCTAAAGATTCCATCATTTCTATGATGGTGGTTGATTTTCCACAGTTTTCGCAAGTCTAGAATCTAGATCAAGTCCAACCAACCATATAATTCCTCTGACGAACAGCAAATTAATGGCTTACTTTCATATATTCAAAAGATGGCATATTATTCAAGCCACTAAAAGTAAATACAGAATATGAACTTTGCATCTATACAGTTTCCATGAAGACGTGCATTTCACATGGACAATAGAGATGAAGCAAAATTCATCAACATTAAAACAGCAGAATGACATTTTTCTGGATGAACATCAACCACCTCGACATTACTTACACCAACCGATGATGATAATGAAATACATACAACCGGCCATGGTAGACATATCTGTTGACATGGATACTCATCGTAATGGGCAACATGGGCCAACATAATAATGGAGATATCATATAACCCAGAGGGTAACTTCCAATCGCCTGAATAGAATCTTCAGAAGGCCAACGCAAACCCAGAAAAAGAGTGCTCAGGAGTTCTCAAATATGATGACCTTCAATTTACTGCAGACCAGGAAACTACTCTGCATCAGAATGATAATAAACCTCAGTTGAAGAGAACAAAAAGAGGAAAACAGGAATATCTATAACATCAATTGAAGAGGACAAAGGAAGTGGACCATGGACAGAAGTTTGATCGTTATACCAAGTATGGTCAAATTCGTCGGGGCAGCCTTTGCAACTCCAGAAACAAACTGTTTGCAGCATCTGCTATACTAGAAGAACACGAGTTCTTGAGCCTAGAAACAGTGGCTTCTATTCTCGTGATATCTGCTAGAGGTACAGACAGTATCAAGGCCTGACACAGATACTGTCTGCAAGAGTATGCAAGAGAATACAAAACCCGTAGTACCAGCAAGCTAGAAGTTCCTTCATGCCAAGATTCAAGAATATGGCATATTCTGGGAAGGTTTGTCAAAAGCCCCATAATGGCTTCCCTTGATGCTATCTTGAGCAACAAGACCGTGCATTCTGACGCCAAATCTGCAACCTCTTTATCAGGATATCCGATCAACTCCAGGAAAACACCAACATTACAAGATAAGTCAGTGATATCCTTAATGTAGTGTTGATGATTCACGATATTTGCATCCACGGCACCATTAATTAACAGAGCTGGATCATTAGAATAAGCAAGGGCCTTCTTGTTGCCTACACCATGGAAAATGAATGCCTTGCACAGACCTAATGTTGGCAACAGAAAATCTTCCATTCCCTTTGCATTCACAAACTCAAGTAAATTTCCAATTTTTCTAACCACTCTTAATTGATGTAGTATCTTAGTTTCCATTTCAGGAGCCGATGCAAGAGCCAGACATAGCTTTACATTGTTCACATTTACACCAGAAAGATCACCAAGAAGAAACTCAAAACATTGTGACACTGTTTTCAGGTCCAGAATATCTGAGATTTTCACATACTTAAACTCAATGAGCATTATAAGTATCTTCTGCGCATACATAGGAATGGGATCTTCATCCTCGATCATGATCGGATATAAAGGAAGAAAATAGGTGTCTGTGAGTGATTTGAGATCTTTCATTGTTTCATAGCCTGCTGTCGATGCATCAAACATCTCACTCAGGAAAACAACCATAGCATCAAATAAAATTTTAAGACACAAAAATCTTGCATCCCCATCTTTATTGCCCCTGTACAACATTGTTAAACTTGGGAGAATTTGTTTGATAAAGATTCTAGTTCCCTTCTGGACAATAGAAGTTTCCTCAGTTACAGCTTCAAGTATGCGAAGTAGAGTCATTTGGAAATCATCTCTTCCCTGCAGTTTATTAGCAATAGGATCCTAATCAACATGCTTGCTCTGCAACAAAAAGAAGGAAACAAAAAAGGGAAATGCAATGCAAGAATTGCTCCAAAGGACCAAATAATGAATTAACCAGCACCTGGAAAGGTGATTCGATAAGCTTGATGAGATTTGCCAACTGGACTAAGACTTGACTGTTTACCAATCTCTGCTTAAAAGAAGAGCTTCCAAGAAGGTGAAGAATGACCATAAACAGATGGGAAGTGCCTTTCGAGTTACCTCGACCGGTAACAGAACCAACCTGCCCATGGCGCTTACCACCCAGCATCTGCTGAATATCCACAGACACATCGCCCAGGATCTCAGGCACAATATGTGTAACCAGCCGCAAAAATGCTTCCAAGCATTTTTGCACAAAGCCATCCTTCTCTTTAACTAATCTATCCACCAATTGTAAGATTTTAGCATTGCAGAAGAAATGAGGCAACCACCTGCGGCTATTCTTACACAGGAGTGCCACAAAAATAAGTGCTTTTCCACGTAACACTTCAGTCCCTTGCTCAATCAGTGACACAAGACCTGGAACCAGAAGTTTCTCTTCCACCAAGGAAAGAAGGTGGCGTCCCATGTTTGTGAACATATGGCTTCCAAGCATAGCCATGTTCAGAAGATTTAAGCAAATCTGCTGCTCACGTGAGTTACCTTTAATGATAGCAGATGCAGTGTCCTTGAAAGAAATCCTCTCAAAGATCAAAGGTATGCTTTGAGGGTTAAAACGTGCTAGACGAACCAAGCAAGAGCCAGCAGTAAGCTTTGTGTTCTCCTGCTTCCCTGTTGCTTTATATATGTAGCAGATATTATTAATGGTATCCTGGTTTGTAAAACGCGTAGCCCAATTGCCACCCTGACTACATATATTCTCTATAGTTCTTAAAGCATATAGTTGAGTGAGATCATCTTCTCCCCTTCTCAAAATGGATGATACCAATGCAATCACGGAACTAGAGACCTGCATTGGAAACCAAAAAAAAAGGTGAAAACAAATTATATTTTAAATATAGCACTAGATGAAAATAAGATCCAGGGAGCTGTAATAGCAAATAAAAAACACAGCAAAGAATCATATCTTCAGGTGCGACTACATCGCAGAATCATTGGACATAAAAAGAAATTTTCCCATCACACCTACAGACTAATAAAGATGATGACATCATGGCACAGGAAAAAAAAAGCAAAGGTCAGATGTAATGGCCATGAGGTTCCATTTGAAACATATTTCAGACAAGATGTCAATCATCAAGAGGCTTGAAGGCTAAGAATGCACTAATATTGGCAGTGACTCGTGAGGAGAACTCCATTATGCTAACGCAGCAATATCTTGAAGGTTCATATAGATACAAAGAGGAGCCCCAGCCATTAGGCGGGTAAAAATATTGTTCATTTTTCTAATGTGTCAAAGATTCACAAGATCTTGGATTAGTGAAATTAACAGAAGAAATGTTCTAACCTGCCAGCCAGTAATGGAGCGGTTATCCTTTGATGGAGACTCGAGGACACTGTCATCTTTGTTGTGATCATTCAGAGTAGAAATGTAGAATAACAACTCACCTAAGGCAGCCATAGAAAATCTCCTCACTTTATCTTGTTTATCCCTTAGACCATTTGTCAATGCAGTCATGATTCCACATGTTGCTAAATCAGTTGGAATGAAAGTTGAATGTCGTATCAGTAAGCCAACCACTGATGCAAGTTGAATTCGCAAAGCAGAAGCCTTTGGCAACCTTAACATCTTGACAAGCAACAACATTATTGGTCCACTTGTTATTATATTTGCGGCATCTGTATTCCCACACAACATTTCTATGTATCTAATCACATTCTGCTTCTCTGAAAGTTGGCCATTGCCATTCAAACTCATAATGATCTGATTGTTGTGTCTTTCCAGTTGCTCAGATGATAACTTTGCATAGTCACAAGCAGGAATCACATCAAACGGGAGAACTGGCATGGCTTCTGAAGCTTTATCAGCTTTTCTATAGGGCATGATTGGCTTGACCGAGAGATCAGACGAATGCCAAAACACCAGCGACAGGTCATCAAGTGAACCTGCTGAATCGGAATCAGGTGTACACTCGGATGAAGGTTTAGATAGTGGAACCTTCGTTTGAATGCAATCACATGAAGGGGCTGCAGTCACTTCAGGATGGTCTGAGCAAATATCCTGTTCAACTGTTTTAGCATTGTCAAAAACAGTTAAATTGCCCTCAATATTGATGTCAGGCAACTTCTGACTTTCGGTGGCTTCACTTCTATCAAGAACTTCATTTACATTTGCCGGATTTTCTGCAGTAGCAGTAGCAGGTACCTCTGCTTCATCAGCTGCATCATCTTCTTGGATCTCACTAAAATCTAGTTCCATGTCATTGTTCTCTAGCTTCACTTCACTGTCATTCTCAGAGTTTTTGGGCAAAGGGCGTCGGTAGTTTTCCTTGTCATTGTCCCTCTGTAAGTTCAATTTTGCCATCCTTGAAAGTCTAAGTAGATTCACAGCAGTTGCATTTGTATTCCCTCTCTGCCTGTCATCAACTCTCCCAGATGTCTTTGAATGGGCTTTCCTACCAGAGTGTACATTCTTTACAGGAGTAGATAGACCTTTAGTCCCTGAGCTGCCATTTTCATCCAGCTTTAGAGCTCCATTTGCATCCTTTTCAAGGTACTTTGATGGTGTTCTCTGTTGAACAGGTCTATCTCCATTGCGCTCCGAAAGAAACATTCTCGCAGAAATCTGAAGCATGTCATCAAAAGCAGGTTGAGGAGGTAAAGGAACTTGTGGGAATTTTGTCCTCCAAAAACTATGTTTACAAAGCTCAGGCCACTTGATCCTTGCTGTTGGATCCTTTTGTAAGAGACAATTAACTAAATCCACAAAAGAGCTGCTTGGGTCACCGGACAGAGGAGGCATAGGATCAGAAAGTATAGACTTCACAAGCTGACTGAATTCCTTTCCCTCAAAGGGAGGCCGAGATGTATAGCATTCATATAGCACACAGCCCAGTGCCCAGAAATCAGATGCATAAGAATGAAAACCACCATCCTGAAACAGCTCAGGTGCCATATAACAGGGTGTTCCTCTTTTCGCCTGTGGCACCTAAATAGGAAGGTGACAGATAATTTAAGAACATGTGCTAATACATAAAAGGCGTACACTAGAATGAGTGTCTAGCAAAACCAACCGTAGAAAGAGCATTAGCTGATATATCAGCTACATGTCTAGCCATTCCAAAATCACATAGCTGAAATGCATGATCACAAATAATGGTTAATTATGCAATATAAATTAACTAGAAATGACATTATTGCACCTACATGAAATGAAAATGAGAAAGAAAGGAATGGAAAAATGAGACCTTAGTATGTCCATTCTCATCCAGTAGTATGTTTGATGGTTTCAAATCACAATAAAGGATACCCTTCGAGTGCAAGAACCTACATGGTACCAGAATCTTTTGAACTGCTGAAGTAGCAAAAAAAATTACTTAAACTACATGGGCAAAGATTTATGGATTTTACTGCAAAGCTGCAACAAGATCAAAGGCAAGGTCATGAATAGCATCTTCTGGAAGCCGTTTGTCCTGTACAGGCAATAGACAAGAGTGCCCTTGAATGTGGATTATAAAGAAAAAAACATGTCAAAGAGTTCACAAACTTTGCAATGAAATAACATAGGCAATGCTTAGCATATTTTATAGCCCAAGTGATATCAAAGATCAACGGATCTAGAAATGTTGTTTTTATAACATTCCTTATTCTTGGCAAAGAAATCAACTGGGCATTAGAAGGAAGAAGCAATGGTAACATGAAAACTTGATCAAAGGTGGCCAGTTTACTGATAAGAAAATATAGTGAGATAAAGCAATAATAATGGGGATTTTTCCATAAATAAACCTGACAAAATTTTATTTATGTAAAGCACCTCTAAAAAGTTGTGTCATGAATACCATCCTCAAGGGGGAAAAGTGTCACGGTCACCCTTTTCTACATTACCAGAAGGGCAGCATATATGTAAACTATGCTATTATAATAGATGTCCATGATGTTGAAAGGGCAATACCAATACATTAAGAATGCATAGGAATTGCATTTCTAAATCCCAGTGTTAAAACATAGGAACAGGTGTGAGATTGGTCAGATCATATCCTATTCAGGTTGATTGTCGGCCTACGTAGTCCGAGGCGACCAAGGGGTCGTCTCATGCCTCAAATGCCTAGACGATGGCCTAGGCGTTTGAGGCATTTTATTAAATATATATATATATATATATATAATTCAAAAAATATAAATATATGTCTAAATATCAAAGAAAATACATACATACAATCAAAATTTTCAATAAAATTAACAGTAATCAAGATTCCAGGCAAAAATACATGCATGCAAATAAGATAAGATTTGATTAAAGGAGGTTTAAACCAAGACTGGACGAAAAGAAAAAGAAGACTGAGAGTGAGGCGTTTGAGGCGAAAGCGAGACAGTTTGAGACCGCCTCAAACGCCTAAGCGAGCGTCTAGGCGCGCCTCTTGTCGCCACTAATCCATGAAACCACACGATCCCAGCACATCAAAATGAATTGTGATAGGACAACAGTTGTCAAGGCGACAAGACGACCCAAGGCGTTCATGGGTGTTTCATGCGAAAAAATAACGAAAAAATTTATGTGTTCATTTATCAAATAAAGATGCGCATTTGTTAGCTATTTAATTAGCATGTGCATGATTATTTTCGTGTTTTATGTTTAACAAATGATTTACTTGGACCTTTCTCTACCAACCGTAGTCGGTGCTTATTTACATCGGCCTAAAGCCCCAACACCTTTTATTAACTGTCAAAGAACGCCTTTTACCTCTATGATGTTGAGGATTTTATCTAATGGGCATAATCTTAATGATTGTCAATTAAAGATACATGCTCTTGCCAAGAAATTAGAAGACTTTATTCCTTGAACATGTATAATTTGAATTACAATCAGTCTCTTAAGACCCTTATATTTGGTCCCCATTATATAATCGGGTCTTCGAGTTTACATACGATCGTAATCCAACCATTGAATTTGCTTCAATCTTCAGTTGAACTTTTGAATTGGCTTCTATCATGATCGAACCTTTGAATTGGCTTTTGTCCCCGATCGAACAGTTGAATTTGAATTTCATCGTGATTGGACCATTGGATTGCCAACATGATCACTATCAGTCCGTCGGGTCTGCTTCCAATCACAATATGACCATCAAATTTGTTCTTGGTCAAGATCTAACTGTTAAATTTGCTTTGGATCAAGATCTGACCGTTGGATTGGTTCCTAGTCTCAATCCGACCGTTGAATTTGAATAGGATCAAGATTTGACTGTTGAATTTGCTCCAGATCAACATTGACTGTTTATTTCAAATTTCATCACGATCAGTCCGTTGGATCGTCAACATGATCATTATTGGACCGTCGAGATTGTTTCATAGTCATTATCACTCTTTTGATCATGATCGGTCCCTTAAGTTAACTTGACATCCATGAAGGACATTTTCGGGCAAGGCGGGGTTATACTTGTAATTTTCTCTCGATCAAGGTATATTTGTAATTTTCTCAAACATCGGGGTATTCTTGTAACTTCAAAATATTTTTGGACATTTCTGCCCCTTCTACCCCTTCCTAGGTACTTCTGCAATTTTGGACTCTTTATGAGTATATTTGCACTTTCTTGATAGCTTGGAGTACACCTACCATTTCTTGACTTTTCAGGACTTTTCTCTCATTTCTTTGTCAGGTCCCCTGGAGTGCAACCGGATCTAGGAGGGGTTGAATAGATCTGTAACACCCTCAAATATAACTAAGTTGTACTCTATATCACCGAGGCGCCTTTTGAAGTATTGGCTCAGTTCTTGAATAGAACTCCGAAGTTAAGCATGCTTAATGGGGAGCAGTACTGAGATGGGTGACCCGCCTGGAAAGTCCCCCATTCTGGAGCCGATCACTGTTAGAAAGGGATAAAGTCGCAAGGCCGGTAGGCCAAAGCGGACAATACCTCGATGGTATAGAGTATGGGACGTGACAGAATGGTATCAAAGTCATACCCCAGCCGGTAGTGTGGGAACTAAGTGCCATACAGGGCAAAGTGTTACGCTATGGGAGCCACCTCTTGAACCCACAATGGGACAAAGTGCTACATAGTGGGAGCCATCTCTTGAACCTGTAGGGGCCACCTCTAGAGTCCTACCTGCCTGGGAGTTTGAGTGCGTGCTATATGTGCCCAGCGACGAGGACGTCGTCTATATAAGAGGGGTAGATTGTAACACCCTCAAATATAGCTAAGTTGTACTCTATATCACCGAGGCGCCTTTTGAAGTATTGGCTCAATTCTTGAATAGAACTCCGAAGTTAAGCGTGCTTAATGGGGAGCAATATTGGGATGGGTGACCCGCCCGGGAAGTCCCCCATTCTGGAGCCGATCACTGTTAGAAAGGGACAAAGTCGCGAGGCCGGTAGGCCAAAGCGGACAATACCTCGATGGTATAGAGTATGGGGCGTGACAAGATCCTTCCAAAAACTTTGGCCCAATTAAAACTTAGCTCATTAAGGCACAAACAGCAGCTATAATGCCCATGAGACACTTAGGCATAATGCACAGCGGATTTAATAGGAATTAGGAACAGCTCCAATCAATAGAACAAGACAGTCATACACAAGGAGCCAACATAGCTGTATGGGAGAAGGTTGAGGTCGACGTAGCCTCTCTATGAGTATGGGGCGTGACAAGATCCTTCCAAAAACTTTGATTTAATAGGAATTAGGAACAGCTCCAATCAATAGAACAAGACAGTCATACACAAGGAGCCAACATAGCTGTATGGGAGAAGGTTGAGGTCGACGTAGCCTCTCTATGAGTATGGGGCGTGACAAGATCCTTCCAAAAATTTTGGCCCAATTAAAGCTTAGCTCATTAAGGCACAAACAGCAGCTATAATGCCCATGAGACACTTGGGCACAATGCACAGCGGATTTAATAGGAATTAGGAACAACTCAAATCAATAGAACAAGACAGTCATACACAAGGAGCCAACATAGTTGTATGGGAGAAGGCTGAGGTCGACGCAGCCTCTCTATGAGTTTGGCTATTAGACAGATTAGAAGCTCATCAAACCCCTAGTGTGTGTGTGAACAAAGTAACTTGCCCCGGGCCTAGATGGACTCCCTAGTACTTGTGTGCAAGGGTGCAGTAGGCAACTCAGGAAATACAAGTGTAGAGTGAGGGACAAGCGGTGTGTAGACCTGAGCGCTAAAGTGTGCGATGGAAAACGGTTAGAATTGTATACGTTGAAGCTAGCACACGAACCTGTGAATGGGGATAGGAAATATGGAGCAGTCACACAAGTCACAACCCATAACACAGGAATTTTTAAGGTGGTTCAGTCTGCAAACCCGCAGACCTACATCCACCCCTCACCAAACCCGGTGAGGCTTTTCCACACGAGGACGAAGTCCTCAACACACACACACACACACACACACACACACACACACACACACACACACACACACACACACACACACACACACAAAGAAAACAAGCTGCAAGTGCAGCAAAAACCCGGGGACAACTCCCCAAAACACACATGGTTTACAGAATGAGAATATGAAACTGAAATAGAAAACCAATCACAAGGAGAAGGCTACGGTGGCTTCAGATCGAAGTCTTGAAGCTCTATCAAGGTTAGGCCGACTGCAAGGAGGGGCTGCACTCCTTTCAGCTTCTTCTCCCTTTTTCAGCACTGGTTTAGATCGAACCAAGGCTGGGCTGCTCTCCACACTCCTTTCTTTTCTTTTTCACAGATTTTCTGTTGAAGGCTCAAGGGAGACGTGGGCTTTTCTCTTCAAGGTAACAGCGGCCTTCCTTCATACAGGAGGCCAATTTTTATAGGAAGGCTGGTGAGGAGTTTCCCTCCAAGAGATCTGCAGCTGATTGGTTGGAATACAAAAGACTTCTTTGAAATAGGCTTCTTTTCTGATTGGTCCAGCGTATTTGGGAGAGCCGGAGCAAAATAATTTGTCCAGACTTGCAAATTGATTGGTCAACAGAAATGATGCTTCTTAGATATGGAGCTCTTCCAAAACTGCAATCTCGTTGGCTCAGGAGAGTCCTTTATCTTAGGTGCCTTTCTTGGACAAGAACCCAATTGGTTGACTGCAAAAAGTAGTGTACCATGAAAAGAGACTTTACCCAAATATGATACCTGGTAGATCTGCCTCCAAAAAGTTGCTCTGGTACTGTGATGATGGTAGGGACAGTGATCAGTCCTAGGAACCTCCTCCAGACCTCAAAAGATGAATTTTTGGAGGTTTGCGGTGCATATTTTAATCCTCTGGATGATCCTCAGAACATGTTGCAGGTTTGAGAAAGAAATGCTTGAGAGGTCTTCTGGTGCGTCGACGCAGCAGTGATCCTGCGTTGACGCAACTTCACGTATCCTGCACATGTTGGCGAGCTGGCGTTTATAGCATTGACGCATTGAAGGCACTGTGTTGACGCAACCTTCGTTGATTTTGCTCATATGAACTCTACAAGCCATTTGTCAACCTTACTAGGCATTGTTCACCTTTAACACCCATTAGCCTGCCTTAAGCATCTATTTATCACTGTTATCCTTCAGTTGTCACCCATGAAGGCTGTTTTTCACCTTTACGGCTCACTGCTACTTCTGCTTGATCTGATCACCTTTGAAGGCCATAGAATTGGAGATAAATCTCCTTTCTTGATCTTGGATGGGGTTAAACAGTGTCGTCCATTGCATAAAAATTCTCCAGAATTGAGATGGCAAGGTTAGAAAACCTTTGGATAGCTAATTCCATTGAGTCTGTTTAAGCGCTCTTCATTCTCACTGCAGTGACCCATTTGTCAGCTCTAACGAGCTATTTTTCACCGTTATTGGCCATTTGTCAGCTTTAACGAGTTATTTGTCACCCTTATCACTCGTTAGCCGTCGTCACTGCTTTTTCTTCATCATTTGAGTTTGGAACCTTGGATGCATCGACGCAACCTGAGCACTGCGTCGACACTGCTTCAATGCTTTTCAAGGCTTTCAACGCTGCCACTTATTCGTCACCCATATGAAGCCATTTGTCAACTCTATCGGCCATTTGTCACCAATACTTACCTATTTGTCACCCCTATTTGCCTTTAGCCGTCGCCACTTCTGCTTTGGCTAGCGAGTGATCTTGGCATCGACGTAAAGACTTCTGGCGTCAACGCAACCTTCATGAAAGCTTCATCTTTGGCCATTCTTGAACGTGCAGAGCTATTTTTCACCCTTGTCTTCAGATGACATCTTTGTTCTTCAGTTGCACCTTGGCTGCGTCGACACCCTTGAGCACTGCGTTGACGCTTGCTTCTATACTTTCAACACATTCAACCTTGTCGCCTATTTTATACCCATACCGAGCTATTTCTTACTGATATTGGCTATTTGTCACCGTTAACAAGTTATTTTTCACCCTTAGCCACTGGTTAACCGTCGCCTTTGAAGGATTCCCTGTTATCAGTAAACTCCTCAAGACAGCGTCGACTCCATTTGAGCACTGCTTCGACGTTGCTATTGTTTTTCTTCTTCTCAGCTCTTCTTCTCCCGTGCCAAGCTATTTGTCACCCTTGATGACCTATTTGTCACCACTAACGATTATTTGTGACCCGTGTAGGTGTATTTGTCACCCTTATTTGAGTTAGCTGGCAAACATCTTCTGCTGAACTTGGAGTCGACGCAGTAAGGACTTGGAGTCGACTCCACTTCATCTTTTTCATGCTTTTTACAATGCAAAGCCTCATTCAGCATGTTCTTTGTTCAAGATTGACTTCTTGCTTGGTTTTGCTGCTGTATGGCTTCTTCTGACTAAGACCTTCTCCTACAAGCTTTCAAGGAGCTTGTTTGCTCAAGACATTGAGATCTTTACATAAGAGAGTTATTTCATGATGAGTATAACATGGAGGAATCAAGAGCATTGTCATGCACACATAATCATAGTTGAATCAATTTAACAGACTTATAATGAGTCATACTCAGACATCATCAAAACCAAAGAATCATGTGTTACCACACATGCACAACATGATAGCTTGGAGTATATTTCTGCAATTTTGGACTCTTTATGAGTATATTAGCACTTCTTGATAGCTTGGAGCACACCTACCATTTCTTGACTTTTCAGGACTTTTCTATCATTTCTTGACTTTCCCGGACATTTTTGTCATTCCTTGACTTCCGAGTGCATTTCTGCCATTCTTGACAGTCTAGGATATATTTGTAATTTTTAGACTTTTCTGATCACGGGGCACGTGAACAAATCTTCATGCTTGAATCTCCCTGGCCGCCCCTTGATGCTTGGTCTATGCTCATTTTCTTGGATTTATTTCCTAAAATGTTCATCGGAACTTAGAAATAATATACACAAGGGCATATATGCGACATACCCCCTTTCATGTATTTGGTTTTGAGAGGTGCAGACCAAGATTTGTCGTCTCGGCCGAACCGACCGTCCCAGTCACGGCTCTGGATGGGACGGTACAGTCTCGTACCGCTACATACCGAGATGAAAAAATAGCCTTTATATATATAGTATATGTAAAATAACTCAAGAAAATTGTTAGCTCAGTTGGTTAGGCGGTCCTTACGTATTTTGTAACGTGTCCCGCGTTCAAATCCGGGGATTGTCAATTGTTTTGACGTTTTTTTCAACTGAAATTGTTAAAAAGAAACAAAAAAAACATGTAACCCACACGTTTCGAACCGGTGAACTCCGGGTTGAAAATGAGACCTCTAACCAACCCACCTACAATATCTGTTTGTTAAAAAGTAACACAAACAATATATGAGATCGTACCGGTTGCAGCCGGCAGACCGATCATCCCGGTCTGTGGCTGGGACGGGCGGTTCGCCCCGTCCCGTCTCGGTTTGTCAAACCTTGGTACAGACCCAAGCACAAGAACAAGACCACTTCCACACTTGGGCGATCCATCCTTGGACGCTTGATGCCTCCTTCCTTCATGCTTGATTCTTGGTGGATGCCTTCCATGGATTTTTCTGCAATTTTCCCACAAGCGAGGGTGTTTCTATAATTTTCCCAGAAGTGGGGGAATTTCCATAATTTATGAACCTTCCAGGGTCTTTTCTGCAATTTCCCACCAACAAGGAGTATTTCTGCAATTTTCTAGTAGGTCAGGACATTTCTGCAATTTCTGATCTTTTCAGGGTTTTTTCTGCAATTTCCCACCAACAGGGGGCCTTTCTGCGATTTTCCCAACATCAGGGGCCTTTTGTAATATTCTGTACAGCATGGACCTTTTTGTAATTTTATGGGCAGCTGGGATCTTTGT
The DNA here is from genome assembly GCA_022559845.1 of Amorphophallus konjac. Classification (NCBI taxonomy): domain Eukaryota; kingdom Viridiplantae; phylum Streptophyta; class Magnoliopsida; order Alismatales; family Araceae; genus Amorphophallus; species Amorphophallus konjac. Next base: position 19,699,281 of record CM040122.1, read on the forward strand.
GCAATTTTCTGGGCAGCAGGGTAATCTTGTAATTTCCCCTTGAATGGGAGTTTATTTGCAATTTTTTCCTTAAACAAGGGTTTATTTGGGATTTCCCTTAAACAAGGGTTTATGTGAACAGTTATAAGCTTTCCATGCAATTTCTGAAATTCCAAGATGTTTCTGTAATTTCCTTGGACATTTACACAATTTTGTAACGTTTCGGGGTAGAACCGTAATTTCTGAAACTTCCTGAAAACAGCAAGGGTTTTTCATCAATGTTGAGAACATTGCTGTAAACTTGAATCATTCTTCAACATTTTTTGAATTTCAGGGATTTTTGCATAATCTCATGGGTATTTGTGCCATTTTATAAACTTTGGGGGTAAAACTGTAATTTTTGAAACTAGTGGGGTTTTCCCATGATTTGACATCAAAATCCCAGGTCTTTGAATATTTCTGGGTTTTACATGATTTTTCCATGATTCATGACAAATTCCATGAAGTACAAGAGTTTTTCCTCATGCCGAGGGTATTTTTGTCAACATACCCATACCCTTGCTTAAGGGTTTCTATACAAATTGTCAAGTAGGTCTTCGAGTCTTGGACCAAGGCGCTCCCAACTCAAAGTCTTCAAAGGGCTTCAAAGCTCCAAACTTGCTTCTTGCGTTGTCTTCCTCCAAGATGTGTGAAGTCCTCCCTCTAGGCCAAGCCCTCCTATTTATAGGAGAGGAGAGGGGATGACAGAGGGAGGTTCTTTTGGACATTTTAGCCCCTCCAGGTTTAGAAGGAGGAGGGGCATAACAAAAAAAGGGAGAAAGAGGATTGAATTTGGGCATTTTAGTCCCTTCGGGTTTGAAAGGAGGAGGGGCATAAGAGGAAAAAGGAAAGAGAGTAATTGAGAGAGAGAAGGGAACCAGGAGGGGCTCCCTCCATGTTCTTTCTTGCGCAAAAGGCTGAGAGAAAGGAAGGCGGAGGTATTCCCTCTTGGTTTTGGATGGAGGAGGTGACGTCCCTCTTGATTTTGGGTCATTTATTAGGTGAGAACCGTGGAGGGACTCCCTCCTGGTTTTGTGAATTTATTGCTTTGGAGAGAGTGGAGGGAGTCCCTCCTGGTCTTGTGCATTTATTAGGTGAGAATGGAGGGAGTCCCTCTTGGTTTTATGCATTTATTGCTTTGGAGAGAGTGAAGGGAGTTCCTCCTAGTCTTGTGCATTTATTAGGTGAGAATGGAGGGGGTCCCTCTTGGTTTTGTTGTGGAGGAAGCAGGTGGGTGCACCTCCGGGTATCCCCTCCCCCCTTTTTTTATTTATTTGAGAGAGAGAGGAAAGAGGAAAATGGAGAGAGGAGGGAACTTGGAGGTACTCCCTCCTGGTTTGGAAAACTTGGAGGGTGATCCCTATAGGTTTGCATAACCCGGAGTGAGTTCCTTCAGGTCTACACAATCCGGAGGGGGGTGCCTCCGGGTTTCCCTGCTCATCATTTTTTCTTTAAAAAGAAAACAAATTGTAGGGTTCAACAATGGGGAGTCTAAGTGCTTAGGCGATAAGGTGTTCGCTTAGGCGTTGCCTAGGGGACACTTGGGCAGCTATTTAAAAACCCAAAAAATATATATCCCCAATATACAAATTATGAATAAGATACATGAAAAAATATAAAGTTTAATATTAAAAATTGAGAGAGATAGAGAGAGGAGAGAGGGGGTAGAGAGGGAAGGGCACTCACATAAAGAGAGGGGTGTTGGAGGAGTGTGTGGGGCATCATGGAGCCCCCCAGTGGAGGGCATTGAGTGTGTGGGGCATCCCCCCAGTGGAAAGCATTATAGGCTATGCCCAGGCCAGGCACTGGCCGCCCAAGGCACCCCGGCAGGGGACACCTCGGCGCTCCTAGTCGCCTAGGCGGGTGCCTTGCCCGCCTTTCTAGGGGGCAGAAAGGCAGGGTGGTGCCTTGGCCCCCTAAGGGTATCTAGTCCCCTAAGCAACAGCCTTGACAACTACGGATAGAACTTGTCAATATTGCAAAATTGATATAAATACTTCAAAATATTCTGAATTCTCCATCTCTATCTCTCCATAAAGGAGACCCAACAAGTCATATGGGAAGCAACACCCATTGTTGGCTGCCAACGCAAATCAGTCCCCAGCAGATAGCTGTCCAATGTGAATGAACCACAAACAAGCTTCAAAATCACATGTCATGCTGGAATTATGGTACTAAAAACTTGCCAGTCTGGTTCCTAAAATTGGTTTTTAATTCCTTAGCTGGAATCCGAGTAATTAAAAAATATTGTGTTTTGGAACCAGAGCTGTCCTGGCATTCTCTTGTGCTAATACTAGATCCCACTTGGAAGTAGCCAATGGATCCTAATGGAAGTCAGAGAAGGAACAAGAGGATAAGGAGAATAGTAGCAAAGATATGGAGGAGGAAGAGGGGGAGGAGAAAAAGGTGGCTTGCCAGTTCTCCACTCCTCAACTATTTCATGATGAAATATGTGCTTTAATCATCATAAAGACAAGAGGAGTGCCTATGTACATACTGCATCTCTATGTCATTACTCTCCAAATCCTGTGGAAAATGTATCCAAATACTCTCTTGTCTGATCTTTGCCAAGAGAAACGAATAAATAACATTGAAGCCATCTTCTACAGATACTCATCATGGATCCAAGGCAAATACCAATCATCTGACAAGGGGGTTAAAAGCAAATCCAGCATGTCCCTGTTTAGCATTGGGACTGAAACCCCGTTGGCAGGACACTAAAAGATGAGGAAGTAAGTGTCAAGTCATTGACTCACTGCTCATTTTATAATAATATCACCCGAATGTGGGATTTATAGCTCCAATGCCAACAAGATCATCCACTAATTTTTTCTTATTTAGCTACTAACAGCTGAAGCTGCTTCACAATCCAAAAGGTTCCCCACAAATAATGTAGAAATATTCCACATCTACATTCACCCTCATAACCAGAGAATCTTTTTAGTCATTTAGGGGTTTTGGAAAATAGGATGGAAAAGTATACTTTTTCAGAAAAGTTGTTTTTCCCAAGGTTAGAGATTTAGGAAAATAAATAGTTACAGGAAACTTTTCGTTCCTTAGGTCCGAAAGAAAAATTAGCTCAAAGTCGTTTTCCCAGGCTTCTTTCTCACCATACCTCTCTTGACAACTGCTAACATTTAGCATTAATCCACAAGAGACCTGACTTTTCCTAATAATTATGATAGAAATTAATTTTTCATGGAATGTTTATCTGTTTGCGAAGAAAGTTTTCCTTTCCCAAGGAATAAATTAATTTCAAAAATCCCCTAACACAGACATGCAGGTGCAATAAAAAATGTAACAGTACATAAGCAATCTGAACTCCTCCGCCAAATTGGGCCCACATCACATTCGATGCACATTACTACCAAATCTCATGTATCACAATTTCCCTTCAGCATGTCTGACCTAGCCAGAGTTTATACCTACAAGGGACCACCAACATTGACTTTGAAGCCCAAGTTTAATGCTCTGCAGATTGGTTAGGACTCAACATATATCTTCTCAACTTTGTGCATAGATCCACCGCCATCCCAAACTATCATTCTCTTGCATTTGCCAGCTCAAATGTTAAGTGAATGCCCATATGTAACATTTATCCACATTTTGTAGATATAGGCTAATAATATTCCTACCTCTAATATTGAGTCTGATGTGGGAAATTCTTAAATAGAACATAAAGTAGAGAAAATCATAAAAAATAGGGGGAATAAGGGAATGAGCAGAGCATTATTAGATTTATTGAGTACTTTTTTGTGTCTATCACAATGCATCATACTTATTTACTGACCAGAGAACCCAAATGTAATAAGATGTCAATAAAAATGATGACCTATGTGTTAGAGAAGAAATTTTAGTTCTGTTATATCTATCATCCCATTAGTATATGATCTTTTTGTTGCTTAGGGCCCCATGCCAGTAGGAAGAACACGGAGGAATGGATAGGCAGCTGAAAGCTGAGCAGGAGAAATAAAAGTTATTTTCAGTAGACAGGTGAGATTAAATTGCACACAGAACCATCCCATTTAGGATCACCATTAGACGTCATTCAATATGATTAATTTTGTAGCAGTAACAGCATTACACATTGATAAATTCACCTGCATAAAGGATACTATGCGCATGAGATTTGTACAAATGACAGTGACGTTTTGGAGTAACTTTTGTTGTAGTGTGCCTTTCAGTAAATATCAAGGACCACTTACCAGTGATGAAACCTTATAAACGAATGATCAAAGTTAAATAGAAAACAACAAAAGAGAGAATGACAATGTTGGTGATGATGATGATGATCATTTAATCACAAGGTAGTTAGGATTTGCATGATAAAATGCCATCACATTCACGATACCTGGCCTAATAAATTCATGAGATCGCCTCCAACACAATATTCCAATATGAGCCATAAGTGACCAGATGTCTCGTACCTACAATGCAATATAACATGAAAAGTCTTCAGAATATGGAAGAAAAGTGACTTTTTTAGTTCAAAATCACACAAAATGTCTGAAGGATTGACAAATACCCTCCTCCAGAACGTGGTCATCATAAGGTCAGGTAATTGACAAATTTACACATCTTACCAGTTATAAAACTTCAGTATGTTTGGATGGTCTAATTTGTGCAATATTTTACCCTGAGACCAATAAGAGGAATTTTCAGGAGTGAAAGAATTCAAAATCTGATAAATGCAAAAGCAGTTGCATAAAGATGATAGACATGAGATTCCACTGAAGCATTTCCTGGTTCTTTTCCTCTGGCAGTCATGGACCCCAATTCAAGAACATTCAATGGAAGTGTACAAAGAAATTAGCTTCATAAACTGCCTGAGGTTGGATTTCAGCTTCACAACTAATTCAGCTCAAATGCATCGGAGAAAGACATTACATCCAACCACATGGTTGAAAAGGTGACCCCAGAAAAAGCAGGATTTAATGCCACGAGGCACTTGCAATGGGGGGAAACTAAAAATTCAAATACCCCGCTATGAGAAAAAAGTCGTCGAATCGATAATGGTCGAGACTGTTAGGTGCACTCACCGCTCGGAGGACTTTGCTCCTCTGACACTTGTCAACACTCTTGACAGCAAAATACTCGATTGTCTTCTTCTTGCGTCCTTTATACACAACCTAACAAGGAAACAAGCACGTCAAACTTCTCAAACCCCCCCCCCCCCAACATCTTTCGAAGGGAATTCAAACTGCCGCCAACGCAAACTCTAGATCCTCGGGGAGAAGGAGGGGAAGCTCACCGAGTGCTTGCCGCGGCCGATGGCCTCGTAGATATGGTAATTGTTCATCTCCTCCGATTCTACACCCCAGCCTTTGGGACAAGTCCGTGGGAGGGAGATAGGCAGGGCGGGACGAAGGACCTTGAGAAATGGAGCGGCAGCGAGTGTCGTTAGAGAGAAATGCTGCCACGGGCCACCAGGCGCTGCTCCGCGGCGCGCACCTGACGCCCGTCGCCGGTGACCGTATCGGTGATTGGAGCCTAGAAAGGGGCGGCGGCGACGAGCAGGCAGCTGTCGCCCACCAGCAGGAGGTCGAATTGGGGCTCCTTGTGAGCTTGAAGTCGAGGGTGACGATGGGGGGCGATGGCGACGACTAATAAGTCGGGGGCGGTGTCAGTGAGGAAAAGGCAACAGCAGCAGCAGCAGCCGCCCTTCGGGAAACGGAGGAGGTGGAGGACGGCGAACCCGGCGCGGATCTGGTGGCTACTCGGCTGCGATTGGGGCGGCGTGTGGTCAGCGTCCCGCCATGGCCACGACTGCTGCTATGCTGCTACTGGTGGCCGTGCGTGGCTTCGGTGGGGCGCTGTGGAGCCGGGAGCTGCCGACGGGGGCCGATGCACTGGTGGTGAAGAAGAGAGAGAGAGAGAGAGAGGGGGGGGGAGAGGGAGGGTTCAAACTTCAAAAAGGAGAGGGAGGGCTTGAGGGAAAATTTTAGTCTGAAAGAAAAATGGGCCGTTGCTGTTCTCGTGCGCTCTTTTTTTTTTCACCTGTACGCTTTTAATCCCACGGAACGGGAGAAAAAATATTTTATGACCTTTTTAGATACCGTATGAAATTAAACTTTTTCTTAATTCTGAACTCAGTACAGTTGATCTATAAGGGCCCGTTCGGTAACTCACCTTATTTTATCATTATCGGTATAATCTCTTCGTGAACACCCATCTGTATATATGGAGGATTCGCAATCATTAAAAATCTCATAAAACACATTTACACTTGCTTATGGAGATTCATAGGGGCACCTGGGTTTTATGCCTATAATCTCTCTCATCCATATTTTTTGCTAACTCAAAAACCTAAACAAATGTAATATCATTTGTAATCACTTAAAGTATATCAGAGATTTCTCGCTTTGAAATCTATGCGGGGCATTTCCCACACGCAACCTAAGACGAAATTTTACACACTTAACTTCCTTTGCCTAGGCTTAAGATTTTACAAGATCACAATTAGGTGTATTATTTTTTTGGGATTTTGATAAATATATTCCTACAAAATATCATATTTAGATTTATCTGCCTACTTTTATCGTATTATCAAAAATATCTCTAATATACATCGTATTGTTGTGATTATACCTATGTGATTCTTAGGTCGTTAATGTCGGTGAATATTACGAGAATATGTCGACCGCCGTCAGAGCTACTTCTCTCTCTCCCCTCTCTTTCTATGACTGTCGTCAAAGAGGGAGACCTCCACCGACGTCCACCCTGATCCCTTGAGCTCTCTGACTCTCTCTCTCTCTCTCTCTCTCTTCTCTTTTGTTTATGACAACCATCGAAAGGGTTAACCTCCTCCGATGTCCCCCTCCCCCGAGCTCTCCCTCTCCTTATCTTTTGTATGTGACCTCCTTCGCCATCCCCCTTTCCTACAATCATGCCATCCACCTCAGGCGCAGTCGTCTCACCTCCCTCTCCAAAATAGTCCAATCGTCAGCAAATCTAGACTCGATGTTGACAAAGAGAAGGCCGCCAAGGGCAGCAGCTCCCTCATCACCACCTCCCTCTACCATGCCCTCGCCGCCCTAGTAGCTCCAAGGCATCCTTCCAAGCAACACCCCCAACCCATCTTGGTACAAAATGGTGAATCCCTCCAACCAGATCCTCCACGGCATCAAAGCGCTCCTCCACCTCCACTAGTGATGGGCAACCGAGAGTCCCATCTCCTCTGCCGCCGCCATCCTTCCTACCCGGTTCTCTACTCTTGGGCGCCTGATCCTCAGAAGTCGTCCAGATTGATTGCCGTCTTCAGAGATTTGGCGGACGACATTTTATTCCTACCAAGCTTTCTCCAGGCCCACGTCTCCTCCTCCCACCCCGCCCCACTCGTCCCTTAAGTAACTTGCACGAGGGAGAGAGAGAGAGATGTTAACGTAGGAGTAATTTAGTCTTTTTCTCTCTAAAGTAAGAGGACAATTGGGTTAAAATGACACGGGTATAGATGTAACAATATTACATATATTAAGGATATTATTGATAATATGAAAAGGTAAGGGTTTATTTATAAATACATTGTCTTATAGGAGTTTATACTTTATATGTAAAAATCACTATCCTTTTATAAAAATTATATATATATATATATATATATATATATATGTATAATTCTACAGTAATTGACCTATGCCCCTTGGTTGTTTTTTGCGACTCTATGCCCCCACCCAGCTCTACCTCTATTTTTAACAAAACAAGTGCCATGCGCATTATCCGATAACAAAAAATCCGTTTGATCAAGATATTTCTAACCAGTACTTTTCAATGGGCAAGGATATTAGGTGAGACCATTGTAAAATAATAAATAATTTCAAAAAAAAGACCATTTCCTCTGCCCAAAACATTCCCCTTTTTCACCTTTGATTTTTAAAAAGTTGTAGAGAAACTATACGTACCTTTTATGATAAAATTTGTTTTACTTTTTAAGAATTAACTTGTCATAAGTAAATTAGATATAGATAGGCCCCTACTCAAAACGTACATATCTAGACTGATATGAGACTTCATAAAATATTTGAATAAATAAGTACACGAGTAGAGTATTAGGTCTAGCTTGTGACCACATAAAATTAAACCTCAAAATTGTCCTATCAACAAATTATTTGTCTAAAAAAGTCCATAAAATTAACAAATGATCTTGATGTTTTAGGCCTAAATTTGTAAAGTTGCCCAAGATAAAAATTAAAGGACCCATTAATGGATGAATACGTCTACTAGTTCCATAGGATCTATGGAGGTCATGTCTTGGGTTCAAGACCCATTTTACCTATTTGCATGCTAAAAAAGTTAAAAATAAAATCAAATGTTCATTTGATTTTACACATGGTTTGTCGACCCGGTGCGTCTCGCACCGACTCGCACGACCCGACCCGACCCAGGCCGGGACCGGGTCGGTCGGGCCGTGGGTCGTGACCGGGACGCACTGGACCGCATGGTCCCGTGCGTCCCGCCGCGTACCGGAGCGGGTCGAGGCGGGCCCGGTCTGGTTCGTGCGGGACGGCACGTACGTGCCGGGTCGCCGATATAGCGGGCCGGGTGCGGGCGGGTCTGGCATCCGCAGCGGTGGAAGGCGGTGCAGCGGTGGAAGGCGATGGCCGGCGGTGTGGGCGGTGCAGAGCGGCGGCGGATGGCACCGGACGGCAGCGACGACCGGCGATCAGAGGTAGGTGCCCTAAATTTTTGTTTTAGGGTGAGGAGGGGGGTGGGGGAGGGTGAGGGTGGGCGTCTGCGGCCGTCGGGGGCACCGTGAGAGGGGGAGGGGGGCGTCTGCGGCCGTCGGAGGGGGGAGGGGTGACGTCTGCGGGCGGCGGGCGTCGGAGGGGGGAGGGGGGGCGTGCGGCGGGCGTCTGCGGGCAGCACCGTCGGAGGGGGGAGGGGGGCGTCTGCGGGAGGGGGGAGGGGGCATCTGCGGGCGTCGGGGAGGGGGGGTGTCGGGGAGGCGTCGGGGGCCGGCCACCGTCAGAGGGGGGAGGGGGGGCCGTCTCCACCGTGAGGGGGGGAGGGTGAGATGGGGAGGGGGGGGGGGGCGTCTGCATCGCCGCCCCCAGCTCCGGTGGGGGGCGGGGAGGGTGGGGGGGGGGGGTTGTTTAATTTTTTTTATTTTTTTTAATTAAAAAATATAAGAAAATATATTATTTATTACTTATTATTATTGTGAATGTATTATTTAATTCATGTTATATAAATAAGATAATTTTTGTTTAATTTATGTTGTATAAATATCATTTTAATTATGTATTATTTAATTCATTTTGTAGAATTAATATAAATAATATTTAATTCATGTTGTAGTAATAAATTTATTTTTTGATGTGTAATTCAATTCATGTTTAAATATTAGATTTAATGTAAATATAATATTAAATATTAAATTTAGTATTACATTTGGAAAAATATTGATATTAATATCAATATTAGTTGTAGATGTAAAATATTTTTAAATGCATAATGTATATTAGTTAATTGAATTGCATAATGTAATTTAATTTAATGTAAATATAAATTTAGTGTTGAATATTTTATAAATAATTATAAAGTTAATTTATATGTACAATGTAAATTATTTAGAGATGTTTATAATCTATATGTGTCATGTAATTTAATTAGAGATGTAAATATAAATATCTAATTAGTGATAAATAATTTTAAATTTAATGTATATGTATTAATTATAAATATTAACCTTATTTGTATGTTATAGAAATAATGATATTATTTTGAACTAAATTATATGAAGATGTATTAAATATTGAATTTAGTCTTGCATGGTACGCAAATAATAAAATTCTGTTCATTGTTAGTTGTAGATGGGAAATAATATAATTTCATATTTTGAATTTCTTAATTTTAGGAGATAACACTCTATGGCTCCTAAGGAACGAATAAATGATATTGGGTGGTCACACGGAGTTTTGTTGGATGGCAACCGTAGGTGTTGGCGTTGTAACTATTGTAAAATAGAACACCGGGGAGGAGGGGTGTCTCGGTTGAAGAAGCATTTGGCAGGAGGAGCCGGGGCAGGATACTCTGAGGTTGCTGTGTGTACCCATGTGCCTAGAGATGTGAAACTTGCAATGGCTAGGCACCTGCGGGAGAAGAGAGCTGGGATGCAAGAAAAGGAAAAAAAGAAGAAAAGGGATCAAGCGGCAGTGAGCGGGCGCCCAAGTGGCAGCAACGATGAGGAATGTGCATGGACACCCAGTGACGAAGACAAACAAGCACGTACTGAGCAGCCTGATGTGTATGTCACTGTGAACGATCCATATGAAGCCCAGTTTCGTGAGGCAGTACGTCAGAGCAGGGAAGAGTCAAGACATCCCGAGGAGACTGTAGTCCGTAGTCGCGAGGCGGCGAGGACCGGAGCATCAGGGAGTGGTGGTTCATCTACGACTCGACAATCACGAGGCATAAGGAGTTTACTGACTGGTGACTCGGGGACACAAAGAAAAAGGACACAATCGATCAACATTGAAGATGTGGAGCCTGGTGCACTATCCCGAGAGCATGGTAAGCAAACGAGGATGGACGATGCGTATGGCCAGAAGGGACCTAAATGGAAACTTGGTCAAGCTGTTGCAAAATGGTGGCACCACGCGGGTCTGCCTTTCAATGCAGCCAATAGCCCTTACTACAAGCCAATGTTTCAGGAAGCACAGGTCCTTGGGCTACACGTGCAGCCACCTACAGCGAGAGAATTGGCTGGCGTATACCTTGATGAACAAGTTGCTGAGATCAAGAGTTACATTGACTCATTCAAGCAGAAATGGACAAAGTACGGAGTCACACTGATGTGTGATGGATGGTCAGGTACCACAAAATCTAGCTTGATCAACTTCCTTGTTTATTGTGACAGACAAGTATTCTTTCACAAATCAGTGGATGCGTTTGGTCAAATTCACAGTCACCAATATATTTTGTCATTGATGGAGCAAGTGGTGACTGAGATTGGGGAGGAGTACATTGTACAAGTGGTGACTGATAATGGGTCGAACTATAAGAAGGCTGGGGAGGAGCTAATGAAGAAAAAACGGCACATTTTCTAGACCCCTTGTGCAGCACATTGTGTAGATCTGATGCTGAAAGAGATTGGACAACTTCGTATGGTAAAATCTGTGGTCGAGGTGGCACAAAAAATCACGAAATATATCTACAACCACACACTTGTATTGGCATGGATGAGGGAGCACTGTGCCGGCGAACTGTTGAGGCCTGGCATCACACGATTTGCCACCAACTACATCGCATTGCAGAGCCTATTGAAGCACAAAGATGGGTTGAAGCAAATGTTTAGAGGTGAGACCTGACTGAGTTCCTCTTTTGCTGCTTCACGTGAAGGGGCGGAGGTCGAGGGGATTGTCAACACCTCGAATTTTTGGGATAGAGTGAAGGTATTAGTGTCATTGATAGAGCCACTGTATGAGGTTCTACGATGCGTGGATGGGGATAGAGTACCAACCATGGGGTTGGTGTACAGCAAAATAGAAGCAACCAAGCGGAAGATCCTTACAACGTCCAAAAAATATGGACCCACCATTCTAGAGATTGTGGAGGACAGATGGGAGAGACAAATGAGCCGCGATCTTCACATGGCAGGTAAACACTTACATTCTCGTCCAATCAATGAGCTGTGATTTCCAGTTGATACTAATATGTAATTCATTGTCTTACGATTGCAGCGTACTATCTACATCCGGCCTTCCAATATGCTCGGGCCCTTGCTTATGACGATACGTTGATAGAATCGGTCAACATTGTGGTAGACCGATTATCTTTCACCCCAACAGATGCTGCTGATGCGTTGAATGAGGTATAATTGGATATTTTAACATTGACAATATTAAATGAAATATACACTTCATATTTTTTGATAATGCAGATGAAAACATTTATGGGGTGTTTGGTTACAGTTTTTTACCTCTTTTTTCTCTCAATTTTAAAAAAAAGAGGAAGAGGTCTTATAATCCTGTTTGGCATACCTCTTTTAGTTTTTAGGGAGACAACTTACTCCCGTGTAAATCTTCCTCAAACAAAAAACAACACTTGACCAGTTTTTTTTTAAAACACTCACCACGTCTCAGTCTCTCTCACTCGCGTCTGCCCTCCCCTCCCTCTCCCTCCCCCTGCCTTTCACCCCGCCGGCCTCCCCCTTCCCCCTGCGGCCCTCCCCTCCCCTCCCCGGCAACCCCCTCCGCCGTCCGCCCTCCCCTCCCTCTCCATCCCCCTCCCGTTTTCCCCCGCCGGCCCCCCCTTCCCCCCTCGCCCCCCTCCCCGGCAACCCACTCCGCCGTCCGCCCTCCCCTCCCTCTCCCTCCTCCTCCCGTTTCGCCCCGCCGGCCTCCCCCTCCGGGTCCCCCCGTGCGCAGCCCCCCCCTCCGGCGCCGGTTCCCCCCCCTACGCAGGCCCCCCCTCCGGTTCCCCCCCCCGTGCGTAGGCCCCCCTCCCTCCGGTTCCCCCCTCCGGCGCCGGCTCCCCCCCTGCGCCCTTCCCCCCCCCCCCCCCGTGCGCAGGCCCCCCCTCCGGCGTCGGTTCCCCCCCCCCCCCCCTGCGCAGGCCCCCCTCCGGTTCCCCCCCTCCGACGCCGGCTCCCCCCCCCCCCCCGTGCGCAGGCCCCCCTCCCTACGGTTTCCCCCTCCGGCGCCGGCTCCCCCCCCCCTACGCACCCCCTCCCCCCTCCCCTTCCCCCCCTCCGGCTCGGGCTCCGGCTCCCCTCCCCCTTGCGGCACCCTCCCCTCCCCCCGACGGCGCCCCCTCACCTCCCCCGACGGCGGCCCCCTCCCTGCGGCGACCTCCCCTCCCCCGACAGCTCTCTCTCTCTCTCTCTCTCTCCAACTGCCGGAGGCAACTCGAAGAGGAAGACCCCTGCCAAACACATCCATACAAATTTTAAAATTTACGACACTACTGTCAAACAGAAATTGTTATTTTTATCAATTTTAAATTTTAGATCAAAAATTATGTTGACATAAATTTTTAGATAGAAATATATTTTAAAAAAAAATTGCTCCCAAACACCCTATTAGAGAGGGAATTGGTTCATTTGCGACACCTAATGCCATGGCCAGTCGTGATAGACTCGACCCAGGTAATGTGTCTTCACAATTTACCTTCTATATCTCGAGAAGTAATTTTTACATCTAATTATTATATTGTACGTGATCTGTCTTAAACGCAGCTGAGTGGTGGCTAAATTACGGCACAAGTGCACCCGTATTAAGGAAGATCGCAATGAGAGTTCTATCGCAAACATCCTCGTCGAGTGGGTGTGAGCGGAATTGGTCGACGTTCTCCTTCTTGCATACTAAGCTGAGGAATAGGCTAACACACCGCAGACTAGACAAAATGGTGTATGTTCATTACAACATGAGGCTAAAGGTCCGGCATGTACAAATGGATACAAGGAGAGGAGAGGGAGATTACGACCCAACGGATGCTGTGTACTTGCGAGACGATGATGACCCTATGGTAACATGGGTTGCAAGAGCCACAACAGAGCGTGGTGAGGCAGAATTTGACGAGGAGGCTGAAGAACCTGGCGAGACACCACGGCCTAATACTTTTCTCGCATCGGCTGTACAAGAGGCAGTGGGGGAGGGAGATGACACCCATGTGCATTTGGGTGGTGACGAGTCAGCAACGGGACGTGATGATGAAGTTAATTTAGATGAAGACCTCGTCATTGGTGGTGGAGACACATCGTATGCGTACGATGATACAGCATGGGAGCGATTGATACAACCTCCAATTTTTGAGCGTCAAGCGCCACCTCAGGTGAATTAATACATGAAAATCGAATCGCAAATTTCATTAGATAGCGTGGTCATAGATTGATGTATGATGATGTAAGAAATATATTGCAGGTCGGTCCGACAAATGACAACATTGCGGGAGAACAGTGGTCCCGAGTTGCTGTACCGCGGCATTCAATATCTGCGGAACCAAGAAGGTTATCCACTTCAAGAGAGGCTAGGGGAAGTTCCTTATTTAGAGAGGTGAAATTATATTGCCATTTCTACATTTGTTAATATATAATTCATTGGTAATTGAATATATTCTTCTTTCAATTGTGTAGTCTTCGGTAGCATCGAAACAACCATCTCAGTCTGCTGCGCCCCGACGCTCAACATCTAAGGCTAAGGCACCCAATCAGTCTTCTCAGGTATACGTACAGACTTACACAATAGAAAGTAAATTGAAAAGTTATCTAAGCAGGCTTCTGCTTCTCAGGCATCTAGAGGGACACAACATGCAGCATGTATGCCGCCCCCTGCTCCACAGAAGAAAAAATCATCATGGACCACATTATTCACCAGCAAGAAGGACAAGGGACCACCATTAAATCCGATAGATATTGCAGACATGGAGACATTAGATCTCAATGCAGATGACGACACTCCCGAGCCCTCTGTTGAGCCCCGCATTAGTGGGAGTCATGACTCCGATGCTGATAGTACACCCACATGGTCTTCATCCCATGGAGGTGGTGGTTCTCAAGGTGACCAACGGAGTCCTCGTGAGAATACTAGTGCTGGTGGTAGAGAGTACAGCAGTGGTCATAGTAGAGGTCGTGGGGGCCGTCAACATGGCGCATGGACAGAGGAGCAGCACTTCACACATGCCACGCAAGATGAGAACCACGGTGCTCCACCCGTAGGGACGAGACGGGCAGCTGATCATTGGGATCCCTACTATGGAAGTTCGGTTGCAGACAATACAAGCTATCAAGGCATGTTGTCTGATTTTGAGAGGATGAGCACACATGACTCCCAGGGATCTGGAAGCTCGTATGGACGGTCATGGCCGCAGCAGCCGATGTATCATGGCGACTCAGATAACAGTAGTTCATTTTTCCCATCGTATCCATATCATTATGCCACAGCTACGTCAATAGAGGTCGTGTACGCACAAGGTTCGCAGGAGTATGAATACTACGTACGCATGTACTGGGAGAACTATTCATGTTCAATGCGCTATGAAGACTATCTGTCCTATATGCGGACCACATTTAATGTCAGATTGTTTGGAGATGGGCACTGGCTCAGTTTGGGTCCATAGTCTTTATTAGTATGTATCATTTGGTTACATTTATAACTAACTAATAATTAATTGTAGATTTCTTCATATATAGAGTTCTGTACTTGTCATTGAAATCACTAATGTAAACTTTTACATCATTTGCAGGTCATCATGGACGGACGGCGTCACCCTGCGTGGGAGCATGGATACTCTGTTGAGGGTGATGGACATGTGCACTGTAGATACTGTGAACATCGCGTCACCGGCATACACAGGTTTGCGGAGCACCTTGCGGGAGTGGGACGCGATGTTCGTGCATGCGACCGAGTTCCGGGAGATGTTCGACATTCCTTTCGGACACAGTTACAGGATAGATACGGTTCTCGTAGCACACCGAGGACATCTTCTTCTACGTCCCGGGTACCTCCACCACGAGCACAGGGCGGAGCAGGATCTTCCTCCACGTCCAGAGTTCGAGCAGCACCAGCACCAGCACCAGTCGCACATAATAGAATTGAAGCTATAGATGTAGTGAGGACTTTTTTTACAGATTTTCATGTACCCTCCACCGCAGCACACGACCCATCATTTGTGCATATGGTTACATATTTTCAGTCCCACCCACATGTACCTCCACCCACTATGATAGAGTTAGATTATACGGGTGATCAGTCTCATGTATCTGATGATGAGTTTTGGGATTCGGGCTTCACTAATGATGAGGATTAGTGAGTTTTGGGATTCGGGTTACACAGATGAGGAGGATGAGTGAGTTTTGGGATTCGGGCTTCACACATGGACGAGGATTAGTGAGTTTTTGTATTTTATACTTCATGAATGAATGCCATTATTATATCACTGTTTCCTTTTACATATTTAGTAATTGAAATAAATTTTTATGTATTATATATAATAGGATGTTTAATTAAGCAGTGTAATATGTAATTTTTATATAATTTATTATGTATAATGTAGTATGGATCTATTATCATAAATAAACTCTACATTCTAATATTTTTAAATACATATAACATTTAATCTTTCAAAATAAATTTATTAAAATTTTTAAAAAAAATTCACAAAAAATCGCGTCGAGAGCAAAAGGGGCGGATCGGGTCGCTGTGCGACCCGCCCGACCCGACCCGTCCCGCGCCGAGACCGGGTCGGCCGGGTCGGGCGGGTCACCAAACCACAAATACTGTAAAACAGCTTATTTCATGCCTTACATATATATGATATTTTACTATATTTTACATCAAAGCATATTTCTTAAATTGTGAGAAAAAAACTTGCCATTAAAATCTCTTAAGACCATGACCACCATAACTGGACCTTACTGTTCCTTCTCTCCCATGTTCTCTTATTACTCATTCTCTCGCATGCTCGGTGTTGGCATGTGGGAAGAGATTACTTAGTACAAGTTTCTCTTAAGAGAGCAAATGTTAACTGAGTAGGGTACTAGGGAAGAGCTATGTACGTACGTAGGGGATTCTAGTGAAGAGAAGAAAAGTTCATTAAAAAGACAACATATGATGAAAATGATATAGATTAATACTTGATGTTACCTATAGATTATAATTGCACCATATTATTATGCAATTTCGCCTTTTATTGGCCCACGGATGATTAATTAGACAACTAATCTGGCAATTATACAAACTCACGTGACATGTTTAACATGAAGAAGAAAACCAAACCACACTTTGTAGGAATGGTTATATGTTGTAGGACTGAAATATACACTGCACAAATGAAATATAAAGTCTAAAAATAAAAAAATATGTGTATTTCAATCCTACATATAGTATTTCATTATTTCACACGATGTCCCGTTGGTCAAAGATAGGCATATCTAATTATTTTGTCACACATATATGGCCAAATGGATCCGAGATTACAAGTTGACACAACTACAATCCATGGATTGCAACAAATGTTTACCCTCTGTATGTGTGTGTGTATATATATAGATATATAATATTTGAACCTTAATTCTATGAAATTTAAGGCCTTTGGAATAATATAAAATGTTTTTAAATTTTTGTATAAGTGGGGCCGAATCATTGATCTTCGTAACAACTATCAAAAAATAATATGTAACTATCAATTTAAGGGGATTATGCGAGAGGAGAAAATTAATTTCGGATTATTGGTGGTATAGTGCCCTCTTCAAGCGATAAGCTTTAGGGAGGATTTTCTCCACATGATATGGCCTCTAGATTTGGAATGGTTGTATAATGAAGACATAACCATTATCATAAGTGCAAAAACATCTTCTATTTAAGGGGGGGGATTTGAATTCTTTCCATGGAGAAGAAATTATAGATAATTGATCGACCAAATCACATAACACAAGAAACACGCTGATTGAGAATAAAATTAATCTAGAATATATTAACAGAAATCGAGTGCTTCTTGCTAAATATTGACATTTAAACATATGCTATTAACAATTCTTCGACAATGGACTTACTTAATTATCGCAATAATTTTAAAAATATGAAATAACAAATCAACTACACTTAATCAACTCATATTCTATCTTTATAACAAAAAATTTCAAGAATATGACCATCATCACCTACTGCCATCTTGACTAAACCATGATTGATTAACATTAAACTAACATAGAAAATGTCAAATTTCTCCTTCTCTTAAATAAAAATGAGTCACAGGGTTACATTTAATTCAAAAAGTTGATGCATAAGTACCGGTAAGGACATCGGTTTTAGTCGGTGGCTCGATCAAGTGCACGTGTATTGGCACAGTCGAGATCCCGACCCAACCACACTCTAGTTAAAGAGAGGATCTCTAGTATCTTTTGGAGATTTATGCTTGCTCACTTTCTTATGCTAGTGTTATTTTATTTTATTTATGTCCTAAGTGCGATCATAGTTTATCTATTGTTTGGATTGATTACATATATTTCATGAAATTATATCCATCAAAACCGTCCAAATACTCATGAAAACTTATTTATCTAATTATTTGTGTATTTTGTAAAAATCACATTTTTTGGACATATTTATATGAGCATTATTGATAATTATTTAAATACATAAATTAATTTTTAATTTTAGTTAAGTATTTAAAATGAGATAATAATATTATTAGTGATTTACTTTATTGCTATAAAAAGTTCAAGAAAAAAAAGAAATAATTAATGTGTTTTGTTTTCTCTTAAGAAAATTGTGAAACTCTGGTTCTATTTAAACATCCTTAAAGAGGTGCCCGGGGTATCTTAGACATTTGAGAAAGGGGCGGCCATGGTTCCTGAGGGGAGCAGCACTCCCCCTCTCACACATGGACACAATTTCTCTCTCCTCCTTATTCTTTATAGTTTATTCTTCCTAATTTAATCTTTTTTAATTTTATTCTTATTTTAATCTTCGTTTGTTTGAACACCATCTTCTTCCCTTTAGACCCCTGCAGCATCTGTTCTCAGTGATCAAAGGAAAATAAAACACAATACATAGGTCAAATGAAAATTCTAGGTCTCCTTATCCTTACCCATTCTTAGTGCTGAAGTGGCTTGGGAGAGTTTATGAAAAAGGGGAGTTTTGTTGCTGCTTCTCTTTCTTTTATACATTCACTTTTCATATTTATACATTCACCACACTATGAATATGCACCAACCAGCATGGCAGCATTAGGCAGAATGAAAATGTAGACAAAATATGCACCCAGAAGCTCTGCCTGATAGGCTGAGGAGAAAAATGAAATAAACCATGAGCCAACACTAAAATGATGTATAGAAGCTCAAAGCAGAGATGAGTAAAATTCAAGGAATCCATGTGTCAGTGGATGGGTTGAAATTGGATGCTACACAAATTTTATCCCTCATATTTGACATAATCCCAGAATTGTTCAACCAGTTACACTAATAAGGTCATGAACATACCTTTACATTCCTAGGGAAGGCACCAAGAATTTCAGAATAAATGTAACTAGTGAAGAACACAGGATTCAATGATCCCATAAAAATCAAAATATCATGAACTTGTTCTGGAACTGATAATGCTACACAGCATGATCTGGACCTAAATCAGGGGAAAAAACGAACTGAGATAAGAGTTGGGAATCAGAAAGACAAATTTACATACTCTAACTTCTGATATTTTTTCGGTAGATAATTTTTTTTGAAAAAATGGGGAGGGAGGTGTCCACTCCGTCACCGATGGGGGACAGATTGATATTAAAAAATCGGAATGGAAGGCAACCTCCTATGTTATTTAACATATTAACACATGAGGTTGCCTGCCATTCCGATTTTTTTAATATCTGAGGTTTCTTTCCATTCCAATTTTTTAACATCATTTCCATGAAATGAGCAACATTTTAATATTTACCTTCCCACCATACGGTAGATGGCTCGCCCACCACTAGCACGACCGAAGCAGAGGGAAGGGCCTATTTTAAAGACGGCTTCCAATTTTAGCTATTGTAGTATCACAAGAACGATGTGAAGCCTGTGATTAGAGGGGATGGAGTATTAAAAATCACCTGTAGCTGACGCACCTAGAACTACTTCGGGAACACCGTCGTCCTCTTCCTCCAAGCGATCGGATAAGGAGGGCGAAAGTTTCCCTCCCTCTCGTGACATAAATGAGAGTTTTCTGACGGAAAATAGGATTTTGGGAGAGAGACGAAGACTATGGCATACGCGTCGCTTGACGAGAGGTGGTGGGTGATAGACATAAATTTTAAATCCAGAGGGGGACAGAGGGTTAGGGACTGGGAGGTCATCTTCTCCATCCAACCTTGTAGACGAAAAGAGGGTTTGGTGATAGAAAGACAAAGCCAATTCGTGAAGAGGACGAAGAGCACATTGATGGCATTGTCTGACATAGAGGTGGATGAGGGGAATAAATTTCAGAGGGGGATAGAGGGCGAGAGTGTAAGGTTTCGCACAGCACCTACGGGCGACGCAGCGGATAACAAAAATTCATTCTGCCCGATCCCGGTACTATGGAAAGCTTAATCTGTGCTCTAATCGGTGTTTCTAAGACCCTAACCCGCCTAATTACATGTTACGTATTTCACCTTGCGCGGAACGACGCTGTCCGCTAAGTCTGATGCAGAAAACCGAGCCGCACAGCTACACGGCCTCTAGAGATGATCCACACGGACCCTTCTGCAGTGACGGTACCCCCGGCACGGACCTTCCTCGACCCTTTCACCTTCTGGAAAGAGAGAGAGCAAGAGGAAGGAAGGGGGGGAGAGGAGCTAATCCTCTTCCTTAGGCTAATTGCTTGATTAAGCCTTTGGAAGAACAACCTTCGAATGAGCTCACGTAAGGATCTATATATAGAGTTTAGGCATTTCTGAAAATGGCTCCAAAAGACCGAAACTATATATATGTCCTTTCTACTATTATACATATGTATTAAGCTCCATTTACACTCATTTCCAAAAGGAATTAAATAGAAATAATACATACATTTGTATAATAATAATCCGTCACCCAAGAATCCATTGTGTGTGATCCTCTAGGCCCATAGTCACTCTAGTTTAAGGCCCATTAACTTCTAATTCCCAATTAGAAGTAAATTAAACGTATTCTTCGCTTCTACAAGAGCCGAATAATAGTTTAATTTATTCCGAACCTTTGATCACATTGGGTCAAGCAGATCCGTGTGATCCTAGAGGACGCCGGGTTTAAACCAGCATATCTGGTACCTGTAAGTCCACAGTTACCGCATCGATATAACCCCTCGCTCCTTCTATGAGTCTGGTACGATCGAGGGTATAGTTTCTGTCAAACCCCATGATCGTGCCATTTGACTATGACCTCCTTAAAGTGTATGACGTCCGTTCTAAACGAACTCACACGACCCTGGCCATGGATTTAACAGAGTGTCAATGTCATGACCCATTAACTGTCTAATATATACCCGACAGTGAGTGATCCCCTCTTGACCATTGATGATCTTCACACGTATTCTGGAGTGGTTAATGACTCGGTAACTCATGACTTATAGTTAAAGTCACTTAGCCAAGTAATTAAACCATTCCAATTCTCGTGTAAGATCCGATCAATGTCTCAGGTCAAAGGACCAACGATGCTACTGAGATAGTTGAATTTTCAGTTGACATTAGTTATAATCAACCATCTGAAGATTCAATAGCGGATCAATTCAGTGTATATCCTCCAAGGACATACACTTACACATATGTGTTGGTGCCCCGCACCAATGACCATGAGACTGGTCACTGACACATCATGTGTACTGGTTTAATAGGTAATCAAAGTCCTCGAGTGATTACCCTCCAACCAGGAACAGTTTAAGGTATGTGTTCATCTAAAGTCAGTCTCATAATCGAGATCCCATCTCGAGTTGACTTTACAACCACATATCATAGGGACAACGTAAAGTAATACACAATCGCATATTTACGCTCAAACACCACTTTATTAATAATGAACAAGATCGTAGATATATCGGGTCTACCCGACCCTAAATTGAACTGTAGCACACCAACACTAACAGAGAGCTCGGAGGTCCTCTCCCTACATGTTGTAAACGAAAGAGGGTTTCGTGAGGGATGACAAAATTACAGTTCGCGAGGAGGAGGATGGCGGCATCTATCGCGCTGTATGCATTGAGCGGTGCGTGTGGTAGGTGGGTGGAAGCAGTAAAGCAAGGTTAGAGGGGTGGCAGTCCAAAATTCTATCTCAGGCTGGGAGAGAAATTCTCATAAACACTGTCCTCAGAAGCATTCCAATCTACCTGGCTTCGGCATGTTTCATCCCCAAGTCCATCATAAATGTCATTGACAGACTCTGTGCTAATTTTTCCTGGCAGGGTTCTAATGATTTAAGGTGTCGTCACTGGATTCCTTGGCAGTGCATTCAGAAGCCAAGGTTAGAGGATGGACTCGGCATTAGGGACCTTAACCAGGTTCAGACTTCCCTGGCTACTAAAAGTTTGTGGACTATTCTCCAAGGCTCTTCTCCATGGTCCCTTTATGCCCGACAGAGATTTATTAAAACTAATATTTATGATTGCTCAAGGCCTTTTCCTGTAGGTATGCCTCTTGGTATGTTTCAGCAGGCGAAGAAGCTCATCATTAACAATTCTAGATGGATGATTGGGGATGGTAATGGTGCAGATTTTTGGAAAGACAATTGGACTGGGGGGGCCTCTCATTAACACTATCCGATCGGGAGTTGTTAGCAGGATTCATGATTTACCCAAACTAATAGTCAGGGAGGTCTTGCAAGACCCTCATCATGCAGCTAGGTCCCTTCTCAGCAGTGACCAATGTCTTCCCAACATTACGTTGAGCAATGAGACTGATCCCTGCATCTGGACAGGTACTGTTGGTGGAGTTTTCACAGTGGGTTCTGCTTACAAGATCATGAGATCTACTGATGTTGTCAGGAGGCCATGGGCCAAACTCTGGCATTCTAGTATTGCACCTAGGGTTGCAATTTTTTTCTGGAAACTCATTCATCGAGCTGTGCCAGTCGACTGCAGGGTGGCTGAGTGTGGTGTTTCCTTAGCCTCTAAATGTATTTGCTGCAAAGCTCATTCTCAAGAGGACCCGGACCATCTCTTTATAAAGGGTGACTTGGTAGCTGAGTTATGGAATTAGATTTCCCCTCTGATAAGTGCTAAAATTCATTTGAGTGAACATCTTACTATCCGTTGCTGGAACATTTTGGCCGGTGCCAGCCTGCGCTCTGCTTACAAATTTGTTGGTATGTATGCTGTCATATTGATGTTATGGGAGATCTGGAAAACCAGATGTTCGGCAAAGTTTGAAAACACTGCCATCAATGGAAATTGCATAAAAAGGAGGGTCATTGCTGCCATTTCTTATGCACTGGATACGCTTTCATTTTCTTCCACGATCTCTGCAGAACAGAAGAGCCTCCTAGCATAATATCTATTATTCCCTAAGGTCAATCTGAAGCGGCCTGTCATGGTGATATGCAGACTGGCTCCTGTCTATTTCACCTTGCATGTTGATGGAGCCTCCAAAGGAAACCCGGGCATCTGTGGTGGTGGTGGCTGTGTTCGTGATCCTTCAGGAAATCTGATTGTTAGCTTTGCTTTCAATTATGGATTGGGTAGCAGCCTTCTAGCAGAAGCAAGAGCGCTTCATGATGGATTATCTATTGTCAATAATGGGGGCATCAAAGTGGCTGCTATATTTTCTGACTGTGCTCTCCTCGTTGAGTCCATCCGAAGGAAAGTGGCTCTTAGCTGGGTAGTCCTTCCTTGGTGGAATGACATCCTGAATTTAATAACCATGTGTGGTTCTTCGGTGCAGCATACTTACAGGGAGGGCAACCAAGTGGCTGATGCCTTGGCCTCCCATGCTTGTACCGGTCACTCCAATACCATTTTTTCCCATGCTAGCGATCTCCCTAGAGTGGCAAGGGGGGCGCTTAGGATGGATAGAGGGGGTCTGCCCTCCTTTCGCAACTGTAACTAGGCTCCCTGATTCTTTGATTTTCTTTTTGATGTTGGTACAGACAGGGGGATGCCCCGTTGACGTTGTATTCTTTCATCCATCAATAAAATTTTGGGTCACAGTGTCATCCTGGGGGAGTGAGAACATATCTCCCCACTGGGGAGATGTGCACTCAACCAGTTCTTGATACTGACGACCGGTGTTGAAAAAAAAAAGAAGCAGTAAAGCAAGGGCAAAGTTGAGATTTTACACGGAGGATTAACTTATCCCAACTTAAGAGGTGGGGTAAGTTAATCTGAGTTAACTCTAGTTAATCCAAGTTAACTCTTATTTAATTTAGTTATATAAATTTGACCTTATAAAATTAAATTGAGTTAACTTTGGATTAAAGAATGAGTAACCCTGAAACAATGCGAGACTATGGGGCCGTTTGGTATCGGGTTGGAGCGGGGATATCCCCGCTCTAATCACAATCTGCGTTTGGTATGGCTAAAATGGGCGGGGATGAACTGGGTTAAGGAAAACAGGGTTAACCCCGATTTTAGGGTTGGAAACGGGAATAAGTCATTCCAACCTTTTGTTGGAATGATTTATCCCCATTTTTCTAACCTCATTTCACCCCTTATGTATCAAACGTACGTGAGAATAAGACTAGACATAAATTATCCTAGAATGACTTACACATATTCTCCTCAGCTTTTATCCCGATACCAAACAGCACCTACGGGTACGTTCGGTATCGAGATAAGTTTTGAGGAGAATAAGCATAACTCATTTTGTGTTAATTTATATCTATCTTTATTCTCGTGTATATTTGGTATACGAGGAGATAAGAGCGATGTTATTCCTATTTCTAGTTTGGTAAAAAATAGAGGCACAAATGAGAACAAATATTGAAAAAAGATCATTTTACCCTTCTTAACCTAGTTAATATGTACTTTTTTATTCGTAGCGATGATTAACACTAATGACGATATTGTTTAATAATTTTTCTTGTTAATAATATTTAGCACTAATAAAATTTTAATATTTAATATCTTTATTCATAATGATGATTAACACTAATGACGATATTGTTTAATAATTTTTCTTGTTAATCATATTTAGCACTAATAAAATTATTATGTAATGATTTTTATTTAAAATGATGATTAACACTAATGAGACTATTATTTAATATTTTAAAATAACAGTTAACACTAATGATATGTTATTTATTTAATGATAATTAACACTAATGAGAGTATTATTTATTTTTTATTGTTAATAATATTTTGATGGTTAGACGTCAGCACTAATGAGATTATTATTTAATAAATCTTTTAATAATATTTAGCACTAATATTTTTCTTTTTATTTAATAATTTTTATTCTTAATCATGACTAGTACTAATGAAGTTAATATTTAATTTTTTAGTCATAATGATGATTAGCACTAATAAGAGTATTATTTAATAATATTTTTAAATAATATTTATTAATAATGAGACTAGTATTTAATATTTTTAAATCATGATTAACACTAATGAGGTGAATATTTATTTTTTTTATTCATAATGATGATTAACACTAATAACGATATTATTAAATAAAATTTTTCTTGTTAATAATATTTAACACTAAGGAGATTAGTATTCAATATATTTTTCTTCTTAATCATGATTAGTATTAATGAGATTATTATTTTATTTTTAATTTTTAATAATAATTAATAAGTTAATAATAATTTAAACTAATAAATATATTAAGGGAGAAAAGGGACACAATGAAATGAGATTAAAATAATGGAGATAAATTATTCTAACAAAAGATTAGAATGAATTATCCTCTGTTCTAATTCAATTTTTAAGATTAACCTGTTATTTTTCTCTCAAGATATCCTCGTGTATTTTTTTATCATATCAAACGAGAAATGACGATAAAATGGGGATATCCCCACTTTATCCCGATACGATGACCTACGAAATTAACCACATATCGACGTCATTTATGTCGCTGACGTAAAGCACTACTCGCCAATCCAATCAGGGTAGGCGTCGGTCAGAAACGTCCCCCATCGAGCTGCCAAACAGATTACGCGGTCCGTTTCGTTATTTATTTGCCTCTTACCGCAACCACACTCCGGACTCCACCCCTCTGCCTTTAACTAGATATAAACTCACCTCTCCTTGTCCGTCGCGTCGATCTATCAACATTTCCTTCCCTCTGTCTCCGTCTCTCTTCACACGGGCGCCCGAAGCTAGGGTTTTGGGTAGCGTCTGTTGCATTGTTCCTTTGGCCGCTAGGGTTTTTGCCATTCCTGCTGGGGCTTCTGTGCGCATTGGGCTCAGCTCTCGCTATTCTCGGTTGCGACCCAGGTGTCGCCATGGATGCCGCTCGCAAGAGGGGGAGGGCGGCGGATGCGGCCACCAATGGCAGTGGCGGAGCTGCTGGCGGCAAGAAGAGTAAAGGTATGAGCCTCCAATGCCTTCGAATTTACCCCTTGGGCGTCGGGCCTTTTTCCTTTCTGTGAGATCTGGTTGGATCTTTCTACAGTTGGTACGAATGGCGGAGGAGCGTCAGTGTTGCCTGGCGTGTGTTTGTTATTATTATTATTATTATTATTATTATTATTGGTTTCTGTATTGAATTTTCTACTTGCATCTGCCCTTTCCGCGTGGAAGTTGCGTTTGATTACGTCGATGTGTTTTCCCTTGCTTTGTGGTGTTATCCTTGTTGTGGAAGTGGCTGTTCCATTGTAGAAAATGTCCCATTACAAACAGCAAAAATTGGGGTTTGTATAAGTAGAAGCTTGTGTTGATCCGCATTGTTTAAATAAATTGTGTCCATCTTTTGTACTTGGGAGTTTTGTGGGAGCACTCCCTCCTTATTTGTATATTATTTATTCTTTCTTTTATAATACATGGTCCTATCCACCTTCCAAAAAATTTAAATTGTGTCCATCGGTTCGTTTGGGGGAAGATCAGCGCTATACTACTGTTATTAGGTAGCAGGAGTGTTCCCTGTTAACAAACTGTTTTCGACTGTTAGATTAAAATCTAATAGGGTGTTTGGGAGCATTTTTTAAAGTTATTTCGACCTAAAAAATTATGATATGCCAATTTTTAACCCAAAATTTGAAATTGATAAAAAGTAACTATATGTTCGGTAAAAGTGTCATAATTTTTAAATTTTACGTAGACTTGTTTGGCGACAATGACCGAGTTGAAAATCGACGTATTGGCGTTGCTGGCTATCGCCCCCACCTCCGCCACAGCCCTTGGCGAGTGCAGGGGAGGCAGTGGAGAGCGACGCAGAAGTAGGTGAGTCAGTGACGAGTCTCCTCCGAGGTGATCTTACGGTACATCGATGAGAAGCTACCGAGGCCATTGATCTTTTTCTCTGTTTGCCTCTTCTTCCGCTGCAACCTCACCACTGTCGCAGCTAGGACTCCACGCAGCCACCTCCGACTTATGGTCCCACACTGCTGCCGCCGCCGGCATCCCCTGCGCCAGCCGACGTCGCCCCCAGAGCTGCCGGCCAGCAGCAGCAGCAGCGGCCGCGGACGCCCTCCCCTCCACTGTGCGATCTGCCATCCTCTTCTCCTCCCGCCGCCGCTTCCCCCCCTTCCTTCGTCCCCACATCCTCCCGCCGCTGTTGTCCTACAACCTCAGCCCAGCATCGCGCCACCGGAGGCGCCGTCAACCGCCACCCTGCAGGAATGCTGGCCTCTTCTTTCGTCTTCCACCTCTGCAGCACCGTGAAGGCGCCGCCGGCGTCCTCGACGCTGCTGGCCTGCTCTGGTCCTTCACCCGCATCGTCTCCGACGTCGCTGGCGCCTAGGCCCCACTGGCGGTCTTTGCTCCTCTCCCTGTTGATCTCTCGACTGTAATCTGTCCCCTACTCTCTTTCTCTTCATATCTCTTTCGTGAGTTTCTACATAATATTGGCGACAGCAGCAGTCGGCGCCCTCGTTGGCTGGGACCCCACCACGCCCTCCACCCCCTTGCTCCTGGCGCAGTCTCGCCTTCTCGACTCCCGATGCCGCTGCCGCTGGAGGCGGCCGCGTGGTCGAGCTCTGGGAGGGGAGAGGAGGGAGGAACGAGAGGGGGGCAGGTGGCATCGGGCTGGAGTAGCGGATGGAGGAGGGAGAGAAGAGAAGGGAGAGGGGAGGGCTCCGTCCGTGAGCATGAGGACACGAGGTTGCGCCTCTCTTAAAAATATACGGAAAGACTTGTTTTTATTTCGGGGAAAGTTATAATGGGATGGAATTTCATCCTAAAAAATTG
The DNA here is from genome assembly GCA_022559845.1 of Amorphophallus konjac. NCBI lineage: Eukaryota > Viridiplantae > Streptophyta > Magnoliopsida > Alismatales > Araceae > Amorphophallus > Amorphophallus konjac. Next base: position 19,727,006 of record CM040122.1, read on the forward strand.
GGGAGGTCTTACCAAACGTGTCTAACTGGGTTGTCTATTCCTAATTTTTATTTTGAGAGAAAAAAAGAGGTGAAAAACTGCAACCAAACACCCTATAATGGCCAATAATTAAAGGAGAATAAGAGAAGAAAGCTGCCCACGACCACCCAGACGCACGGAACTCCCGTGTGCGTGAACTCCGCGTGCGGAATTCATGCTCGCGGGGGATCTCTGTGGAGTGCAGTCTGCCGAACGCCTGGGTAGGAAACGGCTGGGCCGTTTGATCAAGGGCTAACTTTGATCAAATGGCCCAGATTGTATTCCTTTTTATCTATTCTCTTTTTCTCTTTCTACACTTTTTACCCTACGGTAAATTTAAGTGCGCCAAAGGTGCGCAGCACTCAAATTATCTGTCAATTCCACTTCCTTTTAACCGTTGGATCTTTATATGTGAGATTGGATGGTCAAAGATATGGTAACAGGAAAGTTTCATATATATATATTTATGGTGAGAGAGGCTGTTGGTGTCTAAATTCTACAACGATGTTACTGTATTGTAGATTATTTTTCTCGGCTTTTATAGAATAGGCTCTTTAACTTAAAGATAACAAGATGAGGAACAGAGTGGTTCCACAATTTTATTTTGAAAGTGTCAAAATAGTTTTAAGCACTCAAAAAGGGTTCATTTTCCAATTATTTGTCTCTTTTCTTTTTTACTTGAAATCTTCTGGCTGCAGAAGGGGTCTCAAAGCGCAGTGGGTTTTTGCACTGTATGTGCTGGTCATTGACCATTTTGGTGATGTAAGATTACTCAGTGTTTCATTTTTTTTCTTGCAAAGCCAAGTCCTTGTGCTTCTGTACACAGCTGTTACCTTTCTTTATAATTTCCAAACATTTTTGTGTTCCCTAGTTTTCATTTTGATGAAGGTTGGTCATGTGCTTCTTGATCTAGGTGAGTTGATTGTGGTATGTAGTGGAAGGGTGGGGGGAGAGTGTTTGAGTTTTATAAGTTTATTTGGAAGTAAAAGAAGTATTTATGTCATGTCTACATGCAAAATGCAGCTCATCTCGCTACATACACTGACTGTAAAACCTCTATTTATTTATTTATTCTTTCACTTAAAATCAGCACTACCAGGCAACTTTTCTTAAAAAACATGCCGCACAAGTTATCTCCCAAATTATATGTTTAATTTGTCTTCTCTAATTTTTCATTTGATATTTATTGAATGCAATTCATAATAATTTGGCTTTCCAGTAGGTGTAGGAACTTCCTTTCAACAATGCACAAAGTGGATGCAGTTGTTGGATTTTTTTAAGTATTTCCTTTAACAATGCATAAAGCAAATGCAGTTATTGGAGTTCTTTTTAAGTATCAAGAATAATAATCTACTGAAATATAACTAAGAAGTAATTAATGTCATGCACAGAAATGCAGTCCTTCCAATCTGGTGTAGGGAGCAAATCGAAGCCATGCACCAAGTTTTTCAGGTTCAAATCTTAACTTATCTAAGATAAAGTCTCAGTGTAATTTTATTTTTGTCTTATAACAAGTCTTAACAAAAATTCTCATTATTATTTTTTCAATGAATATAATGTTTACATAACTAATGAATTCAACGTCTAAGTTGTGATACAGGTACATGTGCAATAATGAATGTTAACAAGATTATGTTCAGTAAATGGGTGATATGACAGGAACCTTCAGATACTAATACTTGTGAAGCAATACGTAACTCAGACCTGCACTTATACCTGGCTTTGAAAGATAATGATAATCCACATTTTTATGCCCTACATTCAATTAGATGTGATCTTTTCTCTTATATCCTTATTAATCCTGATATAGTTCTTTTAATGTACTTTTTTAAATATAAAACTGTCTGATGATATGTTTTTTTAATCTCCCTATTAACTCTAATACCTGTGAAACAATATGTACCTGAGATCTGCAGTTGTACCTGGCATTGGAAGCTAATGATAATCCACATTTTTATCCTTAAATTCAGTTAGATGTAATCTTTTCCTTTGTGTCCTTGTTAATCCTGATGTAGTTCTTATTAATATAGTTTTTTAAGGGAAAATTATCCCTATACCCCTGAAATCTTTCAAAATAACCATTATACCCCACCTTTATCGTATTTACCATATTATCTCTCAAATCTTTATGAAGGTTGCACCCTACCCCTATTGTTACAGGTCCGTCACAAACCGTAACTCAAGGTGGGTTAAGAGGGGAAATGACTAACCTACACTTTAGTCAGCTCTCTCTCTCTCTCTCTCTCTCCCCTTCTAGTCAACTCTCTCTCTCTCTCTCTCTCTCTCTTTCTGGGTACAAAGAACAGAGAGGGGTGAGGAGTGGAGAAGGGAGGAGGTGGTGGCACTGTGGCGCACCACCGGCGGTCCTCCTCCTTGCAACACGGTGCGGGCCACCCCTAACTCCGTCTGACCCCTCCTCACCACTGCATCACTGTGGCTGCCCCAACCTGCCGCCTCTGCCACAGGCCCACCTCCTCTTGCTTCACCGTCGGTCACGCCCCTGCAAGCCCCCACACCTCCATGCAGCGCCACCAAGCACCACCGTCGCCGCCGAGCTCCCTGTACTCCATCGCCCTCCAGCTCTCCCCCCCTTACCCACTGCTCCTCCCACCACCAGAGACCCCAGTTGCAACAGGCCGTCGCTGCCTGTGACCACCACCATGGCGCCACCTGCCAGGCCCTGCCGCTCCCCCATCTCTTCCTCCCCTCTCCCCCTTCACACCTACCTGCAGCAAACCGCCGCTGCACCAGCGCCTCCGCCAGCATCCTACCCAACGGCAGCCGCTCTCCTCTGCCCGAGCTGACCCCGCCCCCTCTCGCCGGCAGCAGGTTCCCTCCTCCCCCCAACCCGGCGGCAGCTCAGTAGCTTCCCACCACCCTCCTCCCACAAATTGCAGCAGCCGCCGCCGCCACCGTCGCTCAGTCTCCAGAGCCACTCGCTCTATCGCTGCTACTCTGAGGACTGAGCACCCCACCGCCACCCACTGGCCCCGCTCCTCACTGGCCGCAGCACCCTCCTCCACCTTACTCCAAGCCTAGCTGCCTGCAGCAGCCGGACCTCCACTTCCACTGCCCCAGCAACTGTCTCGTCACCACCACCGCTGCCTAGCGCCCCTTGACTGGTGGCAGCCCTTGGCCCTCTTCCTTTCGATGTGCAGTAGTCGCCGACCAGCCCCACCCTCTTGCCAGCCGCAGCCCCCCTCCGGCCCACTTTTCTCTGTTGCGGCCCTCGCATCCCCCCCCGGCCCACTTATTTTCTATTAACCATTCAATTTCACAAACATATTTCTCTAATTGGCAACTCAATTTTACAAAATAAAAAGTAATTATAACAATAACAAATACATTCACATGCAACAATGTCAATATACATCAAAAGGTACACCAAGAAGAGATATATAAAATGGTACATGAATCACAAACTGAAGAATACATAAAAAATCATCAAAAATGGTACATGTGTCTTTGTCTCCCCCCCTCTCTCTCTCATTCAAAAAGAGAGAAGGGGAGATGGGGAAGAGAGAGAGAGTCAGAGGGAGAGACAGAGAGAGATTGGGGAGAGAGAGAGCTCAAGGGGACCAAGGTAGAGAGAGACAGGGAGAGATTAAGAAGGAAACCGAGGGGGGAGAAGATCTCGGTCACGGGGGCTTCGTTTCTCGCGACCTTTGGAGAGACAAATCTTAGAGAGATCTCGGACATCTCGTAAGAGATGGCAAACCATGAATGTTAAGAGGACTGAAGTTGGACTTCTGGGAGCTAGTGAGAAGTGGGTGGCTATCAAATGGTCAGAGGATGATGTAGACAGTCATGTTACATGGCTCTGGTTGAGCTTAAGAAGATTCTCATCGCCAATGTAGCATGTGTAATTAGGGTTGGGGTTTTGATAAGAATTGGGTCACCATGTGATGCAATGGAAACAAATAAAAGCAAACATCTACTCTGTCCCTGTGGAGGAGATAAACAGGGAAGGGGGTGAGGTGAGTGAAAGAAATGGGTAGAAGGGACATTCTTCTCTCATTCTTTCACAATCCCAGTTTAGTTGCTTCATCTTTTTTGGGCAATCTCATTGCTTTCACCATTTTCAGCCTTCCTGCTTGTATCCAATTTGTAGAAGAGACTTGTTCATTGTTTGGCTCCTCTATGAGATTTCTACTATTGCTTAGATAGGGTTCAGATCAACTCACAAAAGTGATGAGAGGTGACCACCATCTACATGCCATTGATGATTTCATCATGAAGGTTAGCATGAGTGCATCAATTATGATGTTGGGGATTACATTGTCGGCTTGCTTTAAGGGGAACCTCGGAATTTAGATGCCATCATTGCATCATACTTCTGAAGATGACCATTTCTATTCTAAAAGGAAGCTCTAGTCCTGAGTTCATATCTTGCAATGCCCCTCAAAAGTTCTTTACTTTTCTTTCCAAAAAACATCAACGTAAAGAATTTATAGGACCCCTCCACACTACCCTGATTGCAACTCTTCATCCTTTCCTTCCTTGCCCAGTCATGGTCCCCAGTTTTTCTCTCATTGATCACCTATCAAAGCTGGTCCATATTATGTGGTATTGTGGTTTCATCCTCAAATGGTTGAGGTGGCTGGCCTGGGCTCAATGCCTAGTACATCGACCACTGCCAGTGTCTGATCTCATCGTGATGTTACATTTTTCTTGGTAGGAAAGCATGGGTTTGAACCTCAGACGGGCTATTGAGTGCACCTCTGAATTTCAGGGGTCACATCGAGATGGTGGCATGGTCTGCAGTACTGCCAAGTACCAATACGTACCGGGCAGTATGTCTCGGTACCAGATCTGACTGGTCCGATACCGGCCAGTACCGGTACCAGTACCTATTAAAATTAAAAAAAAAACAGACGAACCGGGGCCAGTCTGGCCCGGTTTGTTCCATCGGGACCGCCTGATCAAGGGCCTCCCTCAACTCACGGGCTGCACTTTGCAGTCCCATGAGTTGAGAGCCCAAGCCTTCCCCCCTTCCTCCATTTGCAGGCCCACCCCCGCCCACAGCTGCACAGGATTGAGTCAATTTTTCAATTACTAAGTATCAAATTTCACTACATCAATACCTCAATTTCTCAATATATGTGTTAGGTTGTGTTCAATCATGTTGGATTTTACATTCTATTAACTTTTCCTATTTTTTCTTCTGATTTTTTACATTTTTTCCAATTTTTAAACCCATGTATATATGTACACTAATATAGGGGGGCCAATTGTCTGGCGGTACCATTCTGGTACTGGCTGGTATGTAACGGTACTGGTACCAGTATCGGCCCTGACCTGTACTGGTTCCGGTACGTGTATTGCAAACCTTGGATGGTGGCCATACAGATGAATCATTGGCATTGTCATCATAGGAATGTGCACAACAAAGGAAAAGAGACACATTGTTGGGAAGGTCGTGGAGGGTGCAGTAGTCAATTGATGGATGATTATCTCTCAATATCTTTACTTTGGAGGAGAAAAAGTGAAAAACACTATGCAATTGTTACTAAAGCTGATCTTGTTTGACAATGCTTTTGCATGGAAAATAAATGCCTGTAAGTACTTCTGAACTGTTCTCAAATTGGTTATTTGCTGTAAAAGAATAGGAGATGTAGTGATTAAGGAGGCAATTTTGGAACAACGCTCAAGGGAAATAAGATATAAATCATGTGAGGGGGGGGGGAATCGTCGTATGTCCAAGAAGAATTTCTGGGCATGCTTATGATTGTCAGAATATGTAGACATGTTCTGTTTGAAGTGGGTACGTCCCCAGGTTCTTTCTACGATTTGTGGATTGGGATCAGCCTATTAATACAGTGGTATTTTTTTTGACTTTGTGGTTTTCATGTACAGTAATGGTTTGTAGAGGGAACAAGATACCGTGATTGGAACAACAGAGTCAGATTTTATTCTTTTGTTGCCAATTGTAGACCAAGCTATATTGATTTTTGTATAATTGGATATTCTGCTTCCCCTCCTCTTTCTTCCTTTAACATTGGTTTACCATGTACCCTAAATGATAAACAGAACTGTGTATGTATGTAAGTGAAATCCAAAACTTGAACCAGGTGCACCTTCTATAGTAAACTATGCCTTATCCTTAAGAGTTAAGTGTAAAGTTCTACCAACACCTATCCCCTTCCATATGCCATAATCTTACATCAGGGCATTTTCCCTTATACAACACCCGTTAAAATGCAACAGGAGTTGTATGATTGCTGGAAAGTGTTTGGCAAGTGTTTTGGGTATGGTGAGGCAGGCCACATGATTCGTGCTTTTGCCTCAAGTAGAATGGCAAGCCGGTTTCAGTGGAGCCAGCTAAAGGGAGGGCTCGAGTCCTTGCACTCACTGAGGATGATGCTGACCCCAATCCACCCCCCACCGCCACCCCTGTCAGAATGGTATAGGAAGGTGCTGGAGCATTTGTGCTTTTTGGCAATTAAGTTGAGTATATTTTGGCTGCTTTCTTGTCGCCATTTTACTCAGCATCTTGTTCTATGTGAGCATCACAAATAACCTTTCTTTGTGCCTTCTGGGAATCCTTCATCATGAACTCTTGCGCCTATCCTTGAGAACATGTGATGTGCTGGCCATCATGACTCAGCCCAAGCAGGGAATGCTGTATCAGATCTCGACATTGTCTTGGAAGGCTGAAGAGACGGGATCTCAAAGAGAGAGAGTATGGGCTTGAAGATCATGATAATCTTATAGCTCTAAACTCTAAATGCATGTGAGCATTCAACATGATTGAATTAACTAAGAATAAGAACAATGTAAAAATGAATTTACACGTATACAAGGATTGGTTTCTCAAATCTCATGCCATCTTAGCATGTTCCAGAGCTCCTCGTCCTCCTCGTCCTCTTGTTCTTCCTTCTTTTTATTCTCTTCTGTCTCCATTTCTCCTTCGCCTTTTCTATCCTACTCCCTACTCCCTTCATCTCTTATTCTTGATCTCAGTAGTGAACCCTGGAGACAGATTCCAGAGATAGTGTAAGAGATGGCAAACCATGAACCCAACAAAAACACTCCACTGGCTGGGGCTGTGAAGAAGGCTGTTTTCTAGTTTAGAACTTTATGCCAATTGGTATTTAACAGTTAACATTCTTGGGAAACAGCCAACATCCAATTCAATCAACTGTTGCATATGAAAGTAGTTAGCGATCTTCCAAAATAATTCAATGGCGCTTCATAAAAATTGCCAGGGATTTCACCTTCAAGTCGGGCTGCTCTAGTGAAAAAGAAGTTAAAATCTAGGAGATGTAGTGATTAAGGAGGCAATTTTGGAACAACGCTCAAGGGAATAGAGATATAAATCATGTGAGGGGAGGGGGGGGGGAATCGTCGTATGTCCAAGAAGAATTTCTGGGCATGCTTATGATTGTCAGAATATGTAGACCTGTTCTGTTTGAAGTGGGTACGTCCCCAGGGTCTTTCTACAATTGTGGATTGGGATCAGCCTATTAATCCAGTGGTATTTTTTTTTTGACTTTGTGGTTTTCATGTACAGTAATGGTTTGTAGAGGGAACAAGATACCGTGATTGGAACAGCAGAGTCAGATTTTATTCTTTTGTTGCCAATTGTAGACCAAGCTATATTGATTTTTGTATAATTGGATATTCTGCTTCCCTTCCTCTTTCTTCCTTTAACATTGGTTTACCATGTACCCTAAATGATAAACAGAACTGTGTATGTAAGTGAAATCCAAAACTTGAACCAGGTGCACCTTCTATAGTAAACTATGCCTTATCCTTAAGAGTTTTTTTTAATTAAACCGCTGCCACTTTATTCCATTATAAAGAACCATGCATACAGTATCACCGGGGCATACCCCTGTTCTACAGTTGGTTAGCCACACCACGGACAGCAGCTAGTGAGAGAATCTAAGGCATTTGTCATATCCTTGAGTGTAAGTGTAAAGTTCTACCAACACCTATCCCCTTCCATATGCCATAGTCTTACATCAGGGCATTTCCCCTTATACAACTCCCGTTAAAATGCAACAGGAGTTGTATGATTGCTGGAAAGTGTTTGGCAAGTGTTTTGGGTGTGGTGAGGCAGGCCACATGATTCGTGCTTTTGTCTCAAGCAGAAGGGCAAGCCGGTTTCAGTGGAGCCAGCCAAAGGGAGGGCTCAAGTCCTTGCACTCACTGAGGTTGATGCTGACCCCAATCCACCCCCCACCGCCACCCCTCTGTCAGAATGGTATGGGAAGGTGCTGGAGCATTTGTGCTTTTTGGCATTTAAGTTGAGTATATTTTGGCTGCTTTCTTGTCGCCATTTTACTCAGCATCTTGTTCTATGTGAGCATCACAAATAACCTTTCACAAAGCCTTCTGGGAATCCTTCATCATGAGCTCTTGCGCCTATCCTTGAGAACATGTGATGTGCTGGCCATCATGACTCAGCCCAAGCAGGGAATGCTGTATCAGATCTCGACATTGTCTTGGAAGGCTGAAGAGAAGGGATCTCAAAGAGAGAGAGAGTATGGGCTTGAAGATCATGATAATCTTATAACTCTAAACTCTAAATGCATGTGAGCATTCAATGTGATTGAATTAACTAAGAATAAGAACAATGTAAAAATGAATTTACACATATACAAGGATTGGTTTCTCAAATCTCATGCCATCTTAGCATGTTCCAGAGCTCCTCGTCCTCCTCGTCCTCTTGTTCTTCCTTCTTTTTCTTCTCTTCTGTCTCCATTTCTCCTTCTCCTCCCCCTACTCCTCCCTTCATCTCTTATTCTTGATCTCAGTGGTGAACCCTGGAGACAGATTCCAGAGATATTGTAAGAGATGGCAAACCATGAACCCAACAAAAACACTCCACTGGCTGGGGCTGTGAAGAAGGCTGTTTTCTAGTTCAGAAGTTTATGCCAATTGGTATTTAACAGTCAACATTCTTGGGAAAACAGCCAGCATCCAATTCAATCAGCTGTTGCATATGGAAGTAGTTAGCTTTCTTCCAAAATAATTCAATGGTGCTTCATAAAAATTGCGAGAGATTTCACCTTCAAGTTGGGCTGTTCTAGTGAGGAAGAAGTTAAAATCTAGGAGCACGGCCGGGTTTGTGTAAAAATAATGAAATGCTTGTGGTAATCTATTAGATTTTCTTTAAGTGGGTGCAGGCAACTGTATGGACATTTTTTTTTATCTTTTTTGTGGACATGGTAAATGATGATGCATGGGTCTCATATCTACAGATAATGAAAGTCTGTTGCCTTTTTGGTTCGGTTCAAGTCCTGACTTTTCTTTCTTTTTCCTTTTTTTTTTTCAGGGGGAAGGGATTGGGAGAGGGTCATGTGGTAATGGGAAGGGGTGTGTGGGATTGCCCAATCATTTGTTTTGAGCTTTATCAGCTAATATGCTGAATGAGAATTAAATCCTAGATGTAGTCGTGGTGTTAGAAGGAAAGCACATTCTTGTGTTATTGTTCCAAGGCATTAGGTCTGGAAGGAAAAGAAGATACACACACTTTTATCCAATTGTTCCTTTTTTTAATGTAGGCAAAGTTGGCTCTTCAATGTAACCAATTGTTTTGCATACGCATTGTTTGTGTATGCAAGCTTCTTTATATAAAACCTTCATCTGTTTTGTATACATGATTCTTAGAGATGTTAATTGGGATGTTTCATCTGAATTGCAGCACTGCTGGATGTCCTTTTGGGGAGGGTTGCCATTTTCTTCACTATGTTCCTGGTGGCATCAATGCCGTCGCCCAGATGACTAACTCGAGCAATACCGCTCTTACATCTTCAAGAAACCCTCTTACGTCTTCAAGAAACCCAATGGTCCCTTCTGTTCCTAATGGTCCATCTCCACCTGCAGTTAAGACCAAAATGTGCAACAATTATGGTACCCCCGAAGGCTGCAAATTTGGTGATAAATGCCACTTTGCCCATGGGGAGAGAGAACTTGTGAGAACCATTCATCCAGCACATGGATCAGTAGGTGGACGTTTGGGAGGACCCCTTGAACTTCCCCCTGCATCTGGGCTCGGTGCAGCAGCAAGTTTTGGAGCCTCAGCCACAGCAAAAATCAGTGTGGATGCTTCTCTAGCCGGTGCTATTATCGGAAAGGCTGGGGTGAACTCAAAACAGATATGCCGCATGACAGGTGCAAAGTTGTCCATCCAGGAACATGAAACGGATCCCAATTTGAGAAACATAGAGCTTGAGGGAACATTTGATCAGATCAAACAAGCTAGTGCCATGGTTCGTGAACTCATAGTCAATATCAGTGCTAAGGCACCCTTTCCTGCAAAGAACCCCACTCCTGCTTCAGCGGCCCCGGGCAACAATTACAAGACGAAGCTGTGTGAGAACTTTGCAAAGGGCCACTGCACATTTGGTGACCGCTGCCACTTTGCCCATGGCGCAGGTGAATTGCGCAAGCCTGGTGTTTGAGCTGCTCCTTTCCTAGTCTCCCAAGATTTCCATCTTTCCAGTTTCTACTATCTTGTGGGTGTTTGCCCCGGTTGAGATGTGCTATATCCTCGTTAGAAACACTTTTAAATGTTCAGGAAGCTGAAACATTCCCGTCGCTTATTAGAGAAGCTTTTCCTTATGTAATGCTTTATTTTTGGTAACCAGCGCGGATTAGTTTGTGGCTCTGGACTCCTATCATCTTGCAAGTTTTTTCTTAGACTGGTAACCTTTAATACACATTTGTTTCTTTTCAAGTACAAATGGTGTAAAAACGGCAATGCAACCATGCATTATAACGATCCTTATCTTGGTGATGGCGGTGGGAATCAAAGCTGAACCACCGGCAATAGAACCATGCATTGTAACGATCCTTTTCTTGGTGATGGGCAGCGGGATTGAAAGGTAACCAGCAGCCAAGCCACCGATGTGATTCTGGATTTCAGGGATGGTTAAGATTGCATGGAGGTTAGTGCAAACCAGCGGCGTGCGAAGAAAAGGTTTGTCTTAGTTTTGTTTCTCTGAGAATTTTCATGAAATCAAACAAATTATAGTTAATCGAACTTAAAACGAAGTCTATTTTTCTGCAAACCAAGGTAGGGGGTCTACGAATGCCAATTATCGAAAGCCTGTTTTCCTGTTGTCTTGACGGGAAATGCGTCTAATCTGCTGTTGAGGTGTTGTTTGTGTGTGTGTTGTAAAAATCTGCAATCAATCAATTTTGAGATTGACGGTTTTCAAAATCGATATTGATTTATGAAGATTTTAGGCTGAAAAATCATGCGTATCATCGCAGTACATGTACTATTTTAAAATTATCACCCTAGTTAACTCTTGCTTTTCGATGATGGTATCTGCAAAGAATAGTTTATTGTAATGGCCAAATCTAATGAAAACTTATTGAAGATTGACTTGAAATGGACGAAAAATCTTCTAATTTCTCAAACTAATTAGGTCGCGGACGTTCTGGCCAATGAGATCTTCAACACATGACGTTCAATCCATTCGTGGCTCGGGGCTGTACTGTCATTGATGCAGCAGGAATGCCCTCTATTGCCCTATGTCCCCAGGGGCAGTAATGTTGTTTACGGTTATATGTTCTTTGTTTCTTAGGGCTCGTTTTGAAACACGTTGGGTAATGATTCCAATGACAACCCTCAAAAGCATTTCCAAATGGTCCTTTGCGTCTCGACTTTAAGTGGAACTCTAGATGAGGAGGGACGGACTCAAGCGACCCTAGTGACCAAGATGGACAAGGATTCAACCACGCATCAAGTTTAGACGACGAATCTTTTAGCAAAATAATACTTAAATTTCCTTAAAACTTTCCGAGTCACCGTACATGTGATTAGGCGAGGAGATCACTTGGTAGTTGAGAGACTACCATTGGATTAGGAGGTTATCAGGTTATTAGGCTTTCAACCTACCATTAAGTTGGTTTATCCATGAGCAGCAACAGGTGCATTGGGTAAGGGAGAAGGTGAAGAGAAAGAGGGGATGGGTGGGACATGGGATGTGGGAAAGGGAGAAGAAGAAGGGGAAAGTGGGGATGAAGCAGTACTGCTAGCTAGAAGTGGAGGAAGAAGAAGCAAGTGGTAGCTAGGGAGAGATGGTGTGTACAGCAGCGGGGGAGAAGAGGGAAGGTGGGGTGGGGTTCATATTGTGAGATTTTTTTTTCTTTCACCCTCTCACTCTTGGGGGGAGCTTCTTAATGTGACAATTCAAGAAAATGAGTTTCCATTCTTTCCCTTCAATGCCTTCCCCCAACGGGGAGTTGTTGAACCCAAGTTTATTTTTGGGTGGAATTAATTATATATGGTGCAATTGTATGGAAAAAAATCCCTAGCTAATTAGGGGAATACAGCTCGAGCGACTGGTCAAAACTTGTGAATACCCTAACAAGCCAAAAATATCTCCTAAAGTTCCTAACATTGATACGTAATGTTATACAACTTCATGTAATATATATATATATATATTACTTGGCCCGAAATTATGTTCTGACAATCCACTTGATCATGCACACAGTCCAAATCAATCACCATGTGCTCCATGGTACATTCACGAAAGCATTTTTTCTTTTGCCACATTCCCAGAAAAAGATATTTAGATCTCTTGCTAAAAGAATATTTGAATTTCTATATATATATCTGTCAATATTGCCTTAATTAATTATTTAGTTGACGTAGATCTCTCTCTATATATATACAGCTTTTTTAAGGAATCAAATTTAATAACCATCAACGGTTCCAACGACGGGAATTCATAAACTGGCAGATCGCAATCATCCAGGGGCCTGTAAACCCAAAGAACGAGTAGCAATTAAGAAAAGGCAGAAGCTTCGGCTATACAATGCTCATGACACTGCATACATACATATATATATATATATATATATATATATATATATATATGAACGTATGCAAGAGGACATGTAACAAAATAACAGGAGAAAATTAAGGAGAAAACATTGAGAGCTAGACTAATAATAACACTTCGATTACTAACATAAATTCATGACCAAATTAATGACACACTACAAGACGATATTCCAAGACCAATGATGATGATAATAAAGGATGCCATGCATTCTCATACGTTAATATTGATGCGTCATTAATTAATTCCATACTTAATTCAGACAACAATATATATTGAGTTTACATTGCAAGCTTAATTACATATATATCGATAAGACGTAATAATTAGAGGAAAGCAGCTGGCTACGTGCAAGCATGGCGCCATATTTACCCACCATTATATATATATATCGATCACCTCTTCTTTACTACAAGCATAAGCTCATACTGAATTGTCGACACTAACAAATTAAGATGTTTACTTAATTTGCCTAGCTATACGTAAAATTAAAGCTAGACTTCTTCAACCATGATCTGCTCCTTCCGCTCTTCCAACTCACTGCTCTCAACTTTCACGCAGCTGTACCACTTAACACAGAGCAGATATATGATGAAATCCACAGCTGTTAGAATCGCCAGCAGGAAGTAGAACCTGTCAAGGTGCCCATTGTTCAGGTTTCTTGGGATCCAACCGGGAGTAGTACTGGCTTCTCCTGAGGTGACTTTCGCCACCATGCTGACCAGGATGCTGCTCACATAGTTCCCGAATGAGATGGAGGCCATGCAGAGGGAGCTGCCGAAGCTCTTGAGCCCGTCCGGGGCCTGCCCATTGAAGAACTCCAGCTGACCGACGTACATGAAGAACTCCGAGGCTCCGATCAGTGCGTACTGGGGGATCTGCCAGAACACGCTCAGCGAGCTAGGCTCCTCGCGCACACCCACCCTCCTGAGCCTCTCCAGCTCCACTAACCCCGCGGCCACCATGGCCAGCATGGCGATCACCAGCCCCGCCCCCATGCGCTGGAGCTCGGTGAGCCCCTTGGGTCTCCCCCCGAACTTGGACATCGCCGGCACGAGGACGCGCCGGTAGAGGAGGATGCACACCAGGACGCTGAGGATGTCGAACACGGACATGCTTGCAGGAGGGATGTGGAAGTCGGCGCCGACGTTGGTGTCCATCCTGTCCCCTTGCTCGACGAAGAGGGAGGCCATCTGGGTGAAGACGACAGAGTACATGATGGTGCACAGCCATATGGGGAGGAGCTTGAGCACACACTTAACTTCTTCCACTTGGGTGACGGTGCAAAGCCTCCATGGATTACGACCACATACTCCATCATTTGCACTGTAGTCTTCATCAGTCAAGGTCGCTGCCTTATCGAAGAGCCTGCCAAAGACACAGAGATGAACCAATGATGAGATACAAGTACTTCTTTCAATGAAAATTAGCGGCTCAACTTCTAAAATATATATAAATGCCTAGCTAGATACCATTGTATATATATATATATATATATATATATATATACATATATACCTGAACCTTTGGCTGTGTTGGATCTTCCTGCTCCCTGCAATGGCAGACTCTTTTCCTTCAACCTCATAAAGCTCCCCACCGTCGAGGGGAACCCTCACATCCAATTTCCTAAACGCAGCGACGAACACCTGTGCGATGCGCGTCAAAGGGTTGCCACAGGGCTTGAAGTGCCTATAGCGTGGGGTCCCCACGTAGAAGAGCACCAAAGCTACAATGGCAGAAGCCGCAGACGCCCAGAATCCTATGACCCATAGGCCAGCATCCTCAAAGTAACCCAAGATGGCGTTGGAGATGAGGGAGCCCGAGTTTAGGGCGAAGTAGAAAGAGCTGAAGAAGGTGATTTTGGAGTGTTGCTCGGTGAGGTCGTTCTCATCAAACTGGTCGGATCCGAACGTGGCAATGGTGGGCTGGTAACCTCCATTTCCAAACGCAATCAGGTAGATCGATATGTAGAAGGCTACGGATCCCATCGTGGACACAGGCCTGCATTCCATTTCCCCGTCTCCACACCCAGCAGGCTTGACCAAAAGAAGCCACGATGCAAGTGATAAGAGCACCAAGCCCTGTTAATAATTACTTTACCATTTAGGAACACACATTAATTATTCAAGAAACTAATGCATCAATTTTTGTTGTGTGTATATCATACTTCAAGTTCGCGCTTATTTGAAATTGATGGTTGGGAAAGATCAGTGTAATTACCACCACGAAGATGATCTGAAACACTGCGCAGGTCAAGTACCTGCCCCAATATGAATCACTCATGAATGCGCCGATGAGCGAGAAGATGTAAACGGTTCCTGTCCATTTGCTAACATTGTTTGCTGCATCGGCATTGTCCTGCTGCATGACCCGAGTCAAGAACAACACCAGGTTTACTGCCACACCGAAAAATGCAAGCGTGGCGAGGCCTTGATTCACTGTAAGAACACCCAAAAATAAAACGACATGATGTCAATGCATTATTGCATATCTCGCACAAGTCAATTGATGAATGGTGAATTCAAGGAAACTATGCCCGATCAGTTGTGTACGTAGTTGAAGAATCTGACGATGTATCGAATAGAGTAATTTGTAAAAAAAGTATAATTATGATGATGCCCACTATATAGAGATGCCTGCCAACGTATGCATGAAATCATTCAATCATCAATCAATTGTTCTCCCAGCTTTGGTGTTGCTTGGCTTGCTAGTCAAGACCAATAAGCTGTGGAAAACATGTCTTCACCTATATGAGCTCAACAACAAAAGGGAGAATACAACAAAAGGATTACACGGTCACGAGGAAACAAAACAGGCAACACCTTTATTTATTTCTTTTTTAAAGCAACACTATTTTTTTAAAACTTTGAATAGATGGTATGAAAGGAAAACAGGAATAAAGTACATGCAAGGGGTACCATAAATTAAACCCCCAAGGCCCGGTTTGATAACCGAGCAGCCGGGGGGGGGGGGTGACGCACCCGCCGGTTTCACGCCGATTTTACCGGTTTTAGCTTGATCCCAGTTTGACAAACCCCTGAGCAACTCACCCTAATCACATGTTAACAGAGAAAACCCGGGTTATCTCACTCGACCCTGCGAGTGAGATTAAGCCAACCGAGGGTGGCCCGCCCGAGCGTTAACTGCTCGGTTATCAAATCCGCCCCAAAAGAATGGGCAAACAAAGCAAACAATCAAGGTTCGTCTTCTTGAACAAAACAGAAGCCACAATGTTCAGGTGTCACCATTAATCCATACAATCTGTACCAGTTATGATTTATGAAGCCTCAGGACATGATTTGCTTCAATAAAAAAAGATTGGGAAGCCTTTTCTGATTGAAAAAGAGGTAAATAGGGAATCTTTTCATATAGAAAACTCCAGACATGATGAGGCAATCTGAGATTCAAAGTGTATAGAAAATTGTTTTTTTGGCATATATACCCTGATTAAAATTGAATTTGCACGAGAAATCTATCCTGCATGCATATACATTTGCATGTATACATCCTCGGGTGAATTAAATATCACATGCCCTTGTCATAACTTTTCTATTAAAAGACTATTAAAATCTCCTAAGGAGTGACTAATTAAGAAGCTGACAAAATATTCTTTTGATATTATGATGGAAGTTTACAAAAAGAACATACATGACATTAAATTCACGTAAAGAGAGTATACATGCAAGTGCAAATGCAGAATATATTTTCACATAAATTTATTTTTCCAAGAGGTATACATGCAAAGAACCCAAAAGACTTCGGTACTTCCATAATAAAGATTGGACCGTTAAGGCAAAGTAAGACGGTCTACCAGATCGGAGCGACTCGTCCCAACTCAGGCGACTCGTATCGGATCATGGTGATCTCGAGCCATGATCCAGGGTGGATCAATCTGATCTGCCATTCATTATTTAAATAATAATATAATATTTAAAACTTAGTTTACTTTTTTCAAGTATAAATTTATAATAATGATACGACGATATCACATTAATCATGGATCTTCCATTTCATGGATGAAGAACATGAAACTCCATTTTCTAGTTTATTAATTTATTGATTATCTAGTAACGATTAAATGATCAAAAATTAGTTAAAAACAAAAAAATAGATTAAATAATTCATATTTTCTTTAGATAAGTTAAAGTATAGGATAAATACTATAAAGATTGCAATAAATTTTAGGTTTACAAAAAATAAAAGAAAAGGCTCGAACATGTGACTCTTAACGAGCCGGCCCGAGTCAGGCTGACTCGGGCTGGATCAGGTCGGCTCCGAGTTGGTGCATATCACGGAGTGGGCAAACTTCACTGTACTGTAACACTTAAGCTAGAAAATGACAAATTAAGATGGAAAGAGTTTCCTTCTACAAGTTGCTAACCTGTGAGTTCACATGAATATCTGGGATCAAGTCACATGGAAACTGCAGGAGAGTTGTGCATGGATACCTTTAACAGACCAAGACAAGTCACATGGAAACTGCAGGAGAATGGTGGAAACCATGTGAATTAAATAGTATCTCAGAAATCGTGTGAATGCCATGCTTCATCGACTCTAGTGCTCTACTTTCGTTCTTAATTTCATTGTCAAGATAGCTGATAAAGAACTCCTCCTTCACCAGTCCACAAATGGGCGATATGAACAGGAAAAACAAAGCGTGGTCTCCCATGACTCATGAAATAATGGATATACAGCATTAATTATCCATTTATCTGGGGTCGTGTTCCTCGCTTCAATTAATCTATCCGATCTATATCTTTCAACTCCATATGAAATTAAGCTCCTATATATGGGTCTTCAACGAAAACAAGAGTTACCTAGCAAGAGAACTGCTGATTTCCATCCTCCAGATCTTCCTTTGATCGCAGGGTTACCTTTCCAATCCACCGATCCGTCCGCCGTTGCCGCAGAGTCTGTCTTTCCATTATTCACTATGGATAAGCTCTGTAGATTTACTGCTTCTACCTGGCCAGGTCAAAAATGCATTAACAGATAAAATGAGGACATTAGAGCAGCAAACACTCTTGACAAATCCCTATATATCTAAAAGCTCCTGCCCCACAAATCTTGATATCTATTGTCTAGATATATACTCTTCTCTTTCTTTCTTTCACACGTCAGATTTGGCATATCTTAAAAAGATGAAATAGTGAGAAAACAAAGTGGAATTAAGAGACTCGATGTTTATCTGCCACCCTTTAGGAATCTTTTGGAGGAATCACTTGGAGCTCGGCCTGCCCGCATTCCATAATCATGTGGTAGTGTAGAAACGAACCTGAGGAGAAGTAGTCCTTAAATCTGAAGCATCCATTGTCTGATCACAAAAGAAAAGAAAAGAGGATGGTGGGCAAATTAAATCACAGTACATAAGTGGTAATCTACAGACATTGAATGAGAAGAGATAAATGAAGATGAAATTTGGAGTCTAAAGGAGATGGTAAATGATGAACAGCTCAAGCCTATACAAAAATTACATATACCATCATACAGGATGCATGGTAGATTAATTAATCTACAGATCCAAATGTACTTTTGCTCTACAAACAAAACACAAGCAATCTCCAATTCTCCATGTACCTTATTACGGGGTCTGCAGATTCCGGCGACGGCGAGGAGAAGGCGGCCAAGTAAGAAACCTCGGATTCCGGCGACGGCAAGGAGAGGGCAGCGAAGTATGACACCGCCGTCTCCGGAGATGGGAAGGAGAGAGCCACGAGCACGTTGGTAGCCAGCCGGTAAGCGACACAAACCAGACTAGGGTCAGACTCCGGCGCCCTTGTTGTCATTAGTGTGGGGGACGACGCCTTGGGTCAGATGCCGTCGACCGCCCTCGTCGTTGGTTACCTCCACCACCTTCTTCCCGTCTCCCTCCCTCTCCCTTCTTTGTCTCTCTACCTCTGTGTCAGTGTATCTGCATGCGAGCTTGTGTGCACACCTCTTCTTCTTCTCCTTCTTCTCTCTCTCTCTGTGTGTGTGTGTGTACGCGCGCGCGCCCGAGAGCCTCTCCCCCTCTTCTCACCTCACTCCACCCTTCCAGCTCTCTGTCCCCGTCTCACGTAAGGGGTGGAGGGGAGGGGATGCGACTTATTTGGCTCGGCCCGTGAGAACGGGGGGGTTGGTTAAGAGAGAGTTGAGTAGATTCAGGAGAGCGACGAGGAGTTGTTGGTGTCTGATGGGCGAGTGTGGGGTGGTTGACCGTGGGAAGCCTTGTCCATCGTAGAAGTTCCCGGCTTCTCCCGAGCAAGCTTTGAACAGGGAGGGCCTGGTCGCCGCCGGACAGGGCACAGGTGTGCAGTGCCACGGAAGCAGGCGAGCCACCCTGATCTGGGACCTGCACACCTGCGCCCGGCCGTACGCGTGGGTGGCGGATCCCATGCACGTGGTTCCACGCAAGCCGCGAATTGTGTGCCCTGCAGGCCACTGATCCTTCGCTCTCGACCCAACATGGGAATATTGATTAGAAAAAAATTGTGTTAAAATTTGAAACGACTTTTGCAGATATATCCCTACAATGCTACAATTAATTAGGGATGCGTATAATTCAATTCAAATCGAAAAAATCAAACCCAATTGAGTAATTTGATTCGGATCAATTTAGTTTGAAATGCTCCCTAATTATGTTGGACTTAATTTTTTAGGATTTTTATATATTAATCCCTACAAACATAATGAATTATCGATTAGTCTCTCAAATCCGACTATTATCTTAATAGCCCTTATAATTTTTAATATTTTACAAATGAATCCTTATAATTTATTTCCGTCTAAAAAAAGAATATTCTATAGAATATTTCACACCCTGTTGACCGTGGACTCTCTCTCTCTCTCTCTCTCTCTCTCTCTCTCTCTCTCTCTCTCTCTCTCTCTCTCTCTCTGAGGTTGAGGGAGAGGGGACTTGAGGGGGGGGGGGGGGCAGTCCACCGGAGGTGGAGGGGGAGGCGGAGGGGAACACGGAAAGGAGGGGAACTCTGGATAGCACACCAGTATGAAATAGAGGACATGAACAAGCACGGTGGTCACTGGGTTCTTCCCGACGGAGAGCAGCGAGGTGATGCGGTAGAAGTTGGCCTTGCTCCTCGTGAGGCTCCACATGTGGGAGTCCACATCCAGCATGTACTCCAGGAGAAGAGAGTGAGATGGAGGAAGATGGAGTGAAGAGGGATTAAGAGAGGAGAGCGAGAGTGTGAGAGAGAAAGGGACAGAGAGAGTGTGTGGCAACACTCGCAAGATTGTTGGCGGGAACCATCTGGCCAACAATTATAGGCGTTTTGGCAAGACACATGGGAGGGGAAGCAACCTCCCATTCCAATATAGCTGGCACGGTAGAAGCACAACAGGAGATCTAACGAGGGGAGCGTTTCTGTAATATCCCGGACCTTTCGGATCCTTCTTCGTGGGTCCCGGATCTAGTTTTCGGAGTGTCCGGCTCCGTTGTGTCCGAAATTTCGTTTCGGACATCTTTCGTGTTCGGATCGGCGCGACCCGGAGTCGTTTCGGAGGCCCGGAGGCGTTCCGCGGCTTTTTCCGCGTGTGTTTTCCGATTCCCGGTGTGTGTTTCGGCTTTTCTCTTCGGACGCTCGTTGCGGGTGAACCGGGCTGTTCACACGGACACGAGTGGTACCGTTGCGATCGGTGCGTTCCGAGGATCGCGGGGGTGTGATTTCCTATTTTTTGGAATTTTACGGATTTTCCGGGTTTTTCTATAAAACCCTTTTTCTTTTCTCTCTCCCCCACCATCTTCTTCTTCCTCTCTTCTTCTTCCTCCTTCCTCCTCCACCGTGTCTCCCTCCCTCTCCCTCTCTTCCTCCCGGTTGGCCACGGCGAGCTTCCCTCCGGCTGCAGACGGCGGCGGGGCGACGGCGCGGCGACGTGGGCGGCGGCGAGGCGGTCGTGGGGGCGTGCGGCAAGCGTGGGAAGCTTAAGGAAGAACGAGGGTTTTCAAGCGTTCTTCGCGATTCGTGGACGATCCAGCGGAGCATTCGCTCCATTGAGGTAGGGTGACGTTCCCTAGCTCTTCGCCGTTCTTTTCCGTGGTTTGTAGGCCGCGGGGAGGCCGAGAGAGGCATGTTTGGGCGTTTTTGGGGTTTTTCCATGTTTTGGGGTGAGCCGCCCGATCTATGGTTTTAGCCCATGATTCTATGTTTTGGTGGCTTAGATGCATGCTAGGGGTCCCCAGGGGTCCTCCCCCTTGTTTTCCCCCTCTCCGGTGGAGGTACGGGGGCGTGGTTGGTGTTTTTGGGGTTTTCCCGCCGTAGCGTGCTCTGGGGCAAGCGACGGTCACTCCAGTGACCGTCACATGCTTGTAACGCCCCTAGAGGGGTGCGTTACTTCCCTGGGTGTTGGCCTTTAGGGTCGAGGGCTGTAGCGGTCCTGCGACTGGCCGCCGTTTGCTAGTGACGCCCCTGGGCTGGGCCGTCACATGCTTTCGACCGTTGGGTTTTGACCGTTGGGGGTCAGGCCATGTAACGCACCGAGATAGGCGCGTTACATGCGTGTAACGCACTGGGGCAGGAGCGTTACTTCCTGTTGTCCCCCATGTGGATGGGCCAAGCGACGCACTGGGCCCAGCGCGTTACTTACAAGCGACGCGCTGGGGCAGGCGCGTCACTTCCCTTTCCATCCCGAGCGTGAGGGCCACGCGACGCGCTGGTCTAGGCGCGTCACATGCGAGTAACGCACTGAGCCCGACGCGTTGCTTGCAAGCGACGCGCCAGGGTAAGCGCGTTACTTTCCCTGTGGTTTTCGTGGGTGTGGGGTGCCATGTGACGCCCTGGCCTAGGTGCGCCGCTTCCAAGCGACGCACTAGGGTAGGCGCGTCGCTTCCCCCTACCCCCTGGCCGTGTGACGGTCCGCCTTAGACCGCTATTTCCAAGTGACGGCCCTAGAGTGGACCGCCATTTGGCAGTGACGGTCTGAGGGTCGGAACGCCACTTCCTGTGTTGCCCCATGAGGGTGGCAACCTCGCTTTTCTCCGACCGTGGTCTCCGTGCGACGGGACTAGTGCGTGGGGTGATTCCCACACGTTGTCGGGCTTGGGCGTTGTTTTCCGTAACTTGAGAGTCTACTCCTTCAGTGACCCTCCACTAGTCGTAGCCTACTAGTACGCGTGTGCTAGTCGCACCAGGGAGTGGTGTACGGGCTGACCTTTAGAGACGGTTTGTGGACCGGTTACCGTTGGGCCCCACGTCTTGCAGCCAGAGTCCGGCTGAGGGGAAAACCGGTCAGAGGGCCAGACCAGGGACGCGCGGTCTGTGTGTGCACACGTGGTTGGGGGCGGTTGGACCCACGTCGACGGGCGTGACCCCAGCTAGTCACTTGTTTGTGGTTACTTGTACGGTGTTCGCGCCTCGGGTAGGACCTACCACGTCAGGCGGTTGACCTGCGGTACGGTGTAAGACGTCAGGGGACGCTACCGGCTGTGCTTCTAGTGGGTGGTACTCCTGTCGAGTACGGAGTGTCAGACTGTCAGTCGTGTGTTTCCGACCTTCGGGTTTTGACGGTTCGACCGTTGAGTTTCGGTCTTCTCATACCGTGGCACGTGTGTCGGTTTGCGTGCCGTTAGGGTCTAGTTCTGTAGAGTACAGGGCTTTCCTTTCCGAGGTACCTTCCTACCGCTAGGGTAGTGGTTTCTCGTTTTACGAGGAAGGGTTCGAGTGATCCCTACTGAGTCTTGTTCCGAGACTCATTCCCTGCGTGTTTTCACCGTGTTTCAGGTGAGGCGCCACCTTCGGGGAGCGTGTCAGGAGCGCAGCGGAAGCGTGGTGCGGGTGTCCTGAGGTAGTGCCAGAGGTCAGAGCCGGGGGATGCCCCGTGTAGCTGTACTTTTCTTTCTTGTCACTGTACTAGTCGTGGACTACTGTTGCTGTTGTTGTTATTTTATTGTGGACCATGTAAAATGTTAAATTCATTTCCTGCTTAATATCATAACTGTTTAATTTCTGCAATTATTTGTGATGCTTGTGTAGTTTCCACACCATCCTTTTAACCCTTCCGAGTCTTCGGGCTCGTGGGTGGCGGTGCGAGTCTCGGGTTATCGGGCCTTCCCGGTAATCGGATTCTCGGGTCGTTACAGCTGGTATCAGAGCGCGGTTGTGGAATTACATGAGAATTATAGGTAATTGTATTGGTCCACTAGTCCACAACGATGATGTACATGTGACGCTGGCATGGGGCACCGCGTGTTTTATTCTGACCTTCCGTTTCTGAGTTTTCTGTCTTGTGCTTCAGGAGCGAGGATGGCGCCGAGGAGGAGTTCTCGCTCTCAGCAGGGGCAGTCGGCTGGAGGTCAGGAGATCCAGCAGGGGGTCCAGAGGGACCAGGAGGAGCATAGCAGAGTTCCGGGAGCTACCGAGGCCGCGGATGCTGCGAGGGCTCCGGGGGCCGAGGGTTTTCTCCGTGGCATGTACCATCTCATGGCTCAGCAGTTCGGCGGAGAGGCCGGTGAGGGCTCGTCAGTCAGGGGTGGGCCAGGCCGAGCAGTGAGGGATTTCATGCAGTTCCATCCACCTTACTTTAGCGGCCAGGCAGACCCTGATGCGGCTCGTGATTGGCTTGATGAGATAGAGCGGGTGTTCAGTTCTGCGAAGAGTGCTGTCGAGGACAGAGTGGTGTTGGCCTACAACCAGTTGCAGGGTACGGCTCGGAGGTGGTGGTCTTCCGAGTGGAAGACGTCCTTTCAGCTTCGTCCACTTGAGCAGGTCGAGTGGGATGACTTTGTCAGTGCTTTCGAGCGTACGTACTGTCCAGATGTTGTTGCTACGCAGCGGATGCGGGAGTTTCTGGAGCTGGTGCAGGGTGACATGTCCGTGTTGCAGTATAGGGCCCGATTTGTCGAGCTGGGTCGGTATGCACCTCATATCATGGAGCATGAGAGGGTGAGGACGACGCAGTTTGTGCAGGGCTTGAGGCTGGAGCTGAGGCACCATCTGATCGCGAATGGGGCCACTGATCTCGAGACGGCGTCTCGTGTTGCGATTTCCTTGGAGATGGATATGCAGAGGACTCGAGGACCGATCAGCCAGGGGCAGTCTGTGTCAGGTCGCAGCCAGCAGTCGGCTACTCAGCAGCAGGGTTTCTTTCAGTCTGCGTCGGGTGGTTCAGGAGTACCGGCATCGGCAGCTTCGGTGACAGGATCTGCGTCCTTCGGCTCGAAGGTCAAGAAGTTCTTCAAGAAGGGGTTCGGCAAGAAGAAGTCCAGAGATCAGGGGCAGGCTTCATCGGGCAGTGTGCAGCAGCCGTTTCCTTTGCAGCGACAGGGATCGGTGGGTGGATCGCGAGGACCTTGTCCACGGTGTAGTGAGACCCACCCAGGCAGGCAGTGCACGGCGCCGATCATCTGTTTTCGGTGTGACCAGCCAGGGCACATGGCGCGTGACTGTCCTCAGAGGCCGCCGTAGCAGCAGGTTTCCCAGCAGCAGCAGCAGCAGGGACAGTATCCGCCGCTACCCAGGTCAGCTAGTGTGGGAGGCAGGCAGAGAGCTCGTGGCCAGATCACGCACTTGACCAGGGCAGAGGCAGTAGCGTCGCAGCTCGTGGAAGGTACCGTTCAGATTTTGGGTTGTGCGGCTCGGGTTTTATTTGATTCTGGCGCGTCTCATTCGTTTATTTCGGAGGATTTCGCGTCGAGCGTCGAGGAGCCGGTGACCCAGTTGTCCTGTGATTTGGCTGTGGAGTTGCCTTCGGGTGACTTTATGGTCACTCCGTATTGCTTCGACCAGGTTCCGGTGTGGATCGATGGACGGAGTATGCCAGGCAGGTTGTATGCGTTGCAGCTTCGGGATTATGATGTGATTCTAGGCATGGATTGGCTCGAGACTCATAGAGCGGTGGTGGATTGTGGAATGAAGAGGGTCTACTTCCAGCATCCGAGCAAGAGGACCTTCTATTTCCAAGGTATCCGTTCCACCTCTTCTCGATTTCTTATCTCTGCTATTCGAGCCCGTCGATTGCTTGATTCAGGTTGCCAGGGTTTTCTCGCGTCAGTGGTTGTGTCTGACCGGATGGAGCCGAATGTCGAGGACATTGCGGTGGTGTGCGAGTTTCCCGATGTTTTTCCTGAGGAGTTGCCTGGATTACCTCCCCAGCGGGAGATCGATTTCGTGATCGAGGTTGTGCCTGGTACGGGACCTTTGGCGAAGGCTCCCTACCGTATGGCCCCCGCTGAGTTGAGGGAGTTGAGGGCGCAGTTGCAGGAGCTGTTGGCCAAGGGGTATATTCGTCCGAGCTTTTCCCCTTGGGGTGCGCCCGTGCTGTTTGTGAAGAAGAAGGACGGTAGTCTGCGGCTGTGCATTGACTATCGGCAGCTGAATGAAGTGACCGTTAAGAACAAGTATCCGTTGCCGCGGATTGATGATTTGTTCGACCAACTTCAGTCTGCGCGAGTGTTCTCGCGGATTGATTTGCGGTCCGGTTACTATCAGCTGAGAATTCGCGAGTCCGATGTGGAGAAGACTGCGTTCAGTACGAGGTACGGGCATTATGAGTTCTTGGTGATGCCGTTTGGGCTCACCAATGCCCCAGCAGCCTTCATGGACTTGATGCAGAGGGTGTTCCACCCGTATTTGGACCAGTTCGTGGTCATCTTCGTGGATGACATCCTTGTTTATTCGCAGTCTGCCGAGGAGCATGCGTACCATTTGGGTGTGGTGCTGCAGACGTTGCGAGATCACCAGTTGTATGCGAAGCTCAGCAAGTGCGAGTTTTGGCTCAGCGAGGTGCACTTTCTGGGGCACGTGATTTCTGGTGATGGCATTTCCGTGGATCCCGCCAAGGTCGAGGCCGTGATGCAGTGGCCGAGGCCGAGGTCGGTGACGGAGATCCGGAGTTTCTTGGGGCTTGCGGGTTATTATCGCCGGTTTATCCAGGATTTTTCCCGCATTGCGACCCCGATGACTAGGCTCACGCGGAAGGATGTGCCTTTCGTCTGGTCCGAGGAGTGTGAGCAGAGCTTTAGGGAACTGAAGAGGTTGCTCACCTCGGCTCCGGTGTTGGTTTTGCCTTCTGGATCGGGAGGTTTTGTGGTGTGTACAGATGCTTCCGGCGTTGGATTGGGTGCTGTTCTGATGCAGCATGGTAGAGTGGTGGCTTATGCATCTCGGCAGCTAAAGCCCCATGAGGAGAACTACCCTACCCATGACCTTGAGTTGGCGGCAGTGATCTTCGCGCTGAAGATCTGGAGGCATTATCTGTACGGTGAGAAGTTCGAGGTGTTCACTGACCATCAGAGTTTGAGGTATGTGTTCTCGCAGAGAGATCTGAACCTCAGACAAAGGCGTTGGATGGAGTTCATGAAGGACTATGACTTCACCCTGTCTTATCAGCCGGGCAGGATGAATGTCGTCGCCGATGCCTTGAGTAGGAAGGTTGCGGTCAGTACCTTGATGCTGAGGAAGTGGAGGCTCTGGGAACAGGTGCCCGAAGTATCTTTCAGGCTCAAGATTCCCCAGAAGCCAGGGTTGGCAGTGCTTGCGAGTCTGACTGTCACTCATGCTATCCGTCGTCAGGTGACAGAGGCTCAGCATGCGGACCCTGAGTTGCCCCGGATTTTGGCGATAGCTGATGTGGAGCTTGGCGAGGACGGTGCTGCGAGGTTTCGTGGCAGGCTGTACGTCCCAGGGGAGGAGCAGGTTCGTCGTGCGGTGTTACGCGAGGCTCATGGGAGCAGGTACACTGTGCACCCGGGTGCGACGAAGATGTATCGGAACTTGCGGAGGCAGTTCTGGTGGCCTGGCATGAAGAGAGATGTGGCCGAGTTTGTGGCCAGGTGCCTGATCTGTCAGCAAGTGAAGGCGGAGCATCAGCGACCAGGCGGTACTCTCCAGCCCTTGGATGTTCCTGCTTGGAAGTGGGACCATGTGACCACGGATTTTGTGGTGGGGTTGCCCAGAACCCCGACTGGGCAGGACAGTATTTGGTTGCTGGTGGATCGGCTGACGAAGGTGACGCGGTTGCTACCGGTCAAGGTCAGCTGGAGCGTGCCTAAGTTGGCTCGTCTTTATGTGGAGCGGATCGTTCCGTTGCATGGGGTTCCCATTTCGATCGTGTCGGATCGGGATCCGCGCTTCACTTCTGGATTCTGGAGGAGTTTCCAGCGAGCTCTTGGCACGGAGTTGGCATTTAGCTCGGCGTATCATCCACAGTCGGATGGTCAGTCTGAGAGGACCATTCAGACTTTGGAGGACATGCTGAGATCCTGCTGCCTGGAGTGGCAGGGGAGTTGGATTCGTCACCTACCGTTAGTGGAGTTTGCCTATAACAACAGCTTTCATTCGAGCATCGGCATGGCTCCTTATGAGGCATTGTATGGGCGTCCTTGTCGGACTCCACTTGATTGGTTTGAGGTGGGTGAGCGTGTTTTGACGGGACCGGAATTGGTGCAGCAATGTGTGGATGTTGTGCACCTGGTTCGTCAGAACATGTTGGCGGCCCAGAGTCGGCAGAAGAGCTATGCTGACCGTAGGCGGCAGCCCCTCGAGTTCGCCGTGGGCGATCATGTGTTCTTGAGAGTTTCTCCGATGAAGGGGGTGATGCGGTTTGGACGGCGTGGGAAGCTGAGTCCCCGCTATATTGGTCCTTTCGCGATTGTGGAGCGCATCGGTGAGGTTGCTTACCGGTTGCAGTTACCCTCTGAGTTGGCGTCGGTGCATGACGTGTTCCACGTCTCTATGTTGCGGAAGTATATGCCCGATGACTCTCATGTGCTCGAGTTTTCCGTTTGGCCTGAGGTGACTCCAGATCTTTCTCTCCCAGAGTTTCCGATCCGCGTGGAGGATAGGCGAGAGCAGCGCCTGCGGAACAAGGTCATTCCCTTGGTAAAAGTCGTGTGGCAACGACACTCTGGTGGTGAGGCTTCGTGGGAACGTGAGGACGAGATGCGTCAGCAGTTCCCGTACCTGTTTGAGTGAGTCTTCCTCTTCTTTCCCCTTGGGTTGTTCTCAATTTCGAGGACGAAATTCCTTAAGGGGGGAGGGCTGTAATATCCCGGACCTTTCGGATCCTTCTTCGTGGGTCCCGGATCTAGTTTTCGGAGTGTCCGGCTCCGTTGTGTCCGAAATTTCGTTTCGGACATCTTTCGTGTTCGGATCGGCACGATCCGGAGTCGTTTCGGAGGCCCGGAGGCGTTCCGCGGCTTTTTCCGCGTGTGTTTTCCGATTCCCGGTGTGTGTTTCGGCTTTTCTCTTCGGACGCTCGTTGCGGGTGAACCGGGCTGTTCACACGGACACGAGTGGTACCGTTGCGATCGGTGCGTTCCGAGGATCGCGGGGGTGTGATTTCCTATTTTTTGGAATTTTACGGATTTTCCGGGTTTTTCTATAAAACCCTTTTTCTTTTCTCTCTCCCCCACCATCTTCTTCTTCCTCTCTTCTTCTTCCTCCTTCCTCCTCCACCGTGTCTCCCTCCCTCTCCCTCTCTTCCTCCCGGTTGGCCACGGCGAGCTCCCCTCCGGCTGCAGACGGCGGCGGGGCGACGGCGCGGCGACGTGGGCGGCGGCGAGGCGGTCGTGGGGGCGTGCGGCAAGCGTGGGAAGCTTAAGGAAGAACGAGGGTTTTCAAGCGTTCTTCGCGATTCGTGGACGATCCAGCGGAGCATTCGCTCCATTGAGGTAGGGTGACGTTCCCTAGCTCTTCGCCGTTCTTTTCCGTGGTTTGTAGGCCGCGGGGAGGCCGAGAGAGGCATGTTTGGGCGTTTTTGGGGTTTTTCCATGTTTTGGGGTGAGCCGCCCGATCTATGGTTTTAGCCCATGATTCTATGTTTTGGTGGCTTAGATGCATGCTAGGGGTCCCCAGGGGTCCTCCCCCTTGTTTTCCCCCTCTCCGGTGGAGGTACGGGGGCGTGGTTGGTGTTTTTGGGGTTTTCCCGCCGTAGCGTGCTCTGGGGCAAGCGACGGTCACTCCAGTGACCGTCACATGCTTGTAACGCCCCTAGAGGGGTGCGTTACTTCCCTGGGTGTTGGCCTTTAGGGTCGAGGGCTGTAGCGGTCCTGCGACTGGCCGCCGTTTGCTAGTGACGCCCCTGGGCTGGGCCGTCACATGCTTTCGACCGTTGGGTTTTGACCGTTGGGGGTCAGGCCATGTAACGCACCGAGATAGGCGCGTTACATGCGTGTAACGCACTGGGGCAGGAGCCTTACTTCCTGTTGTCCCCCATGTGGATGGGCCAAGCGACGCACTGGGCCCAGCGCGTTACTTACAAGCGACGCGCTGGGGCAGGCGCGTCACTTCCCTTTCCATCCCGAGCGTGAGGGCCACGCGACGCGCTGGTCTAGGCGCGTCACATGCGAGTAACGCACTGAGCCCGACGCGTTGCTTGCAAGCGACGCGCCAGGGTAAGCGCGTTACTTTCCCTGTGGTTTTCGTGGGTGTGGGGTGCCATGTGACGCCCTGGCCTAGGTGCGCCGCTTCCAAGCGACGCACTAGGGTAGGCGCGTCGCTTCCCCCTACCCCCTGGCCGTGTGACGGTCCGCCTTAGACCGCTATTTCCAAGTGACGGCCCTAGAGTGGACCGCCATTTGGCAGTGACGGTCTGAGGGTCGGACCGCCACTTCCTGTGTTGCCCCATGAGGGTGGCAACCTCGCTTTTCTCCGACCGTGGTCTCCGTGCGACGGGACTAGTGCGTGGGGTGATTCCCACACGTTGTCGGGCTTGGGCGTTGTTTTCCGTAACTTGAGAGTCTACTCCTTCAGTGACCCTCCACTAGTCGTAGCCTACTAGTACGCGTGTGCTAGTCGCACCAGGGAGTGGTGTACGGGCTGACCTTTAGAGACGGTTTGTGGACCGGTTACCGTTGGGCCCCACGTCTTGCAGCCAGAGTCCGGCTGAGGGGAAAACCGGTCAGAGGGCCAGACCAGGGACGCGCGGTCTGTGTGTGCACACGTGGTTGGGGGCGGTTGGACCCACGTCGACGGGCGTGACCCCAGCTAGTCACTTGTTTGTGGTTACTTGTACGGTGTTCGCGCCTCGGGTAGGACCTACCACGTCAGGCGGTTCACCTGCGGTACGGTGTAAGACGTCAGGGGACGCTACCGGCTGTGCTTCTAGTGGGTGGTACTCCTGTCGAGTACGGAGTGTCAGACTGTCAGTCGTGTGTTTCCGACCTTCGGGTTTTGACGGTTCGACCGTTGAGTTTCGGTCTTCTCATACCGTGGCACGTGTGTCGGTTTGCGTGCCGTTAGGGTCTAGTTCTGTAGAGTACAGGGCTTTCCTTTCCGAGGTACCTTCCTACCGCTAGGGTAGTGGTTTCTCGTTTTACGAGGAAGGGTTCGAGTGATCCCTACTGAGTCTTGTTCCGAGACTCATTCCCTGCGTGTTTTCACCGTGTTTCAGGTGAGGCGCCACCTTCGGGGAGCGTGTCAGGAGCGCAGCGGAAGCGTGGTGCGGGTGTCCTGAGGTAGTGCCAGAGGTCAGAGCCGGGGGATGCCCCGTGTAGCTGTACTTTTCTTTCTTGTCACTGTACTAGTCGTGGACTACTGTTGCTGTTGTTGTTATTTTATTGTGGACCATGTAAAATGTTAAATTCATTTCCTGCTTAATATCATAACTGTTTAATTTCTGCAATTATTTGTGATGCTTGTGTAGTTTCCACACCATCCTTTTAACCCTTCCGAGTCTTCGGGCTCGTGGGTGGCGGTGCGAGTCTCGGGTTATCGAGCCTTCCCGGTAATCGGATTCTCGGGTCGTTACAGTTTCCTTGAGGAGAACCTGCAGGTAATCATCTTCATTTGATGACGAAGTCTTGGTGGAACTTAAAACACTGGGCAAGGTGAGTTCTAATCTCTGGGAAGGGCGGGCGACGTGGGGGTCCTGGCAACAACAACGAACTCCAGCGGCTGGCACAAAAACCGGATCTCTTCCAAGGAGAAAAATGCTGCAGGTTCACCTGAGTCGGTGCGAGCTAGGGCGTGGGCAGTGATGGGAAGAACCGGGGGAACAACTGACTGCAGCAGCACTTGGGCAAACGACGGTCCAGTCGCCGTAGGATGAGTAGCAGGCAAGGCTCCCATGGTAGCCCATGACACGAATGGGTGAGCAACGGCGACCCAAGCTGAACAGGCCTTGGCGGGTTGGAGACAACAGCAGCAAATGATGCAGGAGAGGCAGCCGACCGAGGCCCACCGGGATCAGGCGGACCCATTGCTGGGCTTGCCGTCGTAGGGGGGGGGGGTGCAGACACCGCAGCCACGGAGGCGATGCCACCTCCACCAGCCATATCGCCGGAGCATGTGGCCGGCGTAGATGAGGAGCACCCACGAGCAACCGCACCTGAAAATAGAGCACCGTAAGCGGTGCCTGTCCCGTCACGATCAAAGACGGTCAACGCAACAGTTGCAGGTGCATGAGGCGTGGCGGAGGAGTCGAGGCCAAGGGAAGAAGACGGTGGGAGCTTGCCGAAAGAAGGTTGGGGAGGTGGGGGGCCAGGATGGTGGGCAGCACAGCCACCGTGAGATGGCTCTGTGGCGACCGCAGATGGGACAGCAAGAGGAATGGGGTGAGAGGGAGAGATGAGTAGAGAAGAGGAAGGGGGTGAGGGAGTGAGAAGAGGGAGAGTTGGAGGGATGCAAAGGAGAGAGAGGGTGGAGATAAGAAGTCATCGGCGGTGCCTGTGTTCCAAACAGGGGCATCAGCCTGCGTGGGACTGAGAGAAATAGAGAGACGGAGAGTGAGAGGAGGTGGGAGAGGGCTTGAAGGAGAGAAGGAGGGATGAGGAGGAGCAGGAAGAGAAGAGTCCAGATGGGGAGAAGGTCACTGGCCACGGTGCGAGGGGGAGAAGTTGGCGGCGATGGCCAGGACACGGTTGGCGGCTTCACAGACGGCACGGTTCCTCAGCTGGGTGCTGGTGACGGGAGGCGGCGCAAAGGTGCGCCGGACGTGGCGAAGCGCTTCGAGTAGCTTGGACGAGTAGCTGTGCTGCTCGGCGGGACATTTTCACCTCGACAGTTGCGGGCGGGCGTCTGTCCGACGCCGCTTTATCTCCCTTCCACCCCCATCCAATTTGGATGGATCCTCCTCCCCGTGGTTGGCGACATCTGCTATCCCTTTCTCTCTCATTCCGTCTTCTCCCTCTCTCTCTCCTCCCTCCCCCTCCCTTCCTCTATCACCGTCCGACTAGGAGATGGCAACGCCTCCGACGTCCCCCCTCCAGGAGCGCCCACCCCTGCAGTGCTCTCTCTCTCACACACACACACACACACACACACACACACATTCACACTTAACCAGGGGTAATTCAATATTTTAATTTCCTTGAGTATAAGTTAACTATAGTTTAGTTAACTTTGGTAGGATGGAATGAACGAGAGGGACTTAGATGTGTAATGATCAAGATTGTAAGGGTTATTAAGATAATAGTCAGATTTTAGGGACTAATCGATAATTCACTAAGTTTATAAGGACTAATATGCAAAAATCCCTAATTTTTTTTATTCTTTTCAATCTAAATCAAATAGTTGTTCTTCCACTTCCCCCACAAGACTAAAAACTCTATATTAATCTACATGTGGAGTTGTTGCGGGTGCTTCGAACACTTATATTTTTATCGGAGGAAATTGAGTACATGGTGCTAAAAGTGGCAAAATATAGAGTGTGAGAAAGAGCAGCCTAGATACCCAAGGGTGAGCCGAGCTTCAAGATCGAGCTTCCAAATCATCCTAAGTTTAGAAGGATGTCACTCGTACACTCGAGGGGGGATCTTTCTCGGGTTGGTGTGTCCATGTTCTCAATTGGGCTTTGAAGCCTTCTTGGGCGAGTCTCAAACACTCGTCTGGAGTCGATCATTGTTGCCTCGCACCCCTTTCGCCGATGACGGATAGTCGAGGGAAAAGGATGATGGAATTGACCGCTCCTCCGTGGGACGGTGATACCTACTTTTGGTTCATCCTACATAGGACTTGAATCCATGAAGGTAGGGTAGTAGTACCTGGTCGATCCACGATCTCTGAGATAACGTCATTGTGATGGTGTCCCTTCATATTGGGAACTTATGGGACGAGCATGCGGCAGTGCCTCTTTGAAGAGGACTCAGGCTATTACATCAGATGTATATAGTTGGTGCAATCTGGGGCAAAGCTCCTAGAGTCTTACTTGATGACTCCCAATCCACTTGGTGGCCGCCTTCCACCTTGGGGAGCCTAGATCTACAAGACGCTGAGGGCTTGGTCCATCTCCTGATGCCGCATGCCCGGCATGAGTGTGTTTTTCTGGGCTTCTTGGTTGGATCATCAGAAGTGCGCATCCTCTTGAGTGTACCTTGTCAAGTCTCAATCTGCACAAAGTTCTTCACCGGGGTGGGGGTTCCCCGGGAGAACCCTCCGATGCTAAAGTCAACATATGGATAGAGGGAATAGAAAAGGGCTCTCAGGAGGAGGAGGTGACTTAGGATGAAGTGAACAACTAGGGAAAGATGGGATAGGATGGCCTTGGCTCCGCAGGGGGAGTTAACTTCTCCTCAGGGGATTTCTCATAGAGTGTGATAGTAGGTTTCAGTGTGGCCTTACCTTTCTTGTGTACCTGAGGAAGGTCGGTGAGACCCCTTTTTATAGGTGAAGGCCGGAGAGGGATGTCGTGGTCGACGGGCCTCAGACTTCTAAAATGACTTCACCTCCTGGTGTGACAATCACAGTTGTAGCCGTTATGGGGAAGTGGAGCGAATCCCAATGTCATGAAGGGGTGCAAATATATTGACATTGGCCCACCATAATTACGATTCCAAAATTTTGGAACTTGGTGAACAATCCTGACTTAGCGGGAATGGGGACACATGGCGGTCATCAGCCAATCCACACACATCACTTGCCCCCTTGCCCTTGGTGTGATGCACTGGACACAGATTGGGTCAAGGGTGACGGTTTGTGCGGTGCCTCCTAGAGTTCTGAGAAAGCTTCTGGACACTCGCGTTGGCTGTGGCACTTCAAATCACGAGTGGGGTATTAATTTTTGGGATGTGCTGACCTCGTTGGGTCGCTCTTCAGTGACTGTTATGGAAGTCAGTCTAGAAGAGATCTTTGGGGCTCCCATGGAAGGTAGCCAGAATGCGTTGGTGCCATCAGGGGCCACAAAATATAGAGGGCAGTCACAAGAAATGAGCATAGCCCGTTGGGATAGGCAATGGCTAACTGCCGGAGATAACAGTATTGTTGGGGCTCTAGATGGGTGAAGGAGGGTGACGTCCGTTGTTCTTCATTAAAAAAACAAAAGTACCATGTTAATGGATTTTAAGAGTTGATCGGGAGATGTCCTATGAGGAAGTTCTAACATGCTTCTGGATGGTCTATGTATGTCGGGAATAAATAAAGACCTTTCTCTAGAAATTTAATTTCTTTGCACTTGTGTCCTCTTCTTTTAGTTAATTTCCCGTCAGTTTGTTGAATTTGATATTGGTATATAAGTGTTTGCTAAAGCAAAGTATAGTCTTGCAAAAGTGTGATAAGTGTTCTAGGGAATTTTTGACGGGATCGTCGATTTGAAATTCAAGGTTCGAGGTCGAACCTACTCTGAGCAAAGGAGTATGACGGGATCGTCAAGTGACAACGGAATCGTCAAGCGGCATCGGCAAACAATCAAATATAATTATTTATGTCTAAGTTGTCTTTTGTTTATTTGGCCATATAGAGTGGGCATAATATTTAGTGTTTCCCTTTTGTCATAAGTAACATATATAAACATCTATATACACCTTGGTAGGGACTCCACGTAGGAACCCAAGCCCTTGGGTTTCCCAGGTAGTCTATTATTTTCTTTTGTCATAAATATATACATATATGTATAATGTCTCCACTTATGTGAGGACTCCTCGTAGGAATCCATGTCCCATGGGTTCCCAAGGCGTCCATTCCCCTCCCCATCTATTGTGACCTCTCTCCTTCCCCTCCTATTTAACAAGCATGTAACCCATGATAGAATACAATATAATGATGAAGAATTTGAATTAGCCATGGCTATGTACGAGTGTTCTTCCAATTTTTTGGAACCCCCCCCCTTTGGGTGAGATGCCCAACCCCACATCCACCCCCGCCATGGAGGAGAACCGGCAGCTCCGGGTGCACCGTTCCTGAGATGGGAGCGGGCGAGAAGCCCCATCCGAAGCCCGGTCATCCCCCCTGCCATCCACTTCGCCGTTCGCTTCCGCCGCAACTGTCGCTGCCCTTACCCTGCCAACCACGGCACCGCCCTGTCCATTCCCCCCTGCACAGACCACGCTTCCCCTCCATGCAGCTCGCAGAACACCATGCATGCAACGACCCCGGGTGCCCACGCTGGATGGGACCACGCTACCATGTGCAGCAACCCACGACCGCCCACCTTTTGCAACCCATGCCACCCAGCACCACCCTCTCTGCCACAGGCCTGCTGCCCCTTCCACACTCCCTGCTCCATTCACCCTGGCGCCACCAAGCCTCCCTGCATCCCGTCACGCCCAGCACCGCCTGTCACTGCCACTTTGCAGCTCCATGGAGCCGACCAACAGCCACCCTCCCATCTGCTCCTCCCACATGCGACCTCCGTCACGGCTCCGTTCGCATATACCGACGAGGAAGTCTAGCCACGACGGGCAGGTGGGCCAAGCCTCGGGCACTAGCAGTCGCACCAGCTCATCGGCGAACATGCCCGCTCCTCCATGACCAACAAACTGTGCCACCCCAAGCCCGCCGCAATATGACTATCTCAGCCTAGGTGTGGTCCACCCACGAACAGAGCGGCCCATGCATGCACGTCGTCGAAGATCGCTGCTCCACCGTCCCCTCCAACCACGGTGGCATCCATGAGTGTGGCGAGCACTATGGGACGAGCACGGCATCCGGCCATGCATCCCACGTCCAAGCACACCCCTACCCCGCCGTCGAGCATGGTGCTCGCCCCCACCTGTGCTAACAGCATCCCACTCTCCCCTTCTCTCTCTACACTCACCATCTCTCTCTTCCTCTTTCTCTCTCAATCTCGTTCTCTCTCTTCGTGAAGCCCATGAAACAAGAAAAAAAAACAGTAAGAAAAAGAGTCCCTCCTTTCTCTCACATTCCTCTCTCTCTCTCTATCGCTACGTTTCTTTTGATTCCCTCTCTATTCTCTCTCTCACACATTTCTCCCTCTCTCTATCTGATTAAGTTTCTTTTGAGAAGGAAACAAAAAAAAATGTAAAGAAAGGGAGAGGAGTTACGTAAGGTGCATGGCTTGCCATGCTCTCATTACTCTTTATCTCTCTTTATCTCACTCCTCTTTATTTCTCCCCCACGTAATCTTAACACCCCATGTATTCTCTCTTATCTCTCTTCTCTTTTTTTTTACTATTTCTCTCTCATTCTGTTTAGTGCTATAGCGAAAAATATGAAAAAAAAAAAGAGAAAGGTGTGATGAAATTTGTAAGAAAAAAAAAGAGTGACCAACAAAAAAAAGGAGAAAATGAAAGGAAGGGGTGACAGAAAAGATTTGAAAAAAAAAAAGAGAAAGAAGAAATGAAAAAAAAAGGGTGCTGAATTTGTTTAAAAAAAAGTGGAAAAAGGAGGAAAGTGATGAGAAATATTTTTAGAGAAAAGAAAAAAAGAGTGGAGAAAATGGAAAGAAGAAGAAATTTCGGATCCGGATGTTCGTCTCACATCAATTTTGCTCTCCAGTTAACTACAGACGTCATATTTGTGTGCATCGTCGTTCCCTGAATGTTAATACATCCTTTTCCCCCTCCCTACTTAATCACTTTGTTTATGATTTATTGCGATTTCTCATAGAGATAAGATGTGTTTTTTTTGAAAGAATGTCTGCCATCTTCTAGAGAAAAAAATATTTTTACTTTTTTATATGGCTGTTTAATTTCATTTATTTGAATGGGTGGATCATAGATCTAGGTATTGACTATATTCTCTGTGCTCATCCATGTTCTTATTTTCACCATTTTTTTTTTACTTTGCTCTCTTATAGGAGCATCCATGTTAATTGAATTTTATTGTGGACTTTGTTTAATACATAGCCAATGCATGTATTAGTTAATTTGAAAACTTAATTGGCGTCTATTGTCTTAGTAGTCGTGAAGGTGAGGGTTTGAGTGATAAATTAGATGATGTATTGGGGCCCTTTCTATTTCTCTAAGTTTTTTTAATTGAAAGGTAATACTTGTAAGGTGGGACACGAGGGAGTCCGTTCATCCCTTAATTGCGGAAGGGACATGACGTGCCACCCCGACCATCAGGCAAGCAAATTTTCATTAATGAAAGCAGTAAGAACATAGAGGAGTACATGAGTAGGGACAACACCCAAGCAAGGGGTGGAGAACAACAAATAACCCAAGGGCCCCAAAACCAAAAGAGGTAAAAGAGGTCAAAAACTAAACAAAGTCTCGAAATCGAGTAGAGCTTGTAGAGTTGGATCTGCGCAAAGAACTCCTGGTGTTGACACGATCGGGCCTGGAAGGAGGACGGGAACGGTCATGGTCTTGCACGCCGACCCAGTTGGTATGAACAGTAGTGAAGTCGACAGGGCCGGATGGCTGGAGGCCAGGGATAGTAAGATGCTGAAGGAGAATAGGGAGTTTGACGAATCCATTAGCCGGAGGGGACAGTGAAGCATCACTCGGAGATCCAGCCAAGGGGGCAGCAGCCAAGGCCGGGGCGCGGACCGAAGGCGGAGGGGTAGAAGGCCTAGGGGGTTCGCGGTTAACGGCTCGCTTCAGAGCTTGCACGAAGGAGAGTCTGGGGGCAGCAGGCGAGGCAGCCGGGGAGGGCTACGTAGGCGAGGCTATCGGGGATCCCACAGCCTGGGAAGGGGAGGCGTGAGTAGCCCGGACAGCAGGAGGAGACCATGCCGCAACAGCAGCGTTTAGCCCCGTGGCGAGGATAGGAGCTGGTGGCCCTGTGGAGGAGATGGCGTGGGGGAAGCCCACGCTAGAGCTTGGTGCTGCAAGAGGCGGAGCTGGCGGTGTGGATGAAGAACCCATGCCATCGTTGATAGGGTAGTTGGAGAAGCCAGAAATCGGTAGCCCAGAGGAAGGCGGTTGTTCGGATGGCAGGCGTGGAGGAGCATCTGTGGTGGCAGGAACAATGGCAGCGACGGGGACTACCGGGGCCTGGCAGAGCGCCGGTGAGGTGCCATCCATCATACCGGTCAGAGCAGCTCCAGAAGGACCAGTGGAGGGGCCAGTGGCGTCAGCTCCCTGGAGACTGCAGGGCTCAAGCGAAGCAGCAGACGGCTGCGGATGTCGATCGAGGGAGGAGGCTTCGACCAACAGTCGACCCTCCGGCCCTGGAGGGGTAGCGGAGGTGCAACCAGGCGGCACTAACAGAGAAGCTTGGGAAGCATCCAAGGAGGAGAAGCCAGCATGCGGTAGGGCATCGGATGGCAAGGGAGTGAATGATGTGGCCGTTGAAGAAGGCGAGGCGTGGACCTCCACTGGAAAGAGAGCTTCCACCGATGGTGGGAAGTGCGTTGGGTCCCGGCCCACATCGATAAGCTCCTGGGAGACATGCAGAGGCAACGCAGGAGGGACCAAAGGGCCCGCAGCGTCACCATCCAGGGGGTGGCCATGGCTCGAGGGGTGCTGGGGAACCCCACCGTGATCTTAGGGAGCAGGGGCAGCAGGGATGGTTGGAGGAGGAGGAGCCACACTCCCAACGCGGACGGGCACCCACATCTTGGGCAGGATAGGAAGATCACGCGCCGGGGCAGGCGGGCCCGAACCGGAGCCACCATGCAGGGGGATGGCGTCACTGGTATTTGGTGATGTTTAATGTCTTATGTAGTTCACTAATACATTAAACATCACTTATTTATGCTTGTTTCTCTAAGTTCTCTAAGTTCATGGATTTTTTGCTTGTTTAATGTCTTATGTAGTTCACTTTCAAAAAAAAATGCCTTCTATAGTAATTTTGGTCCATTTTTGCTGAAACAATTGGATGCTTATGCTTGAATGATGTTTTGTAAGTTTCTCCAAAGAAACATAGAACTTTTAGGTGCATTATAAGGTATATTATTCAATATCTTTCTTATGAGTAACTCTACCCTACATGACATGCATTTGGAATGTTGGATGTCATAGGCATGGATATGGGAATCTTAGATTTGCTTCACCAAATACCAGGATGATCTGAATCTAATTTTTGTTATCACCACCTTTCATCCTTTTGAACTCAGCTCTCCATGGACGAGGTAAAGGAGCTTGCATCAAATCAATGGCATGGCTTTGGAGGTAATAATATGAGCTTAGGGGTGTCTATATTTGGGCACTTGCATAAGTGAGAAAGAAAACTAATACTATGTCATGTACAAAATAGTTACCCTTTTTCTTTCGGTTGGAAAAGTTTACGCATGATCAATTTCATTGAGAGCTTTATCCTCCATGACAATCTTTGTATGTATTGGTGGCACTTCAATCAATGATAAGGATGTTGTTTGAGAACTTTCTTCCACCAACTTCATTGGTTGTTGTGATTTGTGAATAGCCGACTGAAAAATCATATAAACTTCGAACTTTCTTTTGATGCTATCACATTTCTTTTGGCATCCAATAAAGGAAATTTATGTTCGATAGGAGAGAAGTATGTTTTGATTTCTAACAATTTTGGTCATTAGAACTGAACTCCTCTTTTTTTTTTAAGTTCGACATTTCTTGGAAAAATCAAGGGTTATACTGGAGAAGGAAATCACCATTGTTATTGCATTTAAGTTGCACCTTTTTTTTTTGAGAAGTGGATGGTTAGGTTTCATCTTAAAACTTTTTTCTCTCTAAATATATCTTATAGCTGGTTTATTTGCAAGAGCTGGGCTTGGCCAAACATGTAATGCCAGTTGGGTAAGGCCTAGGCTCAGATCATCAAAGTTCTCTAACCCCTAGTCCGTCCATAACTCTTGTGAGTGCTCTCTCGCCATTTCGCCATCCATTCATCTCCCTCCAACATCCCAACGTTTCTCACTTTCGATAAAAAAACATCCAGCCAGGTTTCTGCTGGATGCCCACCCTTGGAGATGGTAGTCAAGGCTAGTGCCATCCATGGTCATTGAGACTGAAGTACTGCTGGAGGAGTTTGCTGAGACTGTACTGCTAGAGGAGTTTGTTGATGGCCGCAATTTCATCAAGGCTGCACTAGTGCCGGAGGGGAAAGGGTGTGTGGCTGATTTGTTGACTTTGCATGAGTAATTAATCATGGCAGCCTGTTTGTCTTACTGATGTGCCATTGGAGAGATGACACAGGGATTCTCATTAACCCGAGAGTGCTGCCATGCTGATCGTGTCAATTTGATCAATGCGAGGGTGACAGAGAAGCCTGTGTGCCCCTGTCAGCTGAGGTGGTATATATCTTTTCCCCCAGGGCCTTTTCTTTTTCTTGTTACCGTAACTAAGTCAAAGGCTGCATAATCTCAGAGCATGTGTACATAATGGTTTCAAAACCTAATGCTATAAAAAAGAACACAGAAAATGAACTAACTTTCTCATTATTTTTTAAACATATACTTTTAAAAGTCCGAAACTAAAGCATTCATACCAATCCAAATGGAACCATCAATCAATTGAGGGGCTGGGGGGGGGGGTGGGAACAAACCAGTATTATTACATTTCCTATGTCTTAAGGGATATGGGCAAAGCAAATTCATTATAAAGGAAAACCTTGCAAGTTCTGAGTACATGAGAACCATTAGACATTGACTGCCAACCGAAGACGTGGAAGCCCACAGGAGGAAAATGAAAATGTGATAGCAAGCAGCTGGGTTTTTTAAAGACTCGATAAGGATGACAATCACATGTTAGATGTATGCCAGCTAATGTAATTTCTGCCATTTGTACAGTCGTTGAGTCCATGCACACTGTTTACTCCATAATAGCACAAGTTCCTCACAATCACACTGCAAACACAACCCTAAAATGAAAGATTAACACGCTTGTCAGACGCTTTCTATTAGGAAAGCCTCATCCCAGAACTCATTTTTCAAAAAACTTGTATGCTTCTTGGTGTTCATATTCTGGAGGTTCCCTAGTCAGAGGATTAGTACATTTGTACCGTGCATTCTTTTGTACCAGGTGCAGCTCTACATTTACCCATGCTCGGAATTCTTTGTGCTTCTCTGGTTTCTGATGCCATCATCTCATCCAACAAGAAACGATAGGTAACGAACTTTGCATATTTCTTTTTTCTTTGTGTAATGGTGAGTTTTTGGCTATCCATAGTAACACAACCTATTTAGTTAGAAAATTTGACACCTTCGTCTTACTAATCTTATGATCCACAGGTCAGGGGGTTCAATTTAAGAAATTTAGTAAAGTCACACATTTCAATATCTCAAGGTTGGTTGTAGTCTATTTTATTCAATCAAATTACCTGTAGAAAATTATCAATAGTTGAACAGTTAGTCTATATGTACTTCTTTCGATACAAAGAAAATCAAGCAATAACTTTTGTATTACACTGCATTCTAAGATTTTACAGATATTAAATGAATTTTCTTTTAAGATCATGTGTTAGCTTATGATTATTTACTTTGAAATTTCTAGATTTAGTTACTTTTTATTTTGTAGCCTTTTTGTGGGTCGGACTATATATATTTTCTTGAAAGTTACACAACACAACCTATCGAGATCTTTTTGTCAAGAAATATACAAGCAAGATGATGCAAATTTAGTTCCTCAATATATATTTTTAATTTATGATGTTAATTATGTATAATTGTTCTTCACCTATATACATTTGAGATGGATGTAAATTACTTTTTTCTTCATTTATGGAGACTTATAAAGTTACTTTAGATGTACTATTGGTTTATTATTTTTTGGATGAATGTCTTTAAGATTTAATCATGTAAATGTATGTTCCACAATTATCTGCAGTGAATGAGATTTGTAAATAGGTGTGAACGAGAATTGTGTGGATCAACGTGGTTGTGAGTGATAAAATCTATGAATGTGAAGATATGAATGGATGAGAGCGCATATACTAATAAACATTTTTTTTTAAAAAAATATAACATATTCTTACGTTTTTTTATTAACCGACGTTAAATTATTTTTTTTATATTTTTTAAAAAGTGATGTTAATCTTTATTCGTACGTTTCTTCTACTATGTGACAAAAGGTAATACCTACGTTTTCAGAAGCGTAAATATATCTTCTTATATGCGTGTCATCTGTACTTACGTTTCATTGAAACGTAGGTATAGTCTATAGTCACACAAACAAGTGTTACGTTTTCAAAGCAAGACAAGGAAATGTAGATAAAAATTTTATCTATATTTTTTTGACCTATATTTATGTTTTAAAATG
The DNA here is from genome assembly GCA_022559845.1 of Amorphophallus konjac. Lineage (NCBI taxonomy): Eukaryota > Viridiplantae > Streptophyta > Magnoliopsida > Alismatales > Araceae > Amorphophallus > Amorphophallus konjac. Next base: position 19,769,057 of record CM040122.1, read on the forward strand.
TAGGTAAATATATGTTCTGTTGTAGTGGAGGAAGTAGGTTAGATAGCAGAGGGAAGTCCACTCACAGGAGGGGAGGAGGGGGCCGGAGCGACCCCCCTGGGGCCGACCATGGCCAGCGGCTACCACGGTCGCAAAACCCTAGCAGAGACCTAACGACACCCTGGATGTGATAAATCCTTTATATTAATCAAACCAATTAGCTGCAACTAACGCTGAATGGGAACCTGAAAACTTTAATGAGATTCAGATACATAAAATGTTGTCGATAAACTATCAAAATCAGATATTCTAATGAGATATCAGAAATAAAAATTGCAGTTTATGTATCTTATTTCTGACTCATAATTCTATTAAAATCTCTCTTTTTTCCGATCCAGTTAATCTATCGTCGCGAACCACAGTTAGACTCGGACTATCATTTTAAAAGTATATTTCTTTTTGATAAATATCAGATTCACATCTCTCGATGATTAAATGTGAGTCACCTGAGTTGAACTAATTGAGACCTCTACCGTGAGGCGGGGTATTTACTAGAATACTTACTCTGGAGTATGGATCCTCAGAATTGCTTCTCACTTTTGAAGATGAGGATGCAAGCATGTTACCGTCGGCATTACTCTTTTTGAGGGCACAAAGTTGCACGTGAAATCACCTTTGCCAAGTCTTTCTTTTTCCCCAACGGTTGGATAGCTTACATATATATATGGGGTACGGGTCTTACGTGGGACATCTTTTATTGGGTGAAAATAATCATTTCAATTTTTTTTGAATCAATGAAAGAGAAGGTTAAAATTTGAGTTGACTTTATATACTAAATTCGGTACACAAAATAATACTCCTTTAAATTCGATGCTCTCGATCCCAAAATTTTCCAATTTAAATTCATCACTACTAAGAACTGGGTTTGACATCGGTCAAAATCAATAAAAGTTAAATGTTACCTCACCCAAAGGAATATGATATATTTCATAGATTGATGGTCAATTAGGCCCGCTTTGTTAATTGAATAGGATCGTTGGTGTAATCTATAGATGAGAGAGAGTGCGTGTGGATCTCGTGTCCGTCTCTCACACACAAACAGCTTAATCGGGTCGGATAATTTATTTACACCAAATGAGTCAAATAAACTACCCTACCTCCGATGTCAAAATAAGGTCTTAGAGTGTGTGCAAGGGTCCCAGAGGATCGAGACATTTTATGGTCTACCCCATAAAAAGAAAAGTTTATTAGTTCTAATTAATGTGGGACAACCGAAGGAAAAGGAAACTTTGTGGAGCAATATTTGGTATGATTTAAATATTCTAATAAGTGACTTATCATTTATAAACCTCTTTTTATCAATTGATCACATTTTTACAACGGCCCTTTCGGATAAGCCAGTTCATGTGGAAGACAACATGAGCCTGACATCCTTTTTTTCCCCTTCTTTTTCACTTAACACATCCTAAAACATTGGATCAATAACATGAGAGCTCTCCCGTGACATGTCACTTGCTCAAATCTTTTAGGGTTAATATCATATATCCGCCTTATGTGTAGAATATCAAAATTACCATCTTTAATTATTAAATATTATATACATTTATACACTATCGTTGTTAACTAAACATTTTGCAAATATCACTAAATGTCAAAAATGCTCCCAAGTATGGATGCAAAAAAAAAAGAAGACAATTTCAAACATCCATTCTTATCCGAATGTTGGAGGACACAAAAGATTACAAATATAAGAATAAGAATAAGAATATTATCCTAATCCTTTTCACTTATGTTCAGATAACCTATAACTCAATTATCCGTCCTCCCTTTTTTTTAAAAAAATAATATATATGCACGCATTCCATAACAACAATTGTAAAACTTTCACTTGTATTGAAGGTGATCTTGTTAGCCATTATAAATCATTTCCAACCCATAGAGTAAACTAGATATCTTGATCTAATGTATTGTAAAAATAGGACATTTGATCAAAATCAAGAAATAGAGATATCACTTAATTAGCAATCAATAGAGTCCACTTGAACCCTTAGAAGCCAATTTTTTTTTCTAATCCTAAATTGTTTTAAAGAACAAGTTACGAAGCAAAAAAATCTCCATCACCTTGCTAACTATTTCCTGGGGCCGCTTTGTCTATTGAATAGGATAAGAAGGATTTAGTGGCCCTTTGAATAACTCATTCGACCCAGATGGGTCAAATGAGATATTCGACCAAAACATGCCGATTCTTCGTATAACATTCTCTTGTTCCTGCGTTTGCCAAACTCGGGTATTAAGTAAACCGACGAATAAACATGATAACCGGGAGGGCACCGGCGAACAGGCTGCCCTATCCGGTTATCAACCTGGGCCTGAAGGTCTAAGACTATTGTGTCAATGAGTCCCTTAGGGACAATAAAATCTCCTTCTACTACATATATTTTATTTCTTAGTTCAATCTATCGAGAGTCCATCCAATTAGAGTTAACGGGCCATCTTTTTTGTTGGACCAATGAACAGGGGGAGGGTTGGTGTTGGATGGGTTGTTCGTCACGCGCAACGCATGCGGCCAGCTTTCAAGGGCCTGGCCCTCGCCACGTGTCGTGACGAAAACATTCAATGGCACGATTGTTATTATACCAAAGACGGAGGGGCAATCTTGGCGGAATCCCACGAAGTTGCACCAGCTGTTTCCCCCCTTCCCCACCATTCCCCCCCGCCCTCCGTCGCTACTCCCCGGCTCTTCCCGCCCTCCGCCGCCATCAATTCACTGCTCAGTAACGCCATCGATCCCCCTCCTCACTCCCATAAAGACCAACCCACCAAGCCCACAAATTTGCCCTCCCATCGCCATAGCTACGACCCCACGAATCTCCCCCTCCATGCCCAGTTAGGGTTCCTGCTCGCCCGAGCCCGCCGCCGATTCCTACGAAGCTGCAGGGATGAAGGCCTCCCTCAGGTTCCGAGGGGATGATCAGAAGCCCCTCGTGAGGGCGAAGGTCCCCGTCAGCGTCCTCGGCCTCCCCTTCCTCTCCGGGGTTGCCGCCGGAGACGCCCGGGAGCTCCGCCTCGACCTCGCCACCGCCTTCGAGTCCGGCCCCTCCCTCCGCCTCTCCTATCGCCCCAACGACCCCTGGAGCCCCTTCACGCTCGCCGTCAAGACCGGCATCGGCGCCCTCGGCTGCCCGGCCTCCGCCCCGCTCACGATGTGCGCCGAGTTCAACCTCGTTGGCCGCGGGGGCCCCGGCTTCTCCATCCAGCTCAAGCCCCGGTTCGGGGACTTCTGCCTCAGGAAGGCCACCACCTCCGCCCCTGGCTCCCAACCCTTCCTGCTGGGCGGGTCCGGCGCCGTCGCGGACCGCGACACCGACGGGGAGAGCTCGGCCGACGGCGGGGAGACCCCGCGCCACGGGAACTGCGTGCCGTTCGGCGAGAAGAAGCCGAACGGGGTCGCGACGGGGTTCCGGTCCGCAGCCGCCGGCGGGATCCGCGGGCTGCTGTCGGGGGCGGAGCTGAGCGCCCGGAGCGTTCTGCCGCTGCGGAAGGGCCGCACGGCGGTGAAGTTCCGATGGGGGATGAGGATACCGTCCGAAGTCCGATCGGGTTTCGGCGACGATCTCGGGTCCAAGGATCCGATTTCCGGGATCGCCCGCAAGCTCCCCCTCCTGGTCATGAACAAGATCTCCATCGAGCACGCCGCCGGGCCGGCGAAGCCCCAACAAGAGAACGCCCCCGCCTCCTCCCCCGCCGGCGACCTCGCGGAGGCGTACTTCTCCCTGCAGAGGCAGCTGGCGGTCCTGCAGTCGGAGAACGGCGCACTGCGGATGGCGGTGGAGGAACTGCGTGCGGACCTCGGCGCCGCCAGGGGGCCGGAGCCGGTGCCCCCCGGCCCGCTTACGGCCAGGAGCACGAGGCCGGATGTGAGAGAGCGCAAGGTCCCGGAGGGCAGCAGGAATGTCGCCAAGGCGGCGGAGCCCGCGAGGAACGGCGGGGACAGGGGCAAGAAGGGCGGCGCGAAGGCGGCGGACGCGGGCGGTAAGGGGACCATAGAGGACGTGAACGAGGAGCTGAGGAAGGCATTGATGGGGGCCACCGGCGGCGGGGTCTGAGGCGGTCCGGGATTTGGGGGCGGCGGTTGTTCTGGGCGTTGTGAAAATGTAGTCTTTTTTTTCTTTTTTTCTTGATAAGACATGTATTTTTGTGTTAGCATCGGCGGGAGGTGGAGGCTGCCTGGTTTTGGGGGAGGGAATCCGTCGGTAATTTTGCTCTGCGCAATAAGCTTTACTAGTTGTCCCGGTCGTATGTATCCACTGTAAAAATATATATTATGATCAGTTATTTAATCAGATTTTGTCTGGGTTTATTTGTGTGCACTCATTCATCTCTAATAAGTAAAAAGCATATAAAAATGTTCTTAAAATTAATAAGGGTATATGATGTGGAGTCCTTATTGTCTTATGCTCTGTATTTATTACCCACAGTCTGAACAATAGAATATATATTCTACAATTTTATATTAAGAATTTAATCATTGTCTATGTTGTAAAACCTCAATTTAAGCTTTATGTATATTCGGTCACATCATAATTTACATAATTAATATAGTTATGTAATGATTTAAAATATTGTGTACTTTGCATCAATTTATTATAACTTATATCTTTAAATGCATGATTTTAAATTTTTTTGACAAACGTTTTTTTTTTTGACAGACGGAGCCTTGAGATAGAGGGCATGATGTCACTGAACCTCAAATTCAAAAACAACTCCCGCTTTGGTTTAAAATCTTGTTGATTAATTTTCAGATGGGTCCCTTATTATTAAAAAAAGTATAGCATAATGTAATGGCGCCCCTGATTTGATGTGATGCTAAAACGGTGACATCATTGGTTTTTTGAAAAACTTGGTTTTGAAATTAGTGGGGAAACAATAATTGATCTCAGCCTACATCATGTTTTAAGGCAAATTTGATTATCGGGCAGAGTTATGGTCGAATACGTCATTCTTCCTAACCGGGAGAATAGGATATTCGACCCCAACCATTGGAACGAGAAAATCCAAAAAAAAAAAATTGATTTTTGGCCGGTTCGACCCGCTTAATCCGAGCGCAATCAAAACTAATTAGCACAGTCATAGGCAAAACCGGCCGCTCACCTGCAAATATGTCATCCTCCATTCGCCTATTCGATTATCAAAGCAGCCCTTAGAGTTTCCCTCACATAAAATGATTGGTCTTGGTATTAGATTTGGTCTAAGGTAATAAAAATATTCCCAATTTCACACTGCTTTAATTAAAAAGAATCCAAAAATATTTGGGAATTGGACAGACTGTAGAGAGGTCACCCTGCGTCCAGGGAGAGAACCCCTCCTGCGCGACCTTACCACCCAGCAAACACTCTTCGAGTGACCACTGGGAGCAGCGAGCACTCGTCAGGAAAATCTACGCGCCCCTTAGATCTACTACGGCGACCTCCATCCTCCTCTTTTCTACTCCGCTCTTCTATGTTCCTTCTTAAATCTCCTTATACAAAGGTGTTGACTTAAACACCGGAGGGTTGTCCTCTAGGATAACGTCCAAGACTCCTTCTGACGCCCTTTTGACTTATGATATGTGCAGACATCCACGGATATCAGACGACGTCTCTAACAAACAGATAGAGAAGATGATACGTGACATAAAAATTAAATTTCTACCTCTACATCAACTTTACGTAATATTTGGAGACTTGGTAGCGTCCAACTAGAAGGGTCCAAGAAGTGGTGTTGGAAACATTATATCACCATTTCTTCTCCAGGCAATCGCTCGTGGTTTGTAAAGTATTAATGGTTTAAAAAATAATAACGAAGGTATATGTTTAAGTTACCAGATATAATATTTTGGTGCGTAGCAGAGCTTGAGTCGCATGCATTTCATGGTGTTACCTCCGAATCGACTTCGGCCTACCCAGCAATGGCGTGTTGGACAAAGTCTCCAATGTGAATCATGTACGGCGCCACTTTGTTCTGGGTATAAACATGAGATCTTATAGGCGCCGTTTGGTTCCGGGATAAAGCGGAGATATCGCCATCTCAATCTCGTTTCTTGTTTGATAAGATTAAAGATAAGTCATTCCACCATTTATTCTTATCCCTATTTTCTCTTTCTGTTATTAATGATAATGAATATTATTAATACTAATTAATAATATTAATTAATTTTATTTATATTAATTAATATTATTAGTGTTAATTAATAAATATATTATTAAATTATCATTAAATAATTATTTATTATAATATTTCATCTTATTATGATAATTAATATTATTAATACTAATTAATATTATTAATGCTAATTAATCATATAAAATAAATATATTACATAATTATCATTAAATAATTAATTATAACCATCTCGTTGTTACTAATGAAGAATTAATCAAGTTATAATTGATATTATTAGTGCTAACCATGATTATGAAGAATAAATATATTAAATAGAATTAAGAATATTAGTGTTAATCATGATCATTAAGAAAAAATATTAACACTAATCATAATTAATAAGAAAAATAAAATAATCTTTTTTAATACTTATTCTCATTTATATCTTTATTTTTTACCAAACGAATAATAAAGATATCGCCGTATTTATCCCTTGCACATCAAATATACATGATAACAAAGATATAGATAAATTAATTAAAAATGACTTACATCAATTCTCCTCAAAACTTATTCTCGAATCAAACGGGACCTAAACATTACTCGTCTACTAATAAGGGGATAACAGAAATTATTAACTCTTTCACTTTTAACATGGGAATAATTGGATAAGAGATGTTCCAACTAAACTTAGGTTAACTCCATCGATCATAACTTTCATCCTCAATGACCCTATTCTTTCTTCAGTGCAGGGAGCTTCCATTTATTTATTTTGTTTAAAGTGAAAAAAAGGCCATGTAAATAATTTTCAAGGTTACATTCTTTCCTCAAAATTACTGAGTTAAGTCTATAGAAACTCACAAGTAATTCAGAAAAAAACAAAAGTGCAGCGAACATGTCTTGAAAATTTTAATGATGAGGCCCCAAGCTCAGCTTCCCCAAATTAATAGAAATAGTTTTTATCTCCTATTTTTTTTTAAAATTAAGAAAAGACCCCCTAATCCACCTATTTAGTTAAAAGCTCTTTAATTCTTCGTACTCTTTAGTCTAGTTAGCTAATGAGATATGTAATTAAATTCACTCTAATGAATCGTATTTCATCGATGAATGAATTTCTTAGGGATTTTGATTGTGAAATATAATTCACGCTGATGAGGGTAAATCTGGCTCGGCTCGGATAAGGTTCGGTTGCGTCGAGCCCAACTCGACTTGCGATCCACAACGCGCCTAACCGGCCTCGGTTCATGGTGACACGGACGGCGTCGGGGGAAGGATTGACGGCAACTCCAGAATCACGAACGTGACTGGATAGGTTGCAACCTCGGGCAGCTCGGTCTCACGCCGGACGGTCTCACACCGCGCGACACACTCAAACTCATAAAGAGAAAGAGGGAAGGGAAGGCACCAAGGGGCAAGGCTCCTTACGTGATATGAAATCTCTTAAGTATTCATCATGTCTAAACCATTACATGAGCCTCCTTTATATAGGAGGAGGCTATAGCAACCACACCCTCACACTTTACAAATAGCATATATGTCCTTAGCCTAATAAACCAAACTCACCTACCTAACTTTTGACTCTTGAGTTTTAAGAAAATGAAATACACAAAACACACATGTTTATTGATTATGACTAGCCTAATAAGATGAAAGTAAATATACATGTAGGAATACATGTATTTTACTTACATACACACAAATACTCAATATATAAATAAAATACTCAGGATGCCGAGTCTTCGAGGGAGTCTCCGAGTCACAAGCTCGGTGTCGGGGTAGTGCGGCGTCGGCTCCGAACATTGGGCCCGGTAGTGGGCCGGGTGTCCCCACCAACCCTCCCGGGGCGGCTGGAACTCGACTCCGTCGAGTAAGGGGGGACACTATTGTGGTAGTGCTCCAGCAGATCTAGATCGAGGCGCTGGAGATCGTCCCGGTTGATCCAGGAATCATCGGAAGGTGGACGGTCCCGTCAGCGGACAAGGTAGCGCTGGTACACCCTGCTCCGTGTAGTGGTCACTTGCTCATCCAGTATCCGCTCAATTTGCTCGCGCGGTGCTCTCGAGGCTATAGGACGCACAGGGGTGGGCTCACTCTCAATGGGAGGAGAATGCTCGAAAGGGACACTAGGAATCGCCGTGGGTTCCTTATAGGCCACTAGGTCTGCCACATTAAATGTAGAGCTAATCCCATATTTGGGAGGTAAGTCCACAACATAAACATTGGAGCCGATCTTTCGTAGGATTGGGAAGGGACCATCACTATGGACTTGCAACTTTTTAACGGCTCCCGAGGGGAGTCGTTCAGGTCGAACCCGTACCATAACCATGTCACATTCTTAAAATTTGTAGTGACGCCTATACGAATCAGCTGACTCATGCAGACTACTGATGTGCTGTGCAAACTCTTCGGCTGACTTGGACATTCTAGACTCGAGGGGAAGGTTGGGTTGGGTGGACCCAGGGGCAAGCTCAATAGCGTGTTGTACATCACGCATGGGAGGGAGTCGAGAAGGCAAGTCCTCGGGGACGATGCCTTGGAAGTCCTGCAATATTGTCGGGACTTTAGTTGTGACTGAGACTCGGGACTCCTTGGGTGTGATGGTGATCTCAACAGCCAAAATAGGGGAACCCTCAGCAACCTCTCTGTTTAGCTCACCGACATTTATGGAGTCAAGGCGCCTAACTAGGTCATGACCAACCTTAGTGGCCTTAGAGACGGGTGTGATAGATGCAGGAGAAGAGGGAAGGGGAGGTTTCCCTTCAGTGGGAGTTTGGGGATTCTCCTGAATTTTGGGAGTTCCAGTGGGAGTGGAGGTGGAACTCTTACCCGATGTCACCTTTGGGGGTGTCGGGTATAACTGAATCGTCCTCCCATTGTGGGAGAATGAACACTGATGGGACCGACCAAATGTAGCGAGGTCTACATCATAGATCCATGGTCGTTCTAAGATGATGCTCCCGGCCTTCATAGGCACTACGTCACATAAGATTTATCCTTGGTAGGACTGGAATTGGATGGGAATGACACATGTGATGGTGACTGGGATAAAAGTGTCATCAACCCAAGGCACGTTGTATGGTTTTGGATGAGGGTGTGTAGGTAGACCTAAACGGGAGACAAAGTCTAAAGAGACTGCATTGATACAGCTCCCGTTGTCAAGGATTACCTTGCAGGGATGAGAGTTCACCATGATGTAGGTTTGTAAGATGGAGGTTCGACGCCAATCGTCCTCCTGTGGTGTTGAGATACAACGAACTACACCCAATCTTTTCTGGCTAGAACTCTCGACAATATCTCCAACCTGCATGTACTCGACATACGTGCCATCAAATATTGCATCAAGTTCCTCAAACTGGGCGATGAGGTCAGGATCGGCCATATATCTCTCCTGATCCATGGGTATTTGTAGAGTTGGAATACACTCTAGACGGCCTGATAAATTCCTAGACCGACGTGGCATGCACGAGCTTGGACCTAAATGATGCAGTCCTGGGATCGACAATTAGCAAGTTGTAGACCCGATTTGTTGGCTGATAGGCAAAGGGTCAACTTGAAGGGACCGGTCAAGGAGAGTTGCTCGCCCGTAGGTGAAGTAGTTGTGGAACTACCTATTGACAATTAGGGTACCCTAATGCCGCAGTCTAGGGCCTAAGGATGGCTGCAAGCAAGCTCTCTCTTTTCGCCCACAGCAATGCACTCAGGAGATTAGCTGCATAGATCGGGCTCTCTCTCACTTCGCGCGACAATTGAAAAGATACTAAATGAGCAAGTGAGGGGAGCACGTACCTAGCTAAACTGAAAAGTCTAGCTCCTGCCGAAGATGAAGGCGAGCGGGGACGTGCGGGCCCGCACGGCGTCGACGAAGCTTCGCGGTTACGATGACGTCGACGAAGCTTCGCGGTCACAAGGTGGGCCAAGGCGTCCTTCACGCGGGTTCTCAAGGCCACGAGGCCAAGGTGGCTCGGGTGCCAACGTGGCGCTGGTGGCTTCAGCGGTCAACTGCGGCTGGCCAAAGCTGCCAAGGCAGCTGGCAGCACAGGCGGTTCACGCCAGGCAACTTCCACGCGGGCGAATGGGCTTCTGCGGTCGACGTGAGTCACGCGGCTTCCAGGGCGTATGCAGATGGTCAAGGATGGCGGTGCACAACGAGCCCTTCATGCAAAGCTGCCAAGGCGACTAGTCGGCTGCGAGCGTGGCGAGGGCTTCGGCGGCCTCAACAGGAGAAGCTTCAATGCGCATGGCCATGTCTTCACGTAGGCGGCTTCAGCAGAGGTTTCGGGCGGAGAAGCCTAGTTAAAGTGGCATGCACAGGGGGGAAGTGGAGGTAGCACGGAGAGGGGATGTGTGCAGGGGGTGGAGATCGCCGGAGGGGGGGGGGTCTCGCGGGGCAGTGGCCGCGGGCGGTGTCCAGTGGAGGGGTGGTCGTCGCCGGCGGCTGGTGACGCGGAGGTGGCTGCCTGAGGGGTTTGCAGGATGGCGACAAAGGGGGGCTGTTGGCGTCCGGTGGAGGCGTGGCGGGTTAGGGGGTGAAGGAGGCGTCGCCGTGGCCGAAGGTGGCGGCCGGTTCTGCAGGGAGAGCGGCCGGAGGTGGGTCGCGGTGATGGTGCAGGGTGTCCGATGGTGGGGAGCAGGGGCTCAACGGCGACAGCGGTTGACAGAGGAGGTGGCTGCATGCGTCGCCGTGGCTGGAGGTGGCGAGGGCGGGCTGCCGTTGCTGCTGCCAGGGACAGTGACGAAGGGCGACGGTCCACGGTGGTGCTGGCCTGCGGACGGTGCTGCAAGCAGGAGGGCAGGCAGGGGCGCAGGGGTGGCCGGTCGGAGGCCCTGTTGGCGTCACGGTGATGATGGCCGCCGTTTAACAGAGAGACAGAGGTCGCGAGAGAGAGAAATAGGGAGAGAGAGAGAGAGTAACAGAGAAAGAGAGAGAGAGAGAGAGAGAGAGAGAGAGAGAGAGAGAGAGATTAACACGGCAGGGGGGTTTGATGAAAAAAAAAAATTCTCACTTTTTTCCTGCTTCTCTCAACTAATATCCTTTTATGCTACTCTTCTCTTTTTTTTGTTTCTTTTTTTTTTGCTTTTTTTTTTCACTTCTAACAACCGAGAGAAAGAGGGAGAGACGTCGGGGTCTTCGGAGACGTCGGGGTCGTCGGAGACGCCGTTGTTGAGCTCTGATACCAAATCTGACGCGGACGACGTCAGGGGGAAGGATCGACGGCAACTCCGGAATCACAAACGGGACTAGATAGGTTGCTACCTCGCGTAGCTCGGCCTCACGACGGACGGTCTAACACCGCGCGACACACTCAAACTCATAAGGAGAAAGAGGGAAGGGAAGGCACCAAGGGGCAAGGCTCCTTACATGATATCAAATCTTTTAAGCATTCATCATGTCTAAACCATTACATGAGCATCCTTTATATAGGAGGAGGCTATAGCAACCACACCCTCACACTTTACAAATAGCATATATGTCCTTAGCCTAATAAACCAAACTCTCCTACCTAACTTTTGACTCTTGGGTTTTAAGAAAATAAAATACACAAAACACACATGCTTATTGACTATGACTAGCCTAATAAGACGAAAGTAAATATACATGTAGGAATACATGTATTTTACTTACATACACATAAATACTCAATACATAAATAAAATACTCAGGATGCCGAGTCTTCGAGGGAGTCTCCGAGCCACAAGCTCGGTGTCGGGGTAGTGTGGCGTCGGCTTCGAGCATTGGGCCCGGTAGTGGGCCCGGTGTCCCCACCACATGGCCATGGCCCATAGCGAATGGCCCAGGACGATAGTCCTTGGATTCGACAATGGGAAAGGCCTTAATCCGGGCGGAATGACCACCAGATAGGCCTCCGAAGACTGACCGTTGCCCCCCACGATGCGGTTCACGACTCCACTAGGGGCGAGCACGCCCCACGGGCGTCGTAAGACTTGCGCAGGAACCGGCCGACCCCGGGGTAATCGCCCCTCAATGGGACACTCCCGTCAAAATCGTAGGGATCGTCATCCCACGATGCATGCCCTTCCTTGTGAAGTGATCGACCGCCTTCACCAAGGCAACTCCCTATAAAAGGGACCCCGGCGAAGGACAACCCAAGGGCGAATCTTCTACCAAAAGTTACACATAAAGAATATAGCTACTAGTCTTGCTACAGTAAGAGAGAGGTCACGCCAGTCTACGCTCTGAGAGAGAACCCCTCCCGCACGACCTTATCACCCAGCGAGTACTCCCCGAGTGACTACTGAGAGCGGCGAGCACTCGTCCGGAGGATCTACACGTCTCTCAAATCTCCTACTACAACCTATATCCTTCCCTCTCCCCTGCTCTTCTCTGTTCCTTTCTTAAAACCGTTGCTGACTTAAGTATCAGAGGGTTGTCCCCAGGGGTAACGCCTAGGGCTCCTTCTGATGCCCTTTACTTTTGGTGTTTGCAGACTTCCACGGGTGCCGGACGACTTCCACAACAAAATAAATAGAGAAGTGAGATACGTGTCATAGAAACCAGATTTCTACCTCTACACACGCATTGTTGAGTTAAGAGAGAATTCATTATGAATTGAATTCACACTTTATTGAGATGTGATAATACCCTGGTATCCAGATGCATTGTGTCACTGAAGATGTCATCTCGTGAACATGTAGGACATTACATATAGAACTTGGACTATAATTTCTTACTTAACAAAGAGCATTAAAACGTATAGGCTAATCCAAACATTATCAATGGAATTGGACTAATATCAGCCTAATCCAAACATTACATCTTTCTCACCTTTAACAGGTTATTTGCAAGTTCCTAATGATCTTGAACATTACTTCTTAAATGAGAGATTTTTTTAGCATCATTGAGAGAGAGGGAGCGATTTTTTAAAATATATTTTTGATATTTTTATTAAAAATCACAATTTAATAATAATAGTTAGTGTAAAATAACTTTTAAAAAGTTTATTAGAGTCTTTATTTGTTTTTTCAAAGATTTATTGAGTCTAATAGACCCAACGAATCAAAAGATGACACATATCCCATCACTATTCACTTTGATCTCATTTATTTTCTTAATTTTTTTTATATATTCTTTACAATAATTTTATTATCAAAATAATATTTTTTTGAGAGAAATATCATTAACACTACTGATTAAAATTTGAAAGTAAAAATTATGTTTACATTACGAACATTGGATACACTTGAAAGTCAAGATTTTTTTAAATATCCCCCTCACATATTTCAAATTCCCCCTAAAAACCTTGGGTCATTTCAAAAATTGTAGGGCCATGTAAACATATTTTCGTTCATAACTCTTTGCTCGCTCGTGAAAAAATTCATAAAAAAGGACAAAACTAGGAAGACAAATTTTGAAGGGAATACATATCTTCTTGTCTTAAACATTTCTCCAACTTAAACATACGATTCACTAACTCGTGAATTTAATTCTCTCATCTCACTAACCCCCCTTAATAAAAACTCTCTCTAAGTTAACAACAGTCTAAACAAAATAAAAACTTGAATATTTACTTAAGAACAAAATAAAAAATTGAATATTTACTTAAGAATCTCTCTCTCTCTCTCTCTCTCTCGTGGAGGGATTAGATAAGGGTCTTTTGATGCTTTCCTCCTTCTCGGTTGGGTTCGATGAACCTGACTTTTCCTTACATGAGTTTTTTCATGTAATGAAAATTTTTTTGAGAGCCTTTAACAGAATAGTTAGATTAGGGGGACCTTTTCCTAATTCATAATTTCTTAGGTGCTAAAAGTTAAAACATCTAATAGAAAACAATGATCACAAGGAAAGATTTAGATAGTCGGACCGTTCAAATCAGATGTAACCCCACCCATTGTTGGCCCTCAGAGAGAGGGGGTGATACTGAAAAATTACTTAGTGCACACCTTACGCCGATTACACACTCAAGATGTGTGTCAAGTAAAGCAATTTTTTTAAAAAAAATATGTGAGTGGGACTCACGTCCCTCTAACTTATGGTATCATACACACTCTCATCTAATCATCAAAAAATAAAAATCATATTCAATAACTAGTGTGGGGCCTAATTCTTTTTGAATCGAATTTTTTTATTTTGAATTTTTTTTGGACCATCAATTAAGGAGACGTGGACCCCAAGTCACAAAAAAATTTTAAAAAAATAATTTACTTAGTGCGATATATATGTAACTGGCCCGGGTGTGCACTAAACATAATTAGTGATATTGATGGGGGCAGTTTCATAGAAAGTGTCTAAACAAACGTGTATCTTTAATATTCTAGTGGCCGATGAATATAAACAAGTGTTACTTGCATTATATAAATGTAAAATGTCTGAATTTTTCTGTTCTAAGATTGTCAGTTTAAATTTTTTTGAATATTTATTCGCTACGTTTTTATTGAAAATTAGAGTGAAAGAGAAATCATAGTCACAATACTTGGTCATATTTTAAAGTACATGTATTTACAACACACTAGATTACAAGAAAATATCAAAAATTGATGTTCATAGTAGTTTACATCTTATTATTATTATGCACATCGAACAACACATTGTTAATTTCTAGAAATGAAAATGAACAGTTTACTCTCTTTTGACTAAGAAAACTCCTACCCAACACACCCATCAATTGTCAAATCTTTGTGTTTACGAAGTGAATTGTGTCTAAAATTTCAAACTACATAATTTAAATCTATTTTAAATATTATTATTACGAGTCAAAAGAATACACTATGCACGTAATAAAAATTAAAAAAATAAAATTATACTATGTCATAAAAATACATGCAACTAAATTATGTCAATCTATTAGTCATATTAGTTTTTAAAATTTAAAAAAATTAGTTTTTAAAAGTAAAAGTACTTGAAGATGAATGAAGAGAATGTAAAATTAATTTTTAAAATTGACAAACTCAAAAGCATCAAATTCTTAAGTTAGACATATTCAGAAACTTGAAAAATATAACTATAAAATATTAAGCATAGCTCATCTATTTGGAATATTTTTTAACAATCTGACATCAAATAATTCATAGTTCATGATGATAAAATTTTATTCCCATTATTACCCTTAGGAATATATAAAAATATTCCTACCACTGTCTTTAGAAATACATACCATTTAGTTCTAATTAATATTTAAGATCAATGACATTCAGGAAAATAAAATGAATTAAGAATCATTTGGCTAAAATTCTATGAATCAAACTTATAGAAGCCAATGTGAAAAACTAATAAATATGACTACCTCCAGTGTGAATACATAATGAGCTGTAAATGGCTCAACAATCTAGAAGAGAAAAATGACTTGAAAAATTATGTAAAAAAATATTAAATTGTTAACAGTTCTGGTGATCGACGTGTAATTTTTCTTCACAAGTCGTACTCTATGTCTCACGAAGGTGATGAAGCGGCTGGAGATAAAGGTTAGGAGATATTTCTGAATTTACATTTTCTATTCCAAACATTTATCCTTTATTGTAATCTCCTGATGAGGTATGGGCTAGACTCTTAGATAGATACAGGACTCTTGGCGTGCGATTCCACCTATGAGAGGCCTAGACGTAAAGAGTCTAATTCTTTATTGTATTATTGTAAACTCTTTAGGGATGAGAAAAAAGAGAGTCATATAAAGAAATTTGAATTAGAGGGAAAATTAGACAATTCTAATTAAACCGGGGGATACATAACTAAACCAGAGGAAATAATCATACAATTTTAACTGAACTGGAGGAAAAAATCGGATAATTGTAACTGAACTGGAGGAAAAAATCAGGTAATTCTAAATGAACTAGAAGATACGTAACTGAACCGAAGAAAAAAAATGACAGTTCTAACTGAATCGAAGGAAAAAAATCAGACAATTCTAACTGAACTGGAATAAAACCGGAAGGAGAAAAATTGGATAATTCTAATTGAACTTGAGGAAAAAAAATTGAACAATTCTAACAGAATCAGAGAAAATAAATCATACAGTTCTAATTGAATTGAAGGAAAAAAAATCAGATAATTCTTTTACAGTAAATAATATAGATGGATATTTATGGTTTTTAAATTATCCTTTTTTTGATAAGTAATATAGTGTGTTGACAAAAGTGAATCTTCACACAGAGAGATTACCATCCCCACAAGCAGTGGCGGAGACAATTCTCTTAGCATATACCCGATAGAATAGGTATGTCATAAAATAATTATTATTTATTTTCCGCCATTACATCTCTTGTGTGTTTTTTATGCCTTATTTTTCTTAATTTAACTTGAATAGTTTTAGATATTATGACAGAGTTTAAAATTTAACATTATTAGATATCGTATTAGAGTCTCATATGTGATAATTATGCATCGATCTTTGTATATCTTGATATAGGTTTTTTCATATTCTCTCTTTACATGTATTGAGTCAAAGGAAAAGTCTCCACCAACGTGTCATTTAGAAAAAAAGTTGTAAAAACACTCAATAAAGAATATAATTAAAAAAAATTACATGAGTAAGAAACAAAGTTTAAATATATCGATGGAAAATTTTATTTTCACTATAATGCTAAGTTGAAGTAATTATATACTTTTTTATAGATAAATTTTTACATAAGGAGATAACTCTAAAAAGAAACACATGACAAAGTAAAGGGCAATATATCTATTGAGATACGACCTTATCAAAGAGATACCATGAAGTTATAGATATTGAAATTTTTTTGTCAGATCTAGAATTGAGAAAAAAGATTGTTAATTACCATGCAAATGGTCAAGATCAAATTAGAAGAGCATATTTACAAAAAGATTCTTTTTAGCCTAAGGATATTAAATTTCCACAGATTAAGTTTGATAAAGTAGAACATCGATTTAATCCTACATGATATAATGAGTAAAATGATTGGTTGGAATATAGCAAAGAGAAAGACATTTTTTTCTGTTTATATTGTTATTGTTTTAGACCTAAGAAACAAGAGGGTGGAGAGAATGCATTTGTTACTGATGGATTTAAAAATTGAAAGAAAAAAGAAAAAAATAAGAAGTCATGTTGGAGGACATAATAGTGCACATAACGAGACTAGAAGAAAGTGTGAAATCTTATTCAAGCAGAATCAAAACATATGGTCAATTATGATTAAGCAATCATAGAGCGGTCCTACCCTGTAAGCCGATTGAGGATGCCCTGGCATAACTCCATCAACGCCTAAGTTGTCGCCGCATTTTTACCAGTTCATCGACGGCGGAGTTGTAGGTGGCATCGCCACGGGACTGTCAAGTTGAGGAGGATGTCTCTTGAGATTCTGGTCGAGAACTCGGGGCTTGGTGAGATCCCCGGGCTCGGTTGCTAGTGTGGCGATACCTTCTACGGGATGCCATGACTTCTTCCTTGATTCTCACAGATGGCGCCAAAAAGTGTAGGGACAGGAAAGTAGATCATAGTCCTCGTACCACACTTTGGAGATATGTTTATTAGGGAAGATCGACTAGCCACCCGTGGAAGCCTACAAGCACTAGAGAGACGGCATCAGAAAGAGCCCTAGACATTACCTCAGGGGACAACCCTCTAATACTTAAGTTAGGAACACACTTTAGAGAGGACCATCAGGAGGACAGAGAGGTCAAGAACGAAGTGGACAAGCCTGTGTGTAGGAACAAGGACTCTTGGAGCGCTCGAAGAGCCCGAGAGTGCTCAGAGAGCCTGAAAAGTGTGCGGAGTGGTGGGCGAAGGCTTCCTCTCTCTCTGCGCGTCTCTATTTCTGTATGTTGGTGTGTGTTCCTCTCAGCACGCCTCTATTTCTATATGTTGGTGCGTGTCTCTCTCTACGCGTCTCTGTTTCTGTACGTTGATGTGTGTATCTCCCCCCTTACATCTAATCGGGGGCCTATTTATATAGGTTGTCCTGGCAGTGAGTATTGATAAGTGTCCATTTTCTATAGTAATTCATTACATGTACACCATTTTATGTGCATATAATTAGGCAATTATACATATTTCATATTTAACCTCAACTCCGCATGTAAATTAGAGCTTTCACGTAAATTGATTAATTTGGTGTTATTATTTGATAAATTAAAGTTGAAGGTCATGGACATTAATTCTCAATTACATAACTATGAGCATTTGAGATTTATAGGCACATTATGGTAATTTTTATGGACTAGATTGTAATTATGTGTGTGCAGGACACCGAAGGTAATTGTAAAAGAAGTCGGGGGCAAAACTGTCATCACCACTTTGACCAAGTCAAATAAAGAATTCAAAATATTTTGGTTGGAGGGAAAAGAAAGTTCAAAATTTTGAATTCAAAGTTTGAAAAGGAGGAATTCAAAATTTAAATTTGAAAATGAGGAAAAGGACATTCAAAATTTGAAATAAAGGAGAGACATGATGAGCATTGGAAAATGGGGTGCTTAAATTCTAAGAAAGGGGGTGCCCACCTACTTTTTCTCTTCCCCATGCATCATATTCTACCTAAATCTCAGCCATCCATCTTCTTTTGATACAATCTTCACCCTCCATCCACCCAACTTTCCCTATAAATAGCCCATGACAAGGAGGATAAAAGAGGTTCTTCTTTTAAAAATTTGTCTCTCCCTCTCCCTCTCACATCTTCTTAAGCCGCAGAGTTCGCCCTCTTCCATCCCTCTTCTCCTCTTGCTGTCTTCATGAAAGTTCTTTTTTTTACGTCCTCTACAACGTCTTCTTCTATATCATCTTCTAGTTCCTTCTGATTTTCAAACTATTTCGTATTTTTCACTGTGCTGTCATGTTCATCTGCAAACCAGTGTTTCTCTCTGTTCTTTCCCTTGTTTCTCACTCTTCGAATCATTTTCTCTTCTTTCTTTCTTCATAAAAGTTCTTTGGTTTTATAATATCTTCAACTTCTTCTTCTACGACATCTTCTAATTCTTTCTGGTTTGAAAGTTATTTCCCATTTTTTAATTTGCCATCCTGTGATTTCACTGTTCATCCGAGGTTCTAGCTTTTGTTATTCCTCAGTTTTAAAACTCTTCCCCTCTTTATTTCTCTCTGTGTTCTTCATTAACGTTCTTCCTCTCTTGTAGATCTAGATTTTCTTTTTCTATCACTTCCTCCAATTCTTCTTATTTTACGAGTTATATTTATTTTTCCACTGTTTCACTCTCTCATCATCTTCCTTCTTCATCTCCACACAAACCCTTCCACATTCCTCTCTATATTTCTCTCCAAAGTTTATCCTCCACAACTTTCCTTTCATGGTGGTGTGCACATCAAGACGGGCAACGTTCCAAGGCTCGTGACGTGGACGACGATGGCTTCTTCATCCATCTCTTTCCACGGTGATCTCTTTCAAGGCGAAGCGATCCTCTCCAAGGCTCGGCGAGGAGGAGACGACGGCGTCATCACCATTGCTACTACTATCTTCACATCTCAGGCCCCTCTTTTTGTTATTACATTTGTGTTATGTTACTTCATTGTAATCTTGTCACCTCTTTGTTGTAAGTTTATCTTTCACTTCATGTACTCTTTCTTTTAAGTTAATGAAGAGAGTTGTTCTTTTGATCTAGTTCTTGATCTTTTTCCATCTCTACCCCCTTCTTCTATCTCTTCTTTTCACTTCATGCAATTAATTTCTATAGCATAGGTGCATAATCATAGGTGTTTTTAATTAAGTGTTTGGTTTGTTCTTTATTTCACTATTTTCTTTAAACGAAGTAAAATCACAAGTGTTTTTTCTAATAGGTTATAAGGTTTTTAACTCTAAAAATCTCTTCTTCCCTATGGATTCGACCCGTGCTTGTCATAATACTACGTTCTCTTTTAATCATTTTGTGCGAGTTCGATTTTAAGATTGTTATACGCGTGTTTTAAACGACGAACTTTCGCGTTACCAATTTTTGACGTCGTTGTCGGGGAGAAATGATGATTTTTGGTTTAAGAACTTTGTTTTCCTTGTATTTATACGTGTACTAATATCTCTTTCTTTTTCTTATATCTCAGGTGAAAAAAAAAGAACGAGGGAATGCACTTCAAGAATTGAAGCTAAAAAATCAAAAAAATAAGAAAAAAAAGAGAGCAGTTAAGAGGTAAGCACTCCTCCCTTTCTTTAGTCTTTTTGTCATTTTATTTCAAAAAAAAAAGAGAACGAGGGATTGCACATCAAGTAAGTCTTCAAACGTATTCCTCTCATTTTGTGTCATTTCCTTAATGCTCTTGCATATTGTGGTTAGATATGTTCACAAAAAAAACTCTTCACTTGAATTCGATAAAAATCATCATTCCAAGAGTAGAAATCACACTTCCATGTTTTAGGTCATGCATCATTTAGGATAGTATTTATTTTCTTCTTGTTGCTTAATTGTTGTTAATTACATTGTTGAATATTGCGGGAGGCAAGGTGACTACTATAACTTTTCTAATAGCATGCTCATGCATTTCCATGCTTGCATAAAACCCCTTGTTTGAAGTTACTTTGTTGCATATCATTTCAAAGTATCTTAAGGGCAACACCCATAAGAAAGATAAGGTGGGGATTTCATCACCCTTCCTCAGCCCACAAACTACAATTCCCTTACATCTTTGCATCACCAAGATCTTAAATAAAATTTAGTAGACGTTGGTCCTAAGTTCACACTGTGCTTCTTGTGTTATTTGGACTTACCATCTTATAAAAATCGGTGCCAAAGGCAAGATGGTCGGACGGCAAATGCCTTAAGCGGGCTAGTGGTTTAATATGATTAGGTCCCTACGAAAGTAGGGGGAACCTCCCACTACCCCACCCCTTACCTGGCCGGTGAAAATATTGAGGGTGAACTTAAGTTTCACTTTAGCCATTTTGTGAAACCCAATTTGTAGGTTTAGGTCACATGTAGGGCATTAAGTAATTTGTGTGACAACTTGTTTGTGTTTGCATAAAAAATAAAAAAAAAATAAAAAATAAAAAAAATTCTCCTCTTATCTCTCTTTGTCATTATTTGAGTCAAAACAAAAAAAATAAAAAAAATATAAAAATCATCATAAATTAATTCTGTCATCTCTCATCTTTAACCTTGGTTTATGCAAGGGAGAAGATCTCAACATCTTGACTTAGTTGAGTCCATTAGTGAGATTACGCGATTCATTTTTAATCCGGCTCAAAATCAAACCCAACCTATGGCTGAAGAACACTAATTAGGGGTGCCCAAACAGATGAAGGAATATTTCATTCCTTCGAATTATCAGTCATCCACTTGTATCCAACTGCCTAATGTCCCTTCTTTGCACTATGAGATCAAATCTAGCACCATTCAGATGCTCCCATCCTTTTATGAGAAGACCAATGAAGATCCCTATAAACATCTGGATGAATTTTTAGAAATTTGTTCCACTGTGAAAATTTAAAATTTCACAGATGATGCTCTCCGCCTCACCTTATTCTCTTTCTCACTTAAGGACAAAGTCAAATACTGGGTAGGGACCTTAGGGAAATCTATTGGCACATGGGCAGATATGCAGCATGAGTTCCTTAAGAAGTTTTACCCCATCAGTAGAACCAACGCCATGAGACGTGCAATCACAAGATTCGCGCAACTCCCAAATGAACAAATACATGAATCATGGGAGAGATTAAAGAAACTCCTCAGAAAATACCCACATCATGGACTCTCCAAATGGTAAATAGTGTAAGATTTCTATGAGGGCCTAGATGACCAAGTTAGGCAGATTGTTGATGCATCATGTGGTGGGGCCTTTATAAGCAAGAGTGAGGATGAGGCCTATGCCTTATTTGAAATGTTGAGCGAGAATTCAATCAGCCACGCTTCCTTATCCTCGTATGAGAGAATCATTGGGCCATCTAAACGGGTCGGGATATATCGTGTGGAACCTGAAGCTAGAGTGGATGTGAGTTTCATCCATCAAAAATTAGACAAGGTGGATATCATGACCCAAAAGCTGGAACAAGTTGATATGTTGGCCCACAAATTAGACCAGCTCCTAGCCCAAAACAAACAAGAAACCACCATCTTACCTACGTCTAACCCATACTCAGACCCAATACACCATGAGGTGTGTGCTTTATGTGCTAGCTCGGACCATCATGTGTCCGATTGTCCAACAGCAGTCCAATTACCACATTTTATACAAGCGCAAGTCCAAGCGGCCCAGGGGTTCTCTAAGCCCAACTACGACCCATTTTCTAACACCTATAATCCGGGCTGGAGGAATCACCACAATTTCAATTGGAGAAATCAACAATCTCCCAATCAGCCCACCATCCCCTCTGCGTCTCAAACTCACAAACCACCCATCCAACACCAATTTCAAGCACAGCTACCATTTTAAGGAAATGCTTATGGTCAGGGACCGCAAGCCCAATAACCACTCCTCCGATTCAACCAGGGTCAGGCCCTATACCAACCTCCTCAGCCCAATTATGGGCAATCTTCCAATTCTCAACAAACCTATCAACCTCCTCTGCATCACCACCAGGACTCCCAAACTGATGATCGATTCCATCAGTTACAACAACTAATTCTGACCCAAAATCAATCCTTCCAACAAATCATTCAAGTCCAAAGTCAATCTTTCCAACAGACCCTTCAAGCCCACCAGCAAACTATATCTAAGTTGGAAATTCAATTAGGCCAATTGGCTGAAGCCACCATGAGAAGGGAAATGGGTCAATTACCAAGTCAGCCTATTGCTAACCCCCGCAATCAATAACCTCCATGCTTCCCTCTAAGCGCTCCCATTCTTCCTCAACTCAATCAGCCCAATCAACCTCAGCCGCCCCCTCCTGTAGGTCCTCAGTTTGAGAATGCCAAAGCCATCTCCACCCTTAGAAGCGGAAAAATTCCTAATGATCCTTATCAGGTTAAGGATGTGGGTAGTAATTCGGGCCAAGACGCCCACAAGGAGAGTAATAGTGAGGATGAGGAGCCTGTAATTGTGCAAGAGAAGAAAAAGGTAGAGGGTGGAGAGAAGAAGCTGGATAAAGGGAAGGCGAAAGTTGATGAAGGACCCCAAGAATATGTTCCTAAGGTCCCTTTTCCCGATGCTCTAAAGCCGAAAACTCACAAGAAACCACCGGTACAACATGAAGAATTAGCGGAATTGTTTAAACAAGTGAATATCAATATTTCACTCTTGAATGCAATCAAGCATGTGCCGGCATATGCAAAATTTTTGAAAGAGCTTTGTACTCCAAAGAGGGAGTCAAGGGCGGTGACTCAAAAGATCCGCTTGTCTGAGGATGTGAGTGCTGTTTTGATGAATCATTTGCCAAAAAAATTGAAGGACACCAGAGCCCCTTTAATCTCATGTGATATAGGTGGAGTCACTTTTGATCGAGTATTGCTAGACTTAGGTGCTAGCGTGAATCTTTTACCCACTTTTATCTATGATCAGTTTGATCTAGGGGAGTTAAAATCCACTTCAATGATCCTCCAATTGGCGGATAGGTCGGTTAAAACACCAAGGGGTCTATTGGAGGATGTTATTGTTAAAGTGCATGAATGCTATTTCCCGGTGGATTTTCTCATTCTTGATATGGCCTCGTCCCAGGATTTAAAGCACACACCTATTATTTTGGGACGTCCTTTTCTAGCAACTGCTAAGCCCAACATCAACTATGCCACGGGAATGATGGATATATCATTTGGAGGCGAAAAAGTTTCTCTGAATATTTTTAAGGCTTCTCAGTATCCGGATCAAGGAGATGAATGCAATGTCATTGATATCTTTTAGGATGTGATTCCGGATAACATTGAGGACACCCTAGAAAAGGGTAGCATGCTTCAGGATTCCCCTCTCTCTTCTGCACCCTGGTCTAGGGTAGAGTCACTTCCTCCATTACAATCCGAACCTACTCTTCCATCTCAGGATTATCTGCCTACTCTTGAATTGAAACCTCTGCCAGACTCCCTTAAATATGCATATTTGGGACCTAACCACACTCTACCTGTCATCATTGCCTCCAATCTCACTTCTGCTCAGGAATCTCAACTCTTAACTATTCTTAAGGAGTATAGGGGGACAATAGGTTGGTCGATGGCAGATCTCAAGGGGATCACTCCGGATGTTTGTATGCACCATATCTATTTAGAGGACAATGCCAAACCGAGCAGGGAGATGCAACACCGGTTGAATCCAAATATGAAAGAGGTGGTTAAGCAAGAGGTGGTGAAGTGGTTAGATACCGGAATTATATATCACATCTCTGACAGCAAGTGGGTCAGTCCTACACAAGTTGTGTTAGAGTGTGGAGTCAGAACTCTTTTGTTCGTGCGCCTCTGCACGGGATCACACTCTGCCTCAGAAGCGCATCCACTGCTCCAGGGGAGCATTCACAGCATCAGAGAAGCGTGGCGAGCTTATGCCATCTCCAGGAGAGCATTCGCTGCTCCAGGGGAGCAATCGCTGCCCCAGGGGAGCATCCACTGCTCCAGGGGAGCATCCTCAGCTCAGGGGAGCATGGCGAGCATATCGCATCTCCAGGGGAGCATTCGCTGCTCCAGGGGAGCATCTTTCAGTGCCAGGGGAGCAACCGCTGTTCCAGGGGAGCATTTGCTGTCTGGGTTGGATGCGTCGACCTTGTCTGGCAATGCGTCGACCCTGTCTTGGCAATGCATTGATCTGACTAATGCTAGGGGAGCATCTGCAGCCGCTGAAGGACATACTCGGTCCCAGGAGAGCATCCAGTGGGACAGGCGAGCATGCGCATCTGATGTATCCCGGAAGAGGGTTTCTGTTTATCAGGGGTATTATTATCCTTAATGCCCTGATTAGTGACGCCCTAATATCCTAGTATAAAAGGATGGGCTCTCTCCTTGTATTGATAGCGGTCTGTGATTATCTAGTGGAATCCTGCTGCGACCGTGGACGTAGGAAGGCATTTTGCCTCCGAACCACGTAAAAATCCCTGTGTGTTCTTGTGTGATTGATTTTTTCTCTTCTTCCTCCTCTGCTGTTTGTCCTCCTCGTCTGGGTACTCCTGTTCTCCGGTCTATATCCCCCCCAACAAGTTGTTCCAAAGAAATTCGGGCTGACCGTGATTCAAAATGAGAAGGGTGAAGAGGTGCCGATAAGACTACAAACGGGGTGGAGAGTCTGTATTGATTAAAGAAAATTGAACTTAATGATAAAGAAATATCATTTTCCTCTCCCGTTTGTAGATCAGATTTTAGAAAAATTGGCTGGGTAAAGATATTTTTACTTTTTGGATGGATACTCCGGGTATAATCAGGTTGCTATCTACCCGGAAGATTAGGAAAAGACTACATTCACGTGTCCGTATGTCACGTTTGTATTTAGAAGAATGCCGTTTGGACTTTGTAATGTCCCTGCCACCTTTCAGCGGTGTATGATGGCAATCTTTTCTGAAATGGTGGGGGATTTTTTAGAAATTTTCATGGATGACTTCTCAATTTTCGGTGACTCATTTGATTGCTGTTTGGAGAATTTGCAGAAGGTGCTGGCACGATGCATTAAATCTAACCTTGTGTTAAGCTGGGAGAAAAGTCACTTTATGGTAAGAGAAGGCATTGTGTTGGACCATGTTATTTCTGAAAAGGGAATAGTGGTAGACAAGGCTAATGTTGATCTGATTTCCAATCTTCCTCCTCCTTCGTCTGTCAAGCAAATCCGCTCTTTTCTTGGTCATGCGGATTTTTGTAGAAGATTCATTCAGAACTTCTCTACCATTACTCGTCCGCTCATTAAGCTCCTAGCCAAGGACACTCCATTCCATCTAGATGAGTCTTGTCTTGAGGCTTTTCACTCTCTTAAAGCGGCCCTCACTCAAGCCCCAATCCTACAGTCTCCTGATTGGTCGCTCCCATTTAAAATCATGTGCTATGCATCTGACTATGCCATAGGAGCTGTCTTAGGCCAGAGAATTGATAAGAAACTTGTGGTAATTTATTATGCGAGTCGCACCCTCACCGATGCTCAATTGAATTATACCACCACAGAGAAAGAACTTCTGGCTGTTGTATTTGCCGTAGAAAAATTTTGCTCATATCTTTTGGGGGTCAAAGTCATTGTTTATTCAGATCACGCTGCATTGAAATACCTGCTCGCCAAGAAGGATGCTAAACCCCGTTTGATTAGATGGATTCTCTTGCTACAAGAATTTAATCTTGAGATCAAGGACAAAAAGGGGTTAGAGAATGTTGTAGCTGATCACTTGTCTAGGCTTGTGATTCCTGAAAGTGCTCCTATGTCTGATTCCTTCCCTAATGAGCAAATTCTTTCCATCTCTCACAACTCAACCCACTAGTACGCTCACATAATCAATTACCTGGCGGTAAGACAGATTCCAGGAGGGTGGTCTAGGCAGGAGAAGGATCGATTCTTTTCAAAGGTTAAGCACTACTTTTGGGAGGACCCCGAATTATTCCATGTTGGTCCGGATCAAATAATTAGGAGGTGTCCCGAGGAGGAACACCAAAGTGTTCTGAACTTTTGGCACACTCTAACTTGTGGGGGACATTTCTCGGGAAAGAAAACAGCTACCGAAGTGTTACAAAGTGGATTTTTCTGGCCCACTCTCTTCAAAGATGCCTATGAAATTATCAAGATTTGTCTTAGGTGTCAAGCTGTGGGGAACATAAGCAAACGAGATATGATGCCACTTAACCCCATTCTACTGGTTGAAATCTTTGATATTTGGGGAATTGATTTTATGGGGCCTTTCCGCCATCATTCGGACATGAGTACATTCTTGTAGCGGTCGACTATGTGTCTAAGTGGATTGAAGCCATTGCCACCCAGACCAATGATCACAAAGTTGTCATGAAGTTTGTCCGAAAGAATATATTTTCAAGGTTCGGGTGTCCGAGGGCGATCATTAGTGATGGAGGTTCTCATTTCACTCATGTCCAATTTCGAGCTCTTCTAGGGAAATATGTGATCACTCATAAGATTGCCACCCCTTATCATCCCCAAACAAGTGGCCAAGTGGAGACATCCAATAGGGAGATCAAAAATAACCTGTAGAAATCTGTTAGGCCCGATAGGAAGGATTGGTCTGAAAGACTAGATGACACTCTTTGGGCCTATCGGACAGCATACAAAACTCCCATTGGCATGTCTCCATATAGGTAAATCTTTGGGAAAGCTTGTCACCTACCCGTTGAGCTTGATCATAGGACCTATTGGACTATTAAGCAGTTCAATTTTGACTTGACCCAAGCCGGATCTTATAGGGCCCTACAACTAAATGAGTTGGAGGAGTTAAGGAATGAAGCCTATGAAAATGTCAAGATTTATAAAGCTCAGACTAAAGCATTCCATAATAAATACATTTCACGAAATTTTTTCAAATCAACCAAAAGGTCTGGCTTTTTAACTTTAGGCTGCGATTATTCTCCGGTAAATTGAAATCTTGATTGGATGGACCATATGTGGTAATTAAAATATTTGACCATGGTGCAGTAACAATTCTTGATCCTAAAACTGGTCAAACTTTCACTGTCAATGGTCAACGTTTGAAACCTTACATTGAAAATCTTCCAATGTTGCAGGAGGACTCTCTTTGGCTGAGTGACCCATTGTGAGTTATATTGTGTCTGGCTGAACACGTTAAACTTAGCGCTTCTTGGGAGGCAACCCAATTATCTTGTCTTTTTTAAAAAAAAATGTGATTAATTTTCTTCTTTTGTCTAAGGAGCATGGAGCA
Source organism: Amorphophallus konjac (assembly GCA_022559845.1). Classification (NCBI taxonomy): domain Eukaryota; kingdom Viridiplantae; phylum Streptophyta; class Magnoliopsida; order Alismatales; family Araceae; genus Amorphophallus; species Amorphophallus konjac. The sequence goes on from CM040122.1 coordinate 19,796,783, forward strand.
ATATTTCTTTGATGATGACATCTCTCTCTCGGGTCGTATCTATCATTCACTATACTTTTTATGGCTTTATTTCATTTTTATATCTTATTCATGCCATTAGGGACAATGTCACCTAAGTTCGGGGGTAACTTGAGCTCGAATTTCCTCAAAATAATTGTAACCTTTCATCACACCTCTAACAAGTGTTTCATGTCCATATTTCATGATGAAAAATTTTTCTTAGAATGATAGGACTTGGAGTCTTACACGTGAAAGTTACAAGTTAAAGGGATGATTTAATTGGTTATGTCTTTAGCCTTTTCCTCAGAATACACCTGAAAATTTTATTGAACTTGCACACAATTACACAATAACAAGATCGGTGGATGACAAACATTAGGATGATGAGAATTTTACTTGACACTTAGGTGATGATGAATATTATGCCCATTCGTTGAATGTAATCGTGAGAAAAAAGTTACCTGCCAAAAAAAAACACACATGGAAAATGCCCCTGAACTTAGTAACCGGGCATGTTTCTCCTAAGGCAAGAGTTGAGGTTCGCATTAAACGGCGAAGGGATGTGCAGCACCGTGTGTCAAAAAAAAAAAGAAGTATAAACTGCCAGAGTGAAGTTACCTGTAATTCGAGAAGCTTAATTCAAGAGGTGGGCAGAATTGAAAATCATTTTTAAGTGAAAGGTAGAAGACTCATTCATCTACATTGTTTGGTAGTCACTAGTCAAGTTATATCACTCATACACAAAGAGATATTTAATTTTGAGTGTATCATGAGGAAAGGTCTAAACACATGGACTGGTGAAATTTATACCAAATACATTCTACTTGAACTTGTAATACTCCAAAGTCTAAATCATTATACATAATGTTCTTGCCATGATCTGTGACACATGAGTGTTTGCTAGTCCTAATTTTATAATTGTTTACATTGCTAAGGGACTAACAATGTTCAAGTTGGGGGATGTGATAAGTGTCCATTTTCTATAGTAATTCATTGCATGTACATCATTTTATGTGCATATAATTAGGCAATTATACATATTTCATAGTTAACCTCAACTCCACATGTAAATTAGAGCTTTCACGTAAATTGATTAATTTGGTGTTATTATTTGATAAATTAAAGTTGAGGGTCATGTGCATTAATTCTCTATTGTATAACTATGAGCATTTGAGATTTATAAGCATATTATGGTAATTTTTATGGACTAGATTGTAATTATGTGTGTGCAGGACACTGAAGGTAATTGCAAAAGAAGCCGGGGGTAAAACTGTCATCACCACTTTGACCAAGTCAAATAAAGAATTCAGAATATTTTGGTTGGAGGGAAAAGAAAGTTCAAAATTTTGAATTCAAAGTTTGAAAAGGAGGAATTCAAAATTTAAATTTGAAAATGAGGAAAAGGACATTCAAAATTTAAAATAAAGGAGAGACATGATGAGCATTGGAAAATGGGGTGCTTAAATTTCAAGAAAGGGGGTGCCCACCTACTTTTTCTCTTCCCCATGCATCATATTCTACCTAAATCTCAGCCATCCATCTTCTTTTGATACAATCTTCACCCTCCATCTACCCAACTTTCCCTATAAATAGCCCATGACAAGGAGGATAAAAGAGGTTCTTCTTTTAAAAATTTGTCTCTCCCTCTCCCTCTCACATCTTCTTAAGCCGCAGAGTTCGCCCTCTTCCATCCCTCTTCTCCTCTTACTGTCTTCATGAAAGTTCTTTTTTTTTACGTCCTCTACAACGTCTTCTTCTATATCATCTTCTAGTTCCTTCTGATTTTCAAGCTATTTCGTATTTTTCACATTGCTGTCATGTTCATCTGCGAACCAGTGTTTCTCTCTGTTCTTTCTCTTGTTTCTCACTCTTCGAATCATTTTCTCTTCTTTCTTTCTTCATAAAAGTTCTTTGGTTTTATAATATCTTCAACTTCTTCTTCTACGACATCTTCTAATTCTTTCTGGTTTAAAAGTTATTTCCCATTTTTAATTTGCCATCCTGTGATTTCACTGTTCATCCGAGGTTCTAGCTTTTGTTATTCCTCAGTTTTAAAACTCTTCCCCTCTTTATTTCTCTCTGTGTTCTTCATTAACATTCTTCCTCTCTTGTAGATCTAAATTTTCTTTTTCTATCACTTCCTCCAATTCTTCTTATTTTACGAGTTATATTTATTTTTCCACTGTTTCACTCTCTCATCTTCTTCCTGCTTCATCTCCACACAAACCCTTCCATATTCCTCTCTATATTTCTCTCCAAAGTTTATCCTCCACAACTTTCCTTCATGGTGGTGTGCACATCAAGACGGGCAACGTTCCAAGGCTCGTGACGTGGACGACGACGGCTTCTTCATCCATCTCTTTCCACGGTGATCTCTTTCAAGGCGAAGCGATCCTCTCCAAGGCTCGACGAGGAGGAGATGACGGCGTCATCACCATTGCTACTACTATCTTCACATCTCAGGCCCCTCTTTTGGTTATTACATTTGTGTTATGTTACTTCATTGTAATCTTATGACCTCTTTGTTGTAAGTTTATCTTTCACTTCATGTACTCTTTCTTTTAAGTTAATGAAGAGAGTTGTGTTGTGTCCCTGTGATTTTGATGATGGATGTGGTTTTGATGATTGACTTTTGATGTGTGTTAATCATTGTGAGTCATCTTGCTGTGTGAGTCATCATGTTGATATTCAGTCACTTTCTATTCATAATGCAGTCTTTTTCAAATGTTCAGTCAAGCATTGCATATTCTGATGTTCAGTCTGATTATCAAAGCATTGTATTGCTGTTCAGTTAGTTTAACAAATTTAAAGCATTGCATGTTTTATGTTAGTCATTTTATCTGCTGCATAAAGTATGTTCAGTTATGCTGTCTGTTTGTGCAAGTCTACACATCCTATTTGGTCGCTCTCCAAGTCTATACACTGCCAGTACACACGTACAAAATCTCTTCATGTGAAGTCTTCACATCGACTGTTCATGCAAAGTCTAGACATTCGATCAAGTTTGTACACTGGTCTTGGGATATGGATTCATAAAGTACATACACTCTTCGGTTGACTTCAACTGAAGTATGTACATCGGCATGCATTGCATCAAGTGTATACATTGGGTCATGCATTCACTGTAGAGTCTACACATTGCTGGGTCTTATTTAATGTCTTCATGCATTCATCAAGTCTATACGCTGGAAGACAAAGTCAATACAGCGTCAACTCATTGGGCTGCAGCGTCAACTCAACAAGTCTACACATCCTCAGTTGAACGTAAAGTATATACGTTGCAGCGTCAACTCATTGGGCTGTAGAGTCAACTCAGCAAGTATGCACATCGCCTCATTTCTTCAAAGTCTATATGCTGGATCGTCTTTCTTAGCGTCTTCATATTCGAAATCCATACATTGGTCTTCACCTAAAGTCTGTACATCACTGTAGCTGCATCGTCTCATGCAGCGTCTCGCTCAAGTCTGTACAGCCGTTTGCATTTCATGAAGTCTGTACACTGCATCATCTCAACTTGCGTCTCAGGCATCAAGTCCAAGTCTGTACAGTGGAGCATCTCATGCAGCGTCTCATTCAAAGTCTGTACATCCACCGTCTTACCCAGCGTCTCATGCAAGTCTGCACAGCCTTTGCGTTTCAAAGTCCATTCGTTGCACTCTCAAGTCTGTACAGCCGATCGCCTCAGTCAGCGTCTCACAGTTCCAAGTCTATACACTGGACTGTGCTCTCAAAGTCTGTACATTGCCTTCAAGGCACCAAGTCTATACACTCTCCTGTTCACATCTCTGTGAAGTCTATACATTGCTGATTGAACGTAAGTCCATACATTCCAACCTTTTCCTACGTTCGCTGCTTTAGCTTCACTCCAAGTCTATACATTGGACTGCCAGTCTTTACCTACGTTCCGAGCCTCAAGTCTATACAGTGGTAAAGTCTGCACATTGTGCTTTGAAGCTCAAAGTCTGTACATTGGCTTCACATCTTCAAGTCTGTACATTGGCTTCGCATCTACAAGTCTGTACATTGGTTCAGATTTTTCAAGTCTATACACTGGCTTATTCTTCAAGTATATACAGCCTGTCTTCACGTTCTAAGTCTATACATCGTTCCTCAAAGGCTAAGTGTATACATTGTCCATATTGCATTACATGCTTTATATCAAAGTCTGTACAGCATGCCTTGTTGTTCATAGCCTTCAAAGTCACATTGTATTGCGTCAACACCGTGCATTGGCATGTAGTGAAGCGTCAACGCATTGCATTGTGCATGCCCTGGTAAAGTCTATACATCGCTTGCATCGTTAAGTCTATACATTGACGCTTGTATTATGAAGTCTACACATTGGGACAAAGTGTATACATTGCTGATTGCATTGTAAAGTCCATACATTGAAGTCTATGCGTTGGCCTTGAACTAAAGTCTATACAGAGTTCTAGAATTAAACTGATAACGATACTCTGTCTGATAGGTGCTATGCTCGTGGAGACTAATGAAGGACACGTGATCCGAGGTTGAAGGATTGACAGGAAGCTGACACGTGGCCAAAAGCTCTGGGCGAGAAATGTGGAAGACACGCGCCCAGTGCTACCCTAACCTACTGCTGCTGCTATATATACGAGTCTTCGTCCACAGATGAAGGGAGATCGAAGTTGAGAGAGTAGAAGCTGTGAAGAAAAAGCAGAGTGCAGAGAGGTCTTCGATCCAGTGAAGAAAAGAAAGAAAAGAAGAGAGCAGAGAAGAGAGTGAGAGTGAGAGCAGAAGAAGGAAAAGAGAGAGATAGTGCTCGTGAGAAGTGAGAAGAAAGAGAGAAGAAAGAGAAGCAGAAAGAAGAGGAAGAAAAGAAGAGGAGGAGAGAGTCTATTGAAGATCAGTTCAGTCTGTTCGTGGATCAAATCCAGAACGACTATGCTCATTGAGAGCTACATCTCTTGTGTTTCATTTCCAGCTTTTGTTGCTGTACTTTTTATGTTTCTTTATTTTTTCTTTTGTTTCTTTGGTTAGCCTTGTTCTTCCGATTGTCCTGCTGGGGATCGAGTTCCTCCTGTGGACTCAGGAGAAGGGAGACTTGTCTCCGGTTCTGGGCTTGTGGCTTGCAAGTCCAGGGGTCCCTCCGGTTGGAGGAAGAGAGGTCTACGACCTCTGGTTGCTGGTGACTGGGAGTCACTGGCGGGTTCCCTCCTGGTCTAGAGGAAGAGAGACTTTGGTCTCTGGTTTCCAAGTGGCTGGGAGTCACTTGGGGTGTCCCTCCGGTTGGGAGGAAGAGGGGAGGCTGTTCCCCTAGTCAAGCTGTGTGGCAGCACTTGTTCGCAGACTGAGTCTGCAGTTTCTAGCTGTGTGCTAGTGGAAGCCTCACTCCAATTGGGAGTGAGGGGTGGATGTAGGTCTTGGTGACCGAACCACCTAAAAATCTGTTGTGCTGTGTGATTGACCTTGTGCGCTTGTTCCTTGTCTTCTACCACCCTTCACAGGTTGCCTTGAGCTCTATTGTTTCTATCGGTACTGCTTCCGCTAGGTGATCTTTTTGGCGCGCCTAACATATTTGCTCAATTGATTGAGCCGTCTGTGTTTTAATTCCGCATATTATTTGAGCGAAAAGTTTTTTAAGGGCAGGATTCATTCACCCCCCCCCTCTGAATCCGGGCCTAGCACCCTAACAATTGGTATCAGAGCGGTGTCTGCATACAAGGTCCAGCGACCTGCAGATCCGATCTTGCAGTCTTAGGTGCTAATTTACTTTTGGTGCATCAATATTCCTGTTGCATTATATTTGTTTGTCTCCATGGGTGAACCACCAGTTTTCAACGGTTCCAATTTTAGTATATGGTCTGCTAGTCTGAAAAATTATGCTAAATCTGTTAATCCAGGCCTATGGAAAGTGATTTCACACGGTCCTCATGAACTACCAAAGAAAAAGTCCAAATGGACTGATAGTCACAAATTAATGCATGAAGAGAATCAGATAGCTATAAATCTAATGAAGGCAGCTACTGATAGAGCTTTTCATTCATGTTTCTTTGGTTGCAGTTCTGCTAAAGATATTCTCGATATACTGAAGCGAACTCAGATAAGAAATGAGGACAGCTGCATGATGGCTGACAGAAATAATCAAGGCAGCAGTCAAGATGAAGATGAAGATGATGATGATGATGATAAGGCAAATCCCTTTGAAAACTATACGTTAGATGATTGGGAAAATGCATATTCTGAGCTACTTGAATCTCATGAACTGTTAAGAAAATAGTATAAAAAATTGAAGAAGGGTACTGGGTTAGTTAGTTCAAGCTCTCCTTGTAGAAATTGTGCTGAACTGAAAAATGTTCTTGATGCTAGAATGTCTGATACTCAAATGCTAAAGAAACAAATTTCATTGCTAAAAATTGAAATCAAGATCATGTAAAAGAAATTTCAGAACTTGAAAAGAAGCTTAGCCTAGCTAGTCATTATTCTATTCAGAGCAAGGATTTGCTGAAAGAATTTGAATGTGTTAAATCTGATCTAAACAAGCTGAAAAATGAGAATGACTCTCTCATAAAGTTTTCCAAAGAAAATGAAGAACAATTAGAGAAACTTAAACAGGAGAACACATTGCTGACTGAAAAATTTGAAGCCATCAAGTCTGTAAATGTGGAATTACAGAAAAATATTGAAAAGAAGGAAAATGATTTGAAGGAATTTAAGGCTGGAAGAAAACTTGAAACTAACTCAGAAGATCAGACTTTAATAAATGAGTTAATTCAAAATGATAAGCTTAAGGAAGAAAATGAGAAGTTAAAAATGCTGAACTCCACTATGTCTGAGAGATTGCTAGTCTTAGAAAGAGGAAAAAGTGTTTGTATTGAAGACCCTGAGAAACTGAACAATCTGGAACAAGAAATTGAAAAATACAAAACAACTAATAAAATTTTGAATGAAGCTATGAATTGCAGTGAGCAAGAGATTGCCAGTTATGAGCTACACATTTCCTCTCAAGAAAAAGAAATTCAGGATTTAAAAAATTCATTGTCTAAATTTGTGAGTGGGCAAGATAATCTGAACAAACTGCTGGGAGTAAAAGTCAATTTTCAGAAGGAGGGGTTAGGTTATAATCCTATAAATAAAAAAAAATTTAAAAATAAAATTCATACATCTTTTGTTGCTAGCTCTACTTCTCACACTTCTCAGAAGCCCACTGTTCAGAAACAGCTGGGAACAAAGATTAATTTTAAGAAAGAAGGACTGGGTTACAGTCCAGTCATGAGGAAGGTTGATGGAGCCAACCTGAAAACTATTTTTGTTAAATCTTCTAAACAGGAAGAGCCTTCTACTTAATCTCCAACTCATTACAAGGTTAAGAAAACAGAAAAATAGGATAACAATCAGAAAAAGGTTGAAAACATCAAGAAAAAGACTGATCTCAAGTATGTGGAAAAAGTGCATGTGGAAAAAGTGCATGCTGTTCATCAAAAGAACAAAAAGGTTCCTGCCACTTCACTGCATGATGTTCAAAAATCATTCACGCACATATACACACATGCATACAAACAGAAAACTTCATGCCATTACTGTCATAAACCTGGTCATTTGATGCATAAATGTAGATTGATGGAAAAGGATGATCTGAGTGCTAGAAAATATCATGATAAAAATTCTTCATCTCAGAAAAGGAAAATTGAGTGTTTCCATTGTGATAAATTAGGACACAAAATTTCACAATGCTGGTTTGTTAGTGATAAGAATAGATTTCATGCGAGCAATCATGCTGTTAACAAGAACAAATCTGTTTCAAGGAACCAGCACATCATATGTTCTAGTTGCAACAAAATTGGTCACAAGGCCTCTGAATTCTGGTCAGGTTCTTTTAGAAGAAATTCTCTCAATTGCTCTCACTGTGGAAAGCATGGCCACACAGTTAAGGACTGTTGGCATGCTCAGGGTAGAAAATTCAATTCTAAAACTGTTAAATTATCTGCCATTAACAGAAAGTCTCTTGTATGCTATCACTGTGGGAAGTCAGGCCATAGAGCTGCTGAATGTTGGCTGGCCGGTTTTAGTAAACCGAATTTTAATTTTGTCAACAACAAAAAATTTCATGCATATGTACATGGATTTCATGCTAACAAGAATGTGCATAGATTAAATCTGAAATCTGGTGCATCTTACTATCATTATAGTAAACAGAACTCTCTCTCTGCCAATTAACTTCATGACAACAGTAATGTGCATAAGAAGAATTTGAAAACTGCTAATTCATGTCATTACTGTGGTTAAATTGGTCATTCAATGAATAATTGCTACTTGATGAAATCTGATGACCATGCTGCTAGAAATGTGCTGAGAAAACCTGCTAGGAGTAATACTGTCATGTGAGGACCCAAGACTTCTTGGGTGCCTATTTGTGCAAAATAGTTTGCTAACCTGCAGGTGTGCCTTGGAAGCTGAAGAATAAAAGGGGTTAATAAACCAAGGCACCCATGTTGATAAACCCCATTCTCACACTGTTCAGGTAAATTCTCTGCGTTTCCTGTTTTGAAACTCATTACATATCTTGGTTGATGTGTCCATGCATAATTGCTATTTTTTTCGGCATAGCATATTCACTCTTCATTTGCATTGTCTAAATTGAAGCCTCTGAACTCTCCTCAACTGAAATTTATGCTTTGGACACTATGACTATTCACATCTCTCAATGCTCATACTGTTTTGTTTGTTTAAATCTGAACTGCATATGAATGTTGTCGAAATCTGTCTGTTGCATAGTTCATTGAAAATCTGAATTGCATATATGACTACATATTGAATTATCATGATTGACCTCAATGGTATATAAATGGTAAGCTACCAAAAGGCAGGAAAATATATCTGGAGGTTCTTATTATGTGTGAGGTGGTCTTTTAGACCAAGTGCTCCGCCTAGTACCATGGGTTACTTTACTGATAGGACAGTCTGATTGTGCACAAGTCACAATATCATTTGGAATCATATGTTCAGTTTTCAATGCAAACATTACATGTTTTCAGGGGGAGTTAGTTGCATATCTTTGCATAGCATTCAATGTTGAATCTTTGTATGTCCTTGCATACATATGGTGCATTGCATTTCCTTATATTGAAAATGTCAAAAAGAGAGTTTGAATGCATATTGTGAGGGGGAGTTAATGCATTGCATATAGGTTGTCAAATACATACATTTGTCAGAATTCATTGCATATCCTTTCTTATTGATTTTGTTGACAAACCTTGATCATATTCTGAAAACTTTGAGCTTCACAATCTCTCTTAACAATTGGTATTTCTCCTATCAATTGGTATCATTTGGGTTCAAAATTCTATCAGTCTCTCATGAAGATTTCAATGGGCTATCTCGATCATAAATATGAAAACTCTTGAACTAGAAATATTCTATTATATATTTTTATGAATGTCTGAAATAACTCATGTGGTTTAAGTTTAATGTATTCATGGAGTTTGACTTTAAAATCTCTTAAAAATATCTGAAGCATGTTTTAATAAACCTTAACCATCTATTTCATGCTGTATCTTGTAAAATCTTTTGAAATCTACATTATTAAATTCATGGCTTTAATTGCTTAAGTACATGAAATTATTATTGACTTGAAGCAAATGAAATTGTCTGAAATGTCTAAAGGGTAAATAGTTGTCAGAACAATGACTTTGGTCACTGAGAAACCATGTCCAAAGGATTGTGTCATGAGGTGCCTAGTTAACTCTGCAAAATAAAAATTGATTGTTAAATCAGGCAGAGCAATGGCATGCACACTGAGAAATACAATTCACTCATCCAGAAATGATTTGGAATGTGTCATGATGTGTAAATGCTACCTCTGTTCATATAAAGCATGACTGTTAGTCACACTAAGTGCTTAGGGATATTGGCCTCTAATCAAGGTATATCCTCTAGTTACAAGGTGTGCACTGAACTAGAGTGCTCGTAAAATTTGTAGCATGAAAAATTGTTGAACAAATTAAAATATCTGAATATTGATGTTAAAATCAAATTGCTACAACCCTAGACAAAATCTCATATGACTTCATAATTGCTTAATCTTAATACTAATGCATGTAATTCTGAAAGAAGTCAATAAATTTGATTGTGTAAGAAAAAGGGAGATTAATCAAGATAAATATGAGGGCTTGGTTCATTTTTATTAAACTGTGATTTTAGATATCAATACAGAATTTTATTGACAAACTTAGCATACATCATGTTTAAACCATGCTGAACAATAAAATTCATTCATAAGCCCTTATAATTGAAGATTTTGAAAAACTATGATTTAGATTTATGAGATTGATATCTCTCTGAAAATCTGACTGAATTTCTTGTGAATGGAGCTTCTTTGAAAGTCTATTAATTGAAACTCTTCTACTCATTGTCTTTGATTCATTGACTTGAACTTATCTTTGAACTGCCTCTGTGGTCTTCTTCTCGACAATATCTTTGGGTGTCATGCATCACTTGCATATCAATTGGCATCTATTCAGGGGGAGCATTCCTTGTCATAATGAATCATGTTCATATCATTTGTGACCTTGCATTCATATACTTAGGGGAAAGTATTGCATTTCTTGTTGCATCTGCATTTCCGCATTTATCCCTTCCCATGGTTCATCTTGATTATACCAAATGAGGGAGATTGTTTGCCAAAAAGGGGGAGATTTTCATTCAATCATTGCATGCTGGCTTCTTTTGATCATCTCTAACTAATGACTTTTTGCTGAAACTCTTAAAGTCGGAGAATTATGTTCTTGCAAAAGGGAAAAATTGACTGAATTTTTATACATGCTTCAACTTCTCAAACTATTTTTCTTTTTGATGAAGTCAAAGGGGGAGAATAGTTTGTGTCATCAGCATTACTCACAGCGTAGTATTGCCATCATCAAAAAGGGGGAGATTGTTGTGCCCCTGTGATTTTGATGATGGCTATGATTTTGATGATTGACTTTTGATGTGTGTTAATCACTATGAGTCATCTTGTTGTGTGAGTCATCATGTTGATATTCAGTCACTTTCTGTTCATAATGCAGTTTTTTTCAAATGTTCAGTCAAGCATTGCATATTCTGATGTTCAGTCTGATTATCAAAGCATTGTATTGCTGTTCAGTTAGTTTAACAGATTTAAAGCATTGCATGTTTTATGTTAGTCATTTTATCTGCTGCATAAAGCATGTTCAGTTATGTTGTCTGTTTGTGCAAGTCTACACATCCTATTTGGTCGCTCTCCAAGTCTATACACTGCCAGTACACACGTACAAAATCTCTTCATGTGAAGTCTTCACATCGACTGTTCATGCAAAGTCTAGACATTCGATCAAGTTTGTACACTGGTCTTGGGATATGGATTCATAAAGTACATACACTCTTCGGTTGACTTCAACTGAAATATGTACATCGGCATGCATTGCATCAAGTGTATACATTGGGTCATGCATTCACTGTAGAGTCTACACATTGCTGGGTCTTATTCAATGTCTTCATGCATTCATCAAGTCTATACGCTGGAAGACAAAGTCAATACAGCGTCAACTCATTGGGCTGCAGCGTCAACTCAACAAGTCTACACATCCTCAGTTGAACGTAAAGTATATACGTTGCAGCGTCAACTCATTGGGCTGTAGAGTCAACTCAGCAAGTATGCACATCGCCTCATTTCTTCAAAGTCTATATGCTGGATCGTCTTTCTTAGCGTCTTCATATTCGAAATCCATACATTGGTCTTCACCTAAAGTCTGTACATCACTGTAGCTGCATCGTCTCATGCAGCGTCTCGCTCAAGTCTGTACAGCCGTTTGCATTTCATGAAGTCTGTACACTGCATCGTCTCAACTTGCGTCTCAGGCATCAAGTCCAAGTCTGTACAGTGGAGCGTCTCATGCAGCGTCTCATTCAAAGTCTGTACATCCACCGTCTTACCCAGCGTCTCATGCAAGTATGTACAGCCTTTGCGTTTCAAAGTCCATTCGTTGCACTCTCAAGTCTGTACAGTCGATCGTCTCAGTCAGCGTCTCACAGTTCCAAGTCTATACACTGGACTCTGCTCTCAAAGTCTGTACATTGCCTTCAAGGCACCAAGTCTATACACTCTCCTGTTCACATCTCTGTGAAGTCTATACATTGCTGATCGAACGTAAGTCCATACATTCCAACCTTTTCCTACGTTCGCTGCTTTAGCTTCACTCCAAGTCTATACATTGGACTGTCAGTCTTTACCTACGTTCCGAGCCTCAAGTCTATACAGTGGTAAAGTCTGCACATTGTGCTTTGAAGCTCAAAGTCTGTACATTGGCTTCACATCTTCAAGTCTGTACATTGGCTTCGCATCTACAAGTCTGTACATTGGTTCAGATTTTTCAAGTCTATACACTGGCTTATTCTTCAAGTATATACAGCCTGTCTTCACGTTCTAAGTCTATACATCGTTCCTCAAAGGCTAAGTGTATACATTGTCCATATTGCATTACATGCTTTATATCAAAGTCTGTACAGCATGCCTTGTTGTTCACAGCCTTCAAAGTCACATTGTATTGCGTCAACGTAGTGCATTGGCATGTAGTGAAGCGTCAACGCATTGTATTGTGCATGCCCTTGCAAAGTCTATACATCGCTTGCATCGTTAAGTCTATACATTGACGCTTGTATTATGAAGTCTACACATTGGGGCAAAGTGTATACATTGCTGATTGCATTGTAAAGTCCATACATTGAAGTCTATGCGTTGGCCTTGAACTAAAGTCTATACAGAGTTCTATAATTAAACTGATAACGATACTCTATCTGACAGGTGCTCTGCTCGTGGAGGCTAATGAAGGGCACGTGATCCGAGGCTGAAGGATTGACAGGAAGCTGACACGTGGCCAAAAGCTCTGGGCGGGAAATGTGGAAGACACGCGCCCAGTGCTGCCCTAACCTGCTGCTGCTGCTATATATACGAGCCTTCGTCCACAGATGAAGGGAGATCGAAGTTGAGAGAGTAGAAGCTGTGAAGAAAAAGTAGAGTGCAGAGAGGTCTTCGATCTAGTGAATAAAAGAAAGAAGAGAGCAGAGAAGAGAGTGAGAGTGAGAGCAGAAGAAGGAAAAGAGAGAGATAGTGCTCGTGAGAAGTAAGAAGAAAGAGAGAAGAAAGAGAAGCAGAAAGAAGAGGAAGAAAAGAAGAGGAGGAGAGAGTCTATTGAAGATCAGTTCAGTCTGTTCGTGGATCAAATCCAGAACGACTATGCTCATTGAGAGCTACATCTCTTGTGTTTCATTTCCAGCTTTTGTTGTTGTGCTTTTTATGTTTCTTTATTTTTTCTTTTGTTTCTTTGGTTAGCCTTGTTCTTCCGATTGCCCTACTGGGGATCGGGTTCCTCCTGTGGACTCAGGAGAAGGGAGACTTATCTCCGGTTCTGGACTTGTGGCTTGCAAGTCTAGGGGTCCCTCCGGTTGGAGGAAGAGAGGTCTGCGACCTCTGGTTGCTGGTGACTGGGAGTCACTGGCGGGTTCCCTCCTGGTCTGGAGGAAGAGAGACTTTGGTCTCTAGTTTCCAAGTGGCTGGGAGTCACTTGGGGTGTCCCTCCGGTTGGGAGGAAGAGGGGAGGCTGTTCCCCTAGTCAAGCTGTGTGGCAGCACTTGTTCGCAGACTGAGTCTGCAGTTTCTAGCTGTGTGCTAGTGGAAGCCTCACTCCGGTTGGGAGTGAGGGGTGGATGTAGGTCTTGGTGACCGAACCACCTAAAAATCTGTTGTGCTGTATGATTGACCTTGTGCGCTTGTTCCTTGTCTTCTACCACCCTTCATAGGTTGCCTTGAGCTCTATTGTTTCTATCGGTACTGCTTCCGCTAGGTGATCTTTTTGGCGCGCCTAACATATTTGCTCAATTGATTGAGCCGTCTGTGTTTTAATTCCGCATATTATTTGAGCGGAAAGTTTTTTAAGGGCAGGATTCATTCACCCCCCCTCTGAATCCGGGCCTAGCACCCTAACAAGTTGTTCTTTTGATCTAGTTCTTGATCTTCTTCCATCTCTACCCCCTTCTTCTATCTCTTCTTTTCACTTCATGCAATTAATTTCTATACCATAGGCGCATAATCATAGGTGTTTTTAATTAAGTGTTTGGTTTGTTCTTTATTTCACTATTTTCTTTAAACAAAGTAAAGTCACAAGTGTTTTTTTCTAAAAGGTTACAAGGTTTTTAACTCTAAAAATCTCTTCTTCTCTGTGGATTCGACCCATGCTTGCCATAGTACTACGTTGTAATATCCCGGACCTTTCGGATCCTTCTTCATGGGTCCCGGATCTAGTTTTCGGAGTGTCCGGCTCCGTTGTGTCCGAAATTTCGTTTCGGACATCTTTCGTGTTCGGATCGACGCGATCCGGAGTCGTTTCGGAGGCCCGGAGGTGTTCCGTGGCTTTTTCCGCGTGTGTTTTCCGATTCCCGGTGTGTGTTTCGGCTTTTCTCTTCGGACGCTCGTTGCGCGTGAACCGGGCTGTTCACACGGACACGAATGGTACCGTTGCGATCGGTGCGTTCCGAGGATCGCGGGGGTGTGATTTCCTAATTTTTGGAATTTTACGGATTTTCTGGGTTTTTTCTATAAAACCCTTTTTCTTTTCTCTTTCCCCCCACCATCTTCTTCTTCCTCTCTTCTTCTTCCTCCTTCCTCCTCCACCGTGTCTCCCTCCCTCTCCCTCTCTTCCTCCCGGCTGGCCACGGCGAGCTCCCCTCCGGCTGCAGACGGCGGCGGGGCGACGGCGCGGTGACGTGGGCGGCGGCGAGGCGGTCGTGGGGGCGTGCGGCGAGCGTGGGAAGCTTAGGGAAGAACGAGGGTTTTCAAGCGTTCTTCGCGATTCGTGGACGATCCGGCGGAGCATTCGCTCCATTGAGGTAGGGTGACGTTCCCTAGCTCTTTGCCGTTCTTTTCCGTGGTTCGTAGGCCGCGGGGAGGCCGAGAGAGGCATGTTTGGGCATTTTTGGGGTTTTTCCATGTTTTGGGGTGAGCCGCCCGATCTATGGTTTTAGCCCATGATTCTATGTTTTGGTGGCTTAGATGCATGCTAGGGGTCCCCAGGGGTCTTCCCCCTTGTTTTCCCCCTCTCCGGTGGAGGTACGGGGGCGTGGTTGGTGTTTTTGGGGTTTTCCCGCCGTAGCGTGCTCTGGGGCAAGCGACGGTCACTCCAGTGACCGTCACATGCTTGTAACGCCCCTAGAGGGGTGCGTTACTTCCCTGGGTGTTGGCCTTTGGGGTCGAGGGCTGTAACGGTCCTGCGACTGGCCGCCGTTTGCTAGTGACGCCCCTGGGCTGGGCCGTCACATGCGTTTCGACCGTTGGTTTTTGACCGTTAGGGGTCAGGCCATGTAACGCACCGAGATAGGCGCGTTACATGCGTGTAACGCACTGGGGCAGGAGCGTTACTTCCTGTTGTCCCCCATGTGGATGGGCCAAGCGACGCACTGGGCCCAGCGCGTTACTTACAAGCGACGCGCTGGGGCAGGCGCGTCACTTCCCTTTCCATCCCGAGCGTGAGGGCCATGCGACGCGCTGGTCTAGGTGCGTCACATGCGAGTAACGCACGGAGCCCGACGCGTTGCTTGCAAGCGACGCGCCAGGGTAAGCGCGTTACTTTCCCTGTGGTTTTGGAGGGTGTGGGGCGCCGTGTGACGGCCTGTCTCAGGCGCGTCACTTTCAAGCGACGCACTGGAGCAGGCGCGTCACTTCCCCTACCCCTCTGGCCGTGTGACGGTCTGCCTTAGACCGCCATTTGTAAGTGACGGCCCTAGAGTGGACCGCCATTTGGCTGTGACGGTCCAGGGTCGGACCGCCACTTCCTGTGTTGCCCCATGAGGGTGGCAACCTCGCTTTTCTCCGACCGTGGTCTCCGTGCGACGGGACTAGTGCGTGGGGTGATTCCCACACGTTGTCGGGCTTGGGCGTTGTTTTCCGTGACTTGAGAGTCTACTCCTTCAGTGACCCTCCACTAGTCGTAGCCTACTAGTACGCGTGTGCTAGTCGCACCAGGGAGTGGTGTACGGGCTGACCTTTTGAGACGGTTTGTGGACCGGTTACCATTGGGCCCCACGTCTTGCAGCCAGAGTCCGGCTGAGGGGAAAACCGGTCAGAGGGCCAGACCAGGGACGCGCGGTCTGTGTGTGCACACGTGGTTGGGGGCGGTTGGACCCACGTCGACGGGCGTGACCCCAGCTAGTCACTTGTTGTAGTTACTTGTACGGTGTTTGCGCCTCGGGTAGGACCTACCATGTCAGGCGGTTCACCTGCGGTGCGGTGTAAGACGTCAGGGGACGCTACCGGCTGTGCTTCTAGTGGGTGGTACTCCTGTTGAGTACGGAGTGTCAGACTGTCAGTCGTGTGTTTCCGACCTTCGGGTTTTGACGGTTCGACCGTTGAGTTTCGGTCTTCTCGTACCGTGGCACGTGTGTCGGTTTGCGTGCCGTTAGGGTCTAGTTCTGTAGAGTACAGGGCTTTCCTTTCCGAGGTACCTTCCTACCGCTAGGGTAGTGGTTTCTCGTTTTGCGAGGTAGGGTTCGAGTGATCCCTACTGAGTCTTGTTCCGAGACTCATTCCCTGCGTGTTTTCACCGTGTTTCAGGTGAGGCGCCACCTTCGGGGAGCGTGTCTGGAGCGCAGCGGAAGCGTGGTGCGGGTGCCCAGAGGTAGTGCCAGAGGTCAGAGCCGGGGGATGCCCCGTGTAGCTGTACTTTTCTTTCTTGTCACTGTACTAGTCGTGGACTACTGTTGCCGTTGTTGTTATTTTATTGTGGACCATGTAGAATGTTAATTCATTTCCTGCTTAATATCATAACTGTTTAATTTCTGCAATTATTTGTGATGCTTGTGTAGTTTCCACACCATCCTTTTAACCCTTCCGAGTCTTCGGGCTCGTGGGTGGCGGTGCGAGTCTCGGGTTATCGGGCCTTCCCGGTAATCGGATTCTCGGGTCGTTACAGCTGGTATCAGAGCGCGGTTGTGGAATTACATGAGAATCATAGGTAATTGTAGTGGTCCACTAGTCCACAACGATGATGTACATGTGACGCTGGCATGGGGCACCGCGTGTTTTATTCTGACCTTCCGTTTCTGAGTTTTCTGTCTTGTGCTTCAGGAGCGAGGATGGCGCCGAGGAGGAGTTCTCGCTCTCAGCAGGGGCAGTCGGCTGGAGGTCAGGAGATCCAGCAGGGGGTCCAGAGGGACCAGGAGGAGCATAGCAGAGTTCCGGGAGCTACCGAGGCCGCGGATGCTGCGAGGGCTCCGGGGGCCGAGGGTTTTCTCCGTGGCATGTACCATCTCATGGCTCAGCAGTTCGGCGGAGAGGCCGGTGAGGGCTCGTCAGTCAGGGGTGGGCCAGGCCGAGCAGTGAGGGATTTCATGCAGTTTCATCCACCTTACTTTAGCGGCCAGGCAGACCCTGATGCGGCTCGTGATTGGCTTGATGAGATGGAGCGGGTGTTCAGTTCTGCGAAGAGTGCTGTCGAGGACAGAGTGGTGTTGGCCTACAACCAGTTGCAGGGTACGGCTCGGAGGTGGTGGTCTTCCGAGTGGAAGACGTCCTTTCAGCTTCGTCCGCTTGAGCAGATCGAGTGGGATGACTTTGTCAGTGCTTTCGAGCGTACGTACTGTCCAGATATTGTTGCTACGCAGCGGATGCGGGAGTTTCTGGAGCTGGTGCAGGGTGACATGTCCGTGTTGCAGTACAGGGCCCGATTTGTCGAGCTGGGTCGGTACGCACCTCATATCATGGAGCATGAGAGGGTGAGGACGACGCAGTTTGTGCAGGGCTTGAGGCTGGAGCTGAGGCACCATCTGATCGCGAATGGGGCCACTGATCTCGAGACGGCGTCTCGTGTTGCGATTTCCTTGGAGATGGATATGCAGAGGACTCGAGGACCGATCAGCCAGGGGCAGTCTGTGTCAGGTCGCGGCCAGCAGTCGGCTACTCAGCAGCAGGGTTTCTCTCAGTCTGCGTCGGGTGGTTCAGGAGTACCGGCATCGGCAGCTTCGGTGACAGGATCTGCGTCCTTCGGCTCGAAGGTCAAAAAGTTCTTCAAGAAGGGGTTCGGCAAGAAGAAGTCCAGAGATCAGGGGCAGGCTTCATCGGGCAGTGTACAGCAGCCGTTTCCTTTGCAGCGACAGGGATCGGTGGGTGGATCGCGAGGACCTTGTCCACGGTGTAGTGGGACCCACCCAGGCAGGCAGTGCACGGCGCCGATCATCTGTTTTCGGTGTGACCAGCCAGGGCACATGGCGCGCGACTGTCCTCAGAGGCCGCCGCAGCAGCAGGTTTCCCAGCAGCAGCAGCAGCAGGGACAGTATCCGCCGCTACCCAGGTCAGCTAGTGTGGGAGGCAGGCAGAGAGCTCGTGGCCAGATCACGCACTTGACCAGGGCAGAGGCAATGGCGTCGCAGCTCGTGGAAGGTACCGTTCAGATTTTGGGTTGTGCGGCTCGGGTTTTATTTGATTCTGGCGCGTCTCATTCGTTTATTTCGGAGGATTTCGCGTCGAGCGTCGAGGAGCCGGTGACCCAGTTGTCCTGTGATTTGGCTGTGGAGTTGCCTTCGGGTGACTTTATGGTCACTCCGTATTGCTTCGACCAGGTTCCAGTGTGGATCGATGGGCGGAGTATGCCAGGCAGGTTGTATGCGTTGCAGCTTCGGGATTACGACGTGATTCTAGGCATGGATTGGCTCGAGACTCATGGAGCGGTGGTGGATTGTGGGATGAAGAGGGTCTACTTCCAACATCCGAGCAAGAGGACCTTCTATTTCCAAGGTATCCGTTCCGCCTCTTCTCGATTTCTTATCTCTGCTATTCGAGCCCGTCGATTGCTTGATTCAGGTTGCCAGGGTTTTCTCGCGTCAGTGGTTGTGTCTGACCGGATGGAGCCGAATGTCGAGGACATTGCGGTGGTGTGCGAGTTTCCCGATGTTTTTCCTGAGGAGTTGCCTGGATTACCTCCCCAGCGGGAGATCGATTTCGTGATCGAGGTTGTACCTGGTACGGGACCTTTGGCGAAGGCTCCCTACCGTATGGCCCCCGCTGAGTTGAGGGAGTTGAGGGCGCAGTTGCAGGAGCTGTTGGCCAAGGGGTACATTCGTCCGAGCTTTTCCCCTTGGGGTGCGCCCGTGTTGTTCGTGAAGAAGAAGGACGGTAGTCTGCGGCTGTGCATTGACTATCGGCAGCTGAATGACGTGACCATTAAGAACAAGTATCCGTTGCCGCGGATTGATGATTTGTTCGACCAGCTTCAGTCTGCGCGAGTGTTCTCGCGGATTGATTTGCGGTCCGGTTACTATCAACTGAGAATTCGCGAGTCCGATGTGGAGAAGACCGCGTTCAGTACGAGGTACGGGCATTATGAGTTTCTGGTGATGCCGTTTGGGCTCACCAATGCCCCAGCAGCCTTCATGGACTTGATGCAGAGGGTGTTTCATCCGTATTTGGACCAGTTCGTGGTCATCTTCGTGGATGACATCCTTGTTTATTCGCGGTCTGCTGAGGAGCATGCGTACCATTTGGGTGTGGTGCTGCAGACGTTGCGAGATCACCAG
Organism: Amorphophallus konjac; assembly: GCA_022559845.1. NCBI lineage: Eukaryota > Viridiplantae > Streptophyta > Magnoliopsida > Alismatales > Araceae > Amorphophallus > Amorphophallus konjac. Next base: position 19,816,319 of record CM040122.1, read on the forward strand.
TTGTTTGCGAAGCTCAGCAAGTGCGAGTTTTGGCTCAGTGAGGTGCACTTTCTGGGGCACGTGATTTCTGGTGATGGCATTTCCGTGGATCCCGCCAAGGTCGAGGCTGTGATGCAATGGCCGAGGCCGAGGTCGGTGACGGAGATCCGGAGTTTCTTGGGGCTTGCGGGTTATTATCGCCGGTTTATCCAGGATTTTTCCCGCATTGCGACCCCGATGACGAGGCTCACGCGGAAGGATGTGCCTTTCGTCTGGTCCGAGGAGTGTGAGCAGAGCTTTAGGGAACTGAAGAGGTTGCTCACCTCGGCTCCGGTGTTGGTTTTGCCTTCTGGATCGGGAGGTTTTGTGGTGTGTACAGATGCTTCCGGCGTTGGATTGGGTGCTGTTTTGATGCAGCATGGTAGAGTGGTGGCTTATGCATCTCGGCAGCTAAAGCCCCATGAGGAGAACTACCCTACCCATGACCTTGAGTTGGCGGCAGTGATCTTCGCGCTGAAGATCTGGAGGCATTATCTGTACGGTGAGAAGTTCGAGGTGTTCACTGACCATCAGAGTTTGAGGTATGTGTTCTCGCAGAGAGATCTGAACCTCAGACAGAGGCGTTGGATGGAGTTCATGAAGGACTATGACTTCACCCTGTCTTATCAGCCGGGCAGGATGAATGTCGTCGCTGATGCCTTGAGTAGGAAGGTGGCGGTCAGTACCTTGATGTTGAGGAAGTGGAGGCTCTGGGGACAGGTGCCCGAAGTATCTTTCAGGCTCAAGATTCCCCAGAAGCCAGGGTTGGCAGTGCTTGCGAGTCTGACTGTCACTCCTGCTATTCGTCGTCAGGTGACAGAGGCTCAGCATGCGGACCCTGAGTTGCCCCGGATTCTTGCGATGGCTGATGTGGAGCTCGGCGAGGACGGTGCTGCGAGGTTTCGTGGCAGGCTGTACGTCCCAGCGGAGGAGCAGGTTCGTCGTGCGGTGTTACGCGAGGCTCATGGGAGCAGGTACACTGTGCACCCGGGTGCGACGAAGATGTATCGGAACTTGCGGAGGCAGTTCTGGTGGCCGGGCATGAAGAGAGATGTGGCCGAGTTTGTGGCCAGGTGCCTGATCTGTCAGCAGGTGAAGGCGGAGCATCAGCGACCAGGAGGTACTCTCCAGCCTTTGGATGTTCCTGCTTGGAAGTGGGACCATGTGACCACGGATTTTGTGGTGGGGTTGCCGAGGACCCCGAGTGGGCAGGACAGTATTTGGTTGCTGGTGGATCGGCTGACGAAGGTGACTCGATTGTTACCGGTCAAGGTCAGCTGGAGCGTGCCTAAGTTGGCTCGTCTTTATGTGGAGCGGATCGTGCCGTTGCATGGGGTTCCCATTTCGATCGTGTCGGATCGAGATCCGCGCTTCACTTCTGGATTCTGGAGGAGTTTCCAGCGAGCTCTTGGCACGGAGTTGGCATTTAGCTCGGCGTATCATCCACAGTCAGATGGTCAGTCTGAGAGGACCATTCAGACTTTGGAGGACATGCTGAGATCCTGCTGCCTGGAGTGGCAGGGGAGTTGGATTCATCACCTACCGTTAGTGGAGTTTGCCTATAACAACAGCTTTCATTCGAGCATCGGCATGGCTCCCTATGAGGCTCTGTATGGGCGTCCTTGTCGGACTCCACTTGATTGGTTTGAGGTGGGTGAGCGTGTTTTGACGGGACCGGAATTGGTGCAGCAATGTGTGGATGTTGTGCACCTGGTTCGTCAGAACATGTTGGCGGCCCAGAGTCGGCAGAAGAGCTATGCTGACCGTAGGCGGCAGCCCCTCGAGTTCGCCGTGGGCGATCATGTATTCTTGAGAGTTTCTCCGATGAAGGGGGTGATGCGTTTTGGACGGCGTGGGAAGCTGAGTCCCCGCTATATTGGTCCTTTCGCGATTGTGGAGCGCATCGGTGAGGTTGCTTACCGGTTGCAGTTACCCTCTGAGTTGGCGTCGGTGCATGACGTGTTCCACGTCTCTATGTTGCGGAAGTATATGCCCGATGACTCTCATGTGCTCGAGTTTTCCGTTTGGCCTGAGGTGACTCCAGATCTTTCTCTCCCAGAGTTTCCGATCCGCGTGGAGGATAGGCGAGAGCAGCGCCTGCGGAACAAGGTCATTCCCTTGGTAAAAGTCGTGTGGCAACGACACTCTGGTGGTGAGGCTTCGTGGGAACGTGAGGACGAGATGCGTCAGCAGTTCCCGTACCTGTTTGAGTGAGTCTTCCTCTTCTTTCCCCTTGGGTTGTTCTCAATTTCGAGGACGAAATTCCTTAAGGGGGGAGGGCTGTAATATCCCGGACCTTTCGGATCCTTCTTCATGGGTCCCGGATCTAGTTTTCGGAGTGTCCGGCTCCGTTGTGTCCGAAATTTCGTTTCGGACATCTTTCGTGTTCGGATCGACGCGATCCGGAGTCGTTTCGGAGGCCCGGAGGTGTTCCGTGGCTTTTTCCGCGTGTGTTTTCCGATTCCCGGTGTGTGTTTCGGCTTTTCTCTTCGGACGCTCGTTGCGCGTGAACCGGGCTGTTCACACGGACACGAATGGTACCGTTGCGATCGGTGCGTTCCGAGGATCGCGGGGGTGTGATTTCCTAATTTTTGGAATTTTACGGATTTTCTGGGTTTTTTCTATAAAACCCTTTTTCTTTTCTCTTTCCCCCCACCATCTTCTTCTTCCTCTCTTCTTCTTCCTCCTTCCTCCTCCACCGTGTCTCCCTCCCTCTCCCTCTCTTCCTCCCGGCTGGCCACGGCGAGCTCCCCTCCGGCTGCAGACGGCGGCGGGGCGACGGCGCGGTGACGTGGGCGGCGGCGAGGCGGTCGTGGGGGCGTGCGGCGAGCGTGGGAAGCTTAGGGAAGAACGAGGGTTTTCAAGCGTTCTTCGCGATTCGTGGACGATCCGGCGGAGCATTCGCTCCATTGAGGTAGGGTGACGTTCCCTAGCTCTTTGCCGTTCTTTTCCGTGGTTCGTAGGCCGCGGGGAGGCCGAGAGAGGCATGTTTGGGCATTTTTGGGGTTTTTCCATGTTTTGGGGTGAGCCGCCCGATCTATGGTTTTAGCCCATGATTCTATGTTTTGGTGGCTTAGATGCATGCTAGGGGTCCCCAGGGGTCTTCCCCCTTGTTTTCCCCCTCTCCGGTGGAGGTACGGGGGCGTGGTTGGTGTTTTTGGGGTTTTCCCGCCGTAGCGTGCTCTGGGGCAAGCGACGGTCACTCCAGTGACCGTCACATGCTTGTAACGCCCCTAGAGGGGTGCGTTACTTCCCTGGGTGTTGGCCTTTGGGGTCGAGGGCTGTAACGGTCCTGCGACTGGCCGCCGTTTGCTAGTGACGCCCCTGGGCTGGGCCGTCACATGCGTTTCGACCGTTGGTTTTTGACCGTTAGGGGTCAGGCCATGTAACGCACCGAGATAGGCGCGTTACATGCGTGTAACGCACTGGGGCAGGAGCGTTACTTCCTGTTGTCCCCCATGTGGATGGGCCAAGCGACGCACTGGGCCCAGCGCGTTACTTACAAGCGACGCGCTGGGGCAGGCGCGTCACTTCCCTTTCCATCCCGAGCGTGAGGGCCATGCGACGCGCTGGTCTAGGTGCGTCACATGCGAGTAACGCACGGAGCCCGACGCGTTGCTTGCAAGCGACGCGCCAGGGTAAGCGCGTTACTTTCCCTGTGGTTTTGGAGGGTGTGGGGCGCCGTGTGACGGCCTGTCTCAGGCGCGTTACTTTCAAGCGACGCACTGGAGCAGGCGCGTCACTTCCCCTACCCCTCTGGCCGTGTGACGGTCTGCCTTAGACCGCCATTTGTAAGTGACGGCCCTAGAGTGGACCGCCATTTGGCTGTGACGGTCCAGGGTCGGACCGCCACTTCCTGTGTTGCCCCATGAGGGTGGCAACCTCGCTTTTCTCCGACCGTGGTCTCCGTGCGACGGGACTAGTGCGTGGGGTGATTCCCACACGTTGTCGGGCTTGGGCGTTGTTTTCCGTGACTTGAGAGTCTACTCCTTCAGTGACCCTCCACTAGTCGTAGCCTACTAGTACGCGTGTGCTAGTCGCACCAGGGAGTGGTGTACGGGCTGACCTTTTGAGACGGTTTGTGGACCGGTTACCATTGGGCCCCACGTCTTGCAGCCAGAGTCCGGCTGAGGGGAAAACCGGTCAGAGGGCCAGACCAGGGACGCGCGGTCTGTGTGTGCACACGTGGTTGGGGGCGGTTGGACCCACGTCGACGGGCGTGACCCCAGCTAGTCACTTGTTGTAGTTACTTGTACGGTGTTTGCGCCTCGGGTAGGACCTACCATGTCAGGCGGTTCACCTGCGGTGCGGTGTAAGACGTCAGGGGACGCTACCGGCTGTGCTTCTAGTGGGTGGTACTCCTGTTGAGTACGGAGTGTCAGACTGTCAGTCGTGTGTTTCCGACCTTCGGGTTTTGACGGTTCGACCGTTGAGTTTCGGTCTTCTCGTACCGTGGCACGTGTGTCGGTTTGCGTGCCGTTAGGGTCTAGTTCTGTAGAGTACAGGGCTTTCCTTTCCGAGGTACCTTCCTACCGCTAGGGTAGTGGTTTCTCGTTTTGCGAGGTAGGGTTCGAGTGATCCCTACTGAGTCTTGTTCCGAGACTCATTCCCTGCGTGTTTTCACCGTGTTTCAGGTGAGGCGCCACCTTCGGGGAGCGTGTCTGGAGCGCAGCGGAAGCGTGGTGCGGGTGCCCAGAGGTAGTGCCAGAGGTCAGAGCCGGGGGATGCCCCGTGTAGCTGTACTTTTCTTTCTTGTCACTGTACTAGTCGTGGACTACTGTTGCCGTTGTTGTTATTTTATTGTGGACCATGTAGAATGTTAATTCATTTCCTGCTTAATATCATAACTGTTTAATTTCTGCAATTATTTGTGATGCTTGTGTAGTTTCCACACCATCCTTTTAACCCTTCCGAGTCTTCGGGCTCGTGGGTGGCGGTGCGAGTCTCGGGTTATCGGGCCTTCCCGGTAATCGGATTCTCGGGTCGTTACATACGTTATCTTTTGATAATTTTGTGCGAGTTCGGTTTTAAGATTGTTATACGCGTGTTTTAAACGACAAACTTTCGCGTTACCAAGTATCCATTCCTCAATGGAGAAAGGGCGTAGGTCGTGAAATAATGCCCCCTTGATCGTGGGGAGAGTTACCCGTTGTGTAGCTACCTATTCAAGAAGAGGGGGCCTCGTGGCGAGAATCTTAGCGTTGTGGGCGTGACTTCATTCTTATCGGGGAAGGGTCTACAATGGCGGAGGCAACGTTCGACCGCTGAGGAGTTCTTCGGTGCTCGAGATGCTCACATCAATCTTGCCTGTGGCTGGTGTATCCTCCGTGGGCGTCAACCGGGTCGCCCGACTTGGGTCGCAGATCGTCGAGCGGCTTTTCTCTATCTTGATTGCGTCGGGCCATCTTGGGCTTGGCGTTGTTGGGCCGCACTGGGCCTGGCAGGTTTTACCCACCTCAACATTAAATGTGACGACCCAGATTCTGGATAACAGGTGCACCCGGTAGGACTACCGGATACACGTGGTACCGCATGGGACCCGCGAGGCCTCCCAAGCGCGGGAAAGCGCCGAAGTGAAAAAGGACTGTCGTGTAGTACATTGAACTGACAGCTATAACAGCAAGCAATTAAATTTTATTAATAATTTAAATTTTACAATTATACACCAGAGTCTAGTCCAAAGGAAAGACAACAAGTACAGTCTGACAGAAAAGAAACGTACACTGAAGTCGGGGGAAGCCCGACGCAGGTACAGCTGGCCGCTACAGCAAACATGCTCCTCTAGGAACAGCAGAGGAAGAAGGTGAAACCCACCTGAAAAGTAGGGGTGAGTCTCTAAACAGAAACTCAATAGGTGTCACGCAGATCCCCGCTGGAAAACGCACAGTGCAACGGAAGTAACAACAGAAATAGCAAGTGCCGCAGAGCAGGAAAGGCTACACTAAAAGGCTGTAAAACTATGCTACAGGTAGTAGTAAACAGACGGGAGGTAGGAGTAGGGAACAAGCAAGAAAGGGGAAGAACCCGCGCCAGACAAGTGGCGACCGAACTAACCTCGGCACCCCAAGCTACTCCAAACAACAGCAGAAGGGCGACTCTGATCCAACAAAGTCAGGAGTTACCGATCTGCCAACCCGACACCAGGTCTAAGACGGAGACCTGCAAAGACGGCTAAAATAATCACGACGGCCTACACGATTGGAACATCGTGCACGCAACCCCGGGCTCATCTTGAACATAGCCAAGAACAGACCACACAGCCAGGGTAGCAAATCTTGGACAAGGCTAAGACTAGCCGACACGAAAAGGAGAACACCGGCTCCTAGAAACGCAAGAGTCGCTGGTCAAGTGATAGTAGTACCCTCACACTAGAAGAACAGCCAGATGCGTCCACTGACGTCTTACACTGCGCCACAAGTGTCATGTCTACCCGATTGTGTGTAGCACGGGGGAGACTAGACACACCAAGAACCAGGTCCAAGGAACAACGACGTTCCACGGAAAAATGGCACCTCACGGACACAAGACCGCAGCACCACAACTGCAAGTAACTAGTCAGGGCTACGCCCGTCGACGCAAGTCCCCAGTCCCTGACCACGTGTGCACACACTGACCCGTACCTAGGCCAGGCCTCTAGCTAGTATTCCCCTTGGTAGGACGCTACCGCTGGCCGGGACCCACGGAACTAACTTAAAAACCGTGTAACGGGAACTGCCCGTCCACCACCCCCGGTGGGTGACGTACTAAGAAAAGCCTATGTCACAGGCTACGACTAGTGGAGGTTCACAAGGCACAGACTCCAAAACACAAGTGCTAGAGTACAGACAGTTTAAGGAAAGCCCTGTCGTACGTACCACTGGCAGTACCACCACTGCCAACAGACTCAGGACCATGCAACTAGACCTACCACGTAACGATCCCGAGTCGAATGACTCAAAGGCACGATCGTCACAGACAGCGGAACAAGCTGCCAATCGGTCTAATCCTAAGCCAGAAAAACCACGCTCCGCAGAAAATAACACACGGAGACCTGAGAGAACCCCAAAAACACTCAGACACAACTGGACACACAAACCGAGGTAAAGCGACACATCGAGGCATCCAGAACCAGTCTCTCGGACTGGACAGAATTGCCAAGACACCCACACACAAGGTCACCTATCAACCCCTGGGTCACCCCGGGTTGACCAGAACCAGACCAAAACACAAGCAAAGGTAGGATAAAAAATCCTACCTCTAGCAAGAAGACTCCTGGCTACCTTACAACGTAGTCCTAGCCCTCATAGGACGTCGGGAGACATCCACGGGACAGCGGGCAGACCACAAGGCCAAGCCAAGACAAGCAGAAATCGAAGGAACAAAAATCGGAGCACAAGGCATATAACGCACCACACCTAGACCGCTACAAGCATGTGACGGTCTAGACCTAGGCCGTTACACTCCAAGCGACGGTCGGGAGAACGGCCGTCACACACACCGCCCTAACCAACCTCGAAAAACGTAAAGACATGTAACGTGCAGCACCAGCCGCGTCACACAGACTTGACGCGCCATACCGGGGCCGTCAGAGCCAACATCGATCAAAACACAAACACAGCAAATGTAACGCGCTATGGCAGGCACGTTACAATCACCTAACGCGCAGGACAAAGCGCGTTACCCACAAGCTCGAAACAAAAAACGGAGGCTGAGAGGCATGTCACGGCCAACTCAAGGCGCGTTACAAAAGCCCGACGCACAGGGGTTCGACCGTTACACCCAACGACGCAGCAACCCAAGTCAGCCAAAACAACATGTAACGATCCAAAGAGGATGCGTCACAACGGCCGCTTATCTGCTGCATGTTGTGTCCCTCTAGATGCCTGAGAATCGGAGGTTTTGTTAGATAAGAAGTTCCAGTCATGTCGTACTGTGTAAATATACGTATGAGTATACCTGAGACGACTGTATGGGTGCCTTAGACGCTGAGCGTCGTAGTGCAGCTGACTGAGATGGCTGTTTGGATGCTATCGAAGGCTACAAAATTGAGCCAATAACAAATTCATTTAGCAATGGAATATAGCATATAAATCTTCTTGTAGCCATAACAATTCACCTCTTTAAATGACAAACTCCCCTTAGCCTCTCTAGAAGTGGATATCCTTCTGGATTTTGTAGATACTGAATGTCGCGGTGCAGCAACCCGAGACCAGTATTCATTTGTCGGATCGGCCTGTAATATATTTCTTACATTATCATACATAGATATATGCCTACGCTCTCTAATCAAATATGCGATTTGATTTGTATATATTATTTCACCTGAGCTGGCGATGGACGTAGATTTGCTGGTGGTTACATCATTCGCTCCCATACTGTATCATCGTATGCATACGATGTGTCTCCACCCCCAATGATGAGGTCTTCATCCAAATTAACATCCTCATCACATCCCGTTGCTGACTCGTCTCCAACCGTCTGCACATCGATGTCATCTCTCTCCCCCACTGCTTGTTGCACAACTGCTGCAAGAAAAGTATTAGGTTGTACTGTCTCGCCTGATTCTTCACCCTCCTCGTCAAGTTCTGCCTCACCACGCTCTGTTGTGGTTCTTGTAATCCATGAAACTATAGGGTCATCATCGTCTCGCAAGTACACAATATCTGTTAGGTCGTAATCTCCCTCTCCTCTTCTTGCATCCATCTGCACATGCTTAACCTTTAGCTTCATGTTGTAATGAACATAGACCATTTTATCTAGCCTTCGGTGTGTTAACCTATTCCTGAGCTTGGTATGTAAGAAGGAGAGTGTCGACCAATTCTACTCACACCCACTCGATGAGAATGTTTGTAATAGAACTGTCATTGCGATCTTCCTTAATGTCGATGCACTTGTGCCGTAATTTAGCCATCACTCAGCTATGATTAAGGTAGATGGCCTACAATATAATAATTAGATGCAATAATTACTTGTCGAGCTATAAAATGTGCATTGTGAAAATACATTACCTACATCGAGTCTGTCACGGCTGGCCACATCATTAGGTGTCGGAAATGAACCAATTACCTCTCTAAATATTTTCATCTGCATTATCGAAAATAATAAGTACATAAATCATTTCATATTTTTAATGTCAAAATATCCAAGTATATCTCATTCAACGCATCAGCAACATCTGTTGGCCTACGAGACAATCGATCTACCACAATGTTGACGGATTGTATCAAAGTATCGTCATAAGCGAGGCCCCGAGCATATTGAAAGGCCGGGTGTAGGTAGTACGCTGCAATCACAGGATATTATTAATTTTTTACGCTTCATCTGTTGGGTCAAGACTCATTTATTGTTAGAGGCTATAAATGTTTACCTGCCATGTGAAGATTGCGGCTCATTTGTTTGTCCCATCTGTCCTCCACAATCTCTAAGATGGTTGGTCCGTATTTCTTGGATGTTGTAAGAATCTTCCGCTTCGCAGCTTCAATTTTACTGTACACCAACCCCATGGTTGGTACTCTATCTCCATCCACACATCTCAATATGTCATACAGTGGCTCTATCAATGATACTAATATCTTGACTCTATCCCAAAAGTCACTGATGTCGACAATCCCTTCGACCTCCCCTCCTTCATGTGAAGCGGCAAAAGAGAAACTCAGCTAAGTCTCACCCCTAAACATTTACTTCAACATATCCTTGTGCTTCAGAAGGTTCTGCAATGCGATGTAGTTGGTGACAAATCGTGTGATGCCAAGCCTCAACAGTTCACCGCCACGATGCTCTCTCATCCATGCCAATACAAGTATGTGATTGTAGATATATTTTGTGATTTTTTGTGCCACCTCGACCACAGATTTGACTACACGAAGCTGGCCAATCTCCTTCAGCATCAAATCTACACAGTGTGCTGCACAGGGGGTCCAGAAAATGTGTCGTCTGCTCCTCATCAGCTCCTCCCCAGCCTTCTTATAGTTCGAGTCATTGTCTGTCACCACTTATACGATGTACTCCTCCCCGATCTCGGTCACCACTTGTTCCATCAATGACAAAATATATTGGTGACTGTGGACTTGACCAGACGCATCCACTGATCAACATGTCTGTCATAATAAACAAGGAAGTTGATCAGGCTACTTTTAGTGGTACCTGACCATCCATCACACATTATTGTGACCCCGTATTTTGACCATTTCTGTTTGAATGAGTCAACATAACTCTTTATCTCAGTAACTTGTTCATCAAGATATATGTCGGCCAACTCCCTCAATGTAGGTGGTTGCACGTGTAACCCAAGAACTTGAGCTTCCTGAAACATTGGCTTGTAGTAAGGGTTGTTGGCCACATTGAAAAGTAGTCCCGTGTGATGCCACCATTTTACAACGACCTGTCCAAGTTTCCATTTTGGCCCCTTCTGGCCATATGCATCGTCCATCCTCGTTTGCTTGCCATGCTCTCGGGATAGTGCACCGGGCTCCACATCTTCAATGTTGATCGATTATGTCCTTTTTCTTTGTGAATCCGAGTCATTAGTGAAAAAACTCCTCATGCCCCTAACTTGTTGAGTAGTAGATGAACCACCACTGCCTGATGCTCCGGTCCTTTCCGCCTCTCGGCTTCGCACTCTCGCCTCCTCGGGATGTCTGGCCTCATCTCTACTATGACGTACTGCCTAACGAAACTGCGATTCATATGGATCATTCGCCGTGACATATACATTAGGCTGGTCAGTACGCGCTTGTTGGTCTTCGTCACTAGGTGTCCATGCGTATTCATCCTCGTCGCTGCTGCTTGCTCTTCCGCTAACTGCCGCTTCATCTCTTTTCTTTTTGTTCTTTTCTTGCATCTCAACTCTCTACTCCTGCAGGTGCCTAGCCATTGCAAGTTTCACATCTCTAGGCATATGGGTACACCCAGCAACCTCAGAGTATCCCGCACCGGCTCCTCCTGTCAAGTACCTCTTCAATCGAGACACACCTCCTCCCCGGTGTTCTGTTTTACCGTAGTTACAACGCCAACACCTATGATTGCCATCTAACATATATAACTCCGTGTGACTATCCAATGTCATTTGGACGTTACTTAGGAGCTATAGAGTGCTTATATGTATCTCCTAAATTTAAGAAATATAAATTATAAATATCATAAAATATGATAATGAAGTAATATAAATTATAAATAATATATATATATATATATTTGTTAAAAATTAATTTTTACATAGAACCATCAAATATTATTTACAAATGAAAAAATTATCAAAAACATTAAATTTAAATTTAGAACATCTACAACTAAAAAAAGTAAATAATACATATAAATTAAATTTTACTTAGAATCATCGAATCAAATTTACCATATGTGAAATTTATCTAAAATATGAAATTTTATTGTTCTACATCTACAATTAAAAAGTTTAATTAATACATCAAAATTAAATATATAATTTTTGTTACAATTAAAATTTTAATGAAAATAATAAATTTATTTCTACAACATGTAAAACTAAATGTATTATTGAATACATCTAAATTAAATCTACAATTTTTGTTACAAATTAAAAGTTACATAGAACCATCGAATAAAATTTACAATATGTAAATTTATCTAAAATATTAAAATTAATTCTAAAATATTTATCATTACAAACTACAAAATTAAATTTATTTAATTTATAATTCACAGATTATAAAAAAATTTAAAAATTTTTAACCCCACATCTCTCTCACCCCTGCCCCACCCCCACCTCCCCCACCGGCCACCGCCGCCCCCTCTGGCCTCCCACCTGCCAGATATGGCCGGAGGGGGCAGTGGTGGCCGGTGGGCGCCGGTGGCTGCCCCCCTGCCCCACCCCCTCCCCGTCCCCCACCCAGCGCCCACCGCCCCCTGCGGCCCTGCCCCACCCCCACCTCCTCCACTGGTGCCCCCCATCCCCCACTGGCGTCAGACCGCCCCCCACTGCCCCTTGCCCCACCCCCAGCTCCCCCATCGGCGCCCACCATCCCCCACTGGGGCCAGACCCCCCCCACCGCCCCTGGCCCCACCCCCATCTCCCCCACCGGCCACCCCGAACTACCCCACCGGCAGGATCTGTCCCCCACCGGCGCCGACCGCCCCCTGCCCCACCCCCACCTTCCCCATCGGCGGGATCCGTCTCCCACCGGCGCCCACCGCGCGCCCCTCCCCGTCCCCCTCCTCCCTCTTTTCCACAGCCCCACCTCCCCCACCGGCCTCCCACCTCCTCCGCCCTCCCGCGGCCCCCAACCGGCCACCCTCCCCATTTTTTTAAAAAAAACTTAAAGCATTTCACTTACCTCCGATGGCCGGTCCTCGTCGCCCACAGCCGTCATCCACTGCCGCTGAGTGCCATCCACCGCCGCTGAGCGCCCTCCACCGCTGCAACGTTGGCCTCCGATGCCTCTGCTACGCCCCGGCCCAACCCGTTAAATGGGCGAACCGACACGAATGGGCCGACCCGCACGTATCAGGCCGGACCCGCAACGGACCGGTCTGGTACGTGGCGGGACACACGGGACCTTGCGGTCTAGTGCATCTCGACCACGACTCCTAGCCCGTGCATTCCGTCGCCCGCCTGGAACGATTCGAGTCGTGCGAGTCGGGCCGGGACGAACCGAGATTGCAAACCCAGGGGAAGACTACTAGAAGGCTTATGATGTGGGGTAGGCCATGGTATGTTAGAGTCTAATTAGAGAACGTGATCAGTTTACCATACGAGGTTGGCGGAAGATTCATATAACAACTGATAGTCTACGTACCAAGTCAGCATGTAGCTCCAACTGCGGGGAGAACTAGGGTTGAGCGTGTTTCAGATTGTTTTCAAATTGTTTTCTAGTAGTGCTGAATATATATATTTCAGATTGTTGGCCTATATAAGACTATTTGTCCTTTGCTTGACAAGTCAATGTAATTTGGAATCAATATTACAAGGAATGAGTTACTCCTCTATTATCTGACTCATGATGAGTTGAGTACTATCTGAATAATTACATATAGATTCAGATTTGGGTATTTTTAAAATATTTATTTCATATTCAGATCGGATATGAATTTAGTATATCCGAACTCGTACTTGATCTGAACTATCCTATATCCATGTAAGGATGTCAAAAATATCTGGATCACCCGACCCGTGACGAGTCGAGTAATATCTAAATAATCCGATATAGATTCAGATTCGAGTATTTTTTGTTAGAGTTTATTGGATTGAGCCACCCAACTCAAAATCTTAAGGTGTAGAGTGAAGATGACACCACAAATTATTATCACATTATATTTAACTCGTTTTCAATACGAGACTATTCATTCTCTAACACGTTCTCTCATGTGCGGGCTGATTTTAGACTCTATCACGCGGAACATGATAAATACGTGATACACGACGCAGATTATAACCACGGGCTATGATACCAAGTTGGAGTTTATTGAATTGGGTCATCCAACTCAAAACTTTAAAGTGTCGAATGGAAGGGACACCACAATTATAATCACATTATATCTTTAACCCATTTTCAACGTGAGACTACTCTCTAACATTTTTAAAATACTCAATTCATATTCGAATCCGATATAAATATAGTGTATTCAAACTCATACATGATCCGAACTATTTTTTTAATAATATTTTTATATCCGATGTTTGTTGTTGTTTATGTTTAGATCATGTTTCTCGTGACTTTTAGAACAAAAATTCTCATGCAGTAAGTTAGCCTTCAATTATATATATATTTTTGACATATATAGATATCCGTGAATATATTCTTGACTAATAATACCCATATCTATATACAGGTGAAAAGAATAAGATATTATGGGGGAATATATTTGTAAATTTTTATGGATAGAACATTCTATTAATCTATTTGAGTCGAACATGATCAATTTATATCTCTATAAAAGATAGTATTCTCTTGATTCTTTCAGAAATAATAAACTTATAAATAGATTGAATTATCTTAGATCTTGAGAGTCAGAATTGTCGTACCAAAAGCCACGTGAGATCTTCTACAAGTGTACGGTCATGTTTGAACATGAAAGATGTTGACTTTTACAGTAACTTGAGTGAGTATTGGCGCAGTGGTGTGTAACCTAGCTAACGGTAACGGGGAGGTGCCGTGGAAGGAGTGGACGCCGCGGTTGGGCCTGCCGTTGTAGGAGCCAGCTGACATCTGGTGATCTATACATGGTGGAGGATGCCTTCATCGATCGAGGCATGCAGCTAGCCGCCAAGCTGGAGACACCCGCCCCCTGCGTCCAGGGGTGACCCCGAGACGATGGCGGGGAGGATGCCATGCATTGAGCTAGGGTACCCTCGAACTGGCCGGTGGCTTGGCCGGAGGAGGCTGACAACGGAAATTGAGGCAGCTTGTTAGAATGATGATGTGGTGTGAGATTAACCTGAAGAAGAAGAAGAAGAGGATGGAGGACCGGTGACAGGGGCTACCACCCTCCAGGCGGGGAGGGAAGCCGGCATTGCGGAGGGTGGCCTGTGGCCCTGTGCACAGGCTATGGAGTTCGCCGCCGGTCCGAGAGGAACTGGGTGAATCGTGAGGTGGTGACTGGTGCGGTAGGATCGCTCTCGTTGAAACCAGAGAGAGGGAGAGGTAGGTTTGATTAATGAAAGGGTATTTTTGTCATTGTACAACTAGAGTTAAAGGTGACCAAAGTTAAATGGACGTCACCTATGTTTATAATATTTTGACTAAAATAACGATATATATTTAAATAAAATTTTAAAATAAAACTTTATAGTTCTTAATATAAAAATGAATTATATGCAAAAATCGCCTCTAAAATTGGCTTATTATTGGACCAGCTAAAGTTTCATATTCATCGCTCCCGATCGTCACCCTTCTTAATTCACTTGCTCTCATCGGGGGCGGGTCTGTTTTGCATCTTTTCCAAACCTATGCGTGTCAGTTTGTGTAAATCCAACTCCATCAATTTTAAATGCATCGACGTGACAGCTACAGGCTGCAGCACCACTGATTTATGTACGTGGATTGTAATTTGAAACTATACCGAACATATCCATAATCTATAGCCGCGCTTAAAAGCTGCAAATTATGTAAAGGGCGCGTTTGAAAATTTCACCGAAGAATCCTTATAAATCGGTGTAAGGAGAATTATGAGAATTTTTAATCATTGCAAATCTTAGATGAGATAGAAATTTGTACGCTGAGAGGATTTTTGTGAGAATGAATAACTGGGTCGCATTCTCAAACGGGCCCTAACTGCAACCAAGTTACGTCAAATTACGTGCTAATCATATTATGAGAAGTGAGAGAGTGAAGACACAGAAGATGACCCTCTCTCTGGAATCTGGAAAAGTGGGAGCGGGGAGCGACTAAGGTTGCCAATAGGTAGGACTTAAGTTAGCCCAGCTCGATCATGCCCTCGTCAATATTAAAACTTTTGAATCATATTTGAGATCGAATTATGTCAGGTCGAGTCGGATCCGATATTATTAAAAAATATAAATCTCGACTAAGGTTCGATTCGATCAAAAAATTTAAATAAAATTAAAAATAATAAAAATAACATATATAATAATATAAAATTTGTAAATTTATTAAATTAATTAAAATTTTAATATTAATTATTTAATTTATTAAAAATTAATTTTTTAATAAAATAAAATAAAATAATTTAAATTATATAATTTTTAAAATTTAAAGAGAGATAAAAAAGAAAATAAATTGTGCAGGTCAAACTTAAAGATCGAATCCGATCCATGAATTTGAGTAGGTCGGATCAAAATCGAGCTAGACTTACGGATTAAAAAAAATTTTGCGACTCCACTTAAAATTGGGTCTGACCTGGGGATATATTCTTCCGACTCGGATCATTGACAATCCTAACGGCGGCCTCTAGGAGGTGGCCCGGATCCGTGATCGCTGGCGGGAACTCCGATTGGGGAACCGGATCCCCGACGTCTTCTCCACCTGGAGGCCACCGATAGCGAGAGGCCCCAGCGAGAGCAGACGCGGGAGCTGTGTCCCCCCCGCTGCGGGTTCACGGAGACCACGAAAACGGCAAGAAGCGAGGAAGATGAATACAGTTGAACACTGTTCACGCGATTTGAAATTCTCGTAACATTGTTCATTGAAAAATTCTCAAAACACTGTTACCAACTGTTAAAAGGGCAGAATGATAAAAGGTACAACGTTTTGAAGAATTTAGGTACAAGGTTTTGAAGAATTTTGATAAATGATTGTGTCACTCCAATCCCACGTGAACTAATCTCATCTTGGACACGTCCTAGAAATATACCTAATAAGACTCTTTAGAATTATACTGATTTATACTGACCCGATATATCAAATCCACCCCACGTGAGTCAATCTCGTCCTGGACGGATAATCGTATGAGATGTATATCTAGCGGGACTCTTCATAATTATACTGACTTTTAGTGACCCGATTGACGCGGGCGGCGACGTGGAAGCGATCGTTGACACTCCGACAACACGAACGGGGCGGTGGGTAGCACGGGAAGGGGATAGATACTACCTCACGCAGCTCGACCTCTCGCTGGATAATCTCTCACCGGACGGCCTCTCGTCGGGCAATCACTCGAATCTCACGGGAAGTTTAGAGAGAAGGGAAGCAACAAGAGAAATCTCTCATTCATTCATGATTTTTTCATCGAACAAAATGATACAACTAGCCTCCCTTATATAAGGGTTGGCCAAAATATATCAGGACACAAATACCCCTAGACAATTCAACTACTGATCTCCATATCCTTTGACTATTAGCCTAATAAGATAAAAGCCCACTAATGGATTAATGGGCCTAAAAGATAAAGGCCTAATAAGCTAAATAGTAAATGGCCCAATATAATCACAATGGGCTAAAAGACACTAAATCACATATATAGCCCAATACATATGATACAATCAAATGGGCTGAAATAAAATACATGAAAAAATAGAAATGGGCCTTAGGACGCCGTGTCTCTTAACCACAAACTCAATGGTGTCGGGACGGTACGGTGGTAACTTCGTGTGACTGGTCTGATGTCTCCACCACCGATATACCAAAATCCCTTTCAAAACCTACTTTGTCTTCTCAATAAATTATTTAGTCTTAAATATTACCAAAACTTTTTATGTTCACGAACACGTTAAGTTATATTTGTTTCAACCGTCACTAATATATATATTTTACTAATCTTATTTAAAAGCCTAACTAATATAATGACATAAAGAGATTAATTAATGGTTTTTTCAAGTGCGTCCAACTCATAAGATGTAGTCATTGAAAGGTGTTCAAGTTGGCATGGGATTCAACTTGATTGCGTTCGATAAGGCAACTTGAAAGGGGTGTAATATTTCGCTCATTTAATATGAGCGTAGACGGGGCTTAAAGACTCAGAGATGATCGGATGGTCCGTATTGGTTTCCACTGCCATCGTGCGTCCGGTAGTGCTCCTCGTTTGAGGCAAGTGATTGGCCATTTTACACATCATATGTATCAAATATGCGTGTGCGCTAGCATGTGCTGGACGACTCCTAACCAATATGATGGTGACCGTTGAAGCATCTGCCACCATTTAATAATTTTTCAACAGCTTATTACCCCCTACTTCAATCTTACAGCTACATCACAGCCGTCCACTGCAACGTGTGGTTTCTTTCAGATTTTTCTGCTTTGGATCATGGCCTCTTACCAAGTAGAGAGAGAGCGAGTAATAGAGAGAGGGGTAAATGTATCATTTCATATTGACCGTTACCATTGTTATTTAAGTAACTCACATAATACAAATTTAATTATACGACGACTCAAGTTAAGAGATTTGAGAGATGTTAAAATAAATTTCATAAATAAAAAATATATAGATAAAAATTTAGATTTAAAAAAAAATCTATAGAAAAATTTTCCAGCTTCCAACCAGATCACAGCCGGACACTACTACGTGGGATTTCTTTCAGATTTTTCTGCTTCGAGTCGTGGTCTCTCACTAAAGATGCTAATTGGGTAGGGTTGAAGGATTATTTTTAAGGATCATTTGGTTTTGATGGGAAATTATGTAAATGCTTATTTTCTAGAGCGTGGGTTTTAAATTTTGGTAAGATAGATTAGCGTGGTTTGCTGAGTTTTTAAATCACTAATTTTAAGTTTTTAGGTCTTACTTTGTTATCTTTTTAAAATTAAAATTAAAATCCTTTTACCCTTTTTTTTGCAACGCATAATACTACCCTTCTCCAAAAAGTGAATAAGAAATAAAAAGTTTTGACAATATAAGATCTTTCTTTCCATAAATAAAAATTATATATAAATACATAATTTATGCTCAGATATGGACATTTAAAAGCTTATATAGGAATATTTTGAAGAATATTTTTATTGAAAATTAACACATATTATATATATATTCATATTCCACAAAAGGTAATCCGATAAAAGTCGGATTCGTCTCCGCGCCCCCTACTCGCGCCGATCGATCTCCAGGAACCTTATTCCCCCGCGCAATCCACGGCTAATCACGGCCGTCCGTTGGTCTGACATCACGAATCAGCCTCCAAGGGGCACATCACCGGCCTCACTGAGTCTTTTAAACGTTCGGGCCGTACCAATGAATAAGGCAAGAGTAGTAGGGGTATTTTCGGAATATGTCAACGGTCGCGGGAGAAGGAGAGAGGCCATTCCGGGCCGGGCTATCGGTGACGGAGCCGGCACTGATACGCTGCCCGCCAATCCAACATTCCCACCCCGGTTCAAAGAACAGAGAGGGGAAGGTGGGAAAGGGGAATTTTGTATAAGAAATACAAACGAGGAAAACCAAAACATTAGTAAGAAAGGCAGACGAGAGAGGGAGGGGGGAGGACGTGAGGAGAGAGAAACGAGTCTCTTCTTCCCGGACGGCCCTAGGGTTTGCGAGGGGGCGGGCGCGTGAGGTGGGACGAGGACGGAGATGATGAGGCCGCGATGACGAGATCGGACGGCGCGGACGAGGAGATCTGGGGGACGCGGGAGGAGCTCCTGCTGGCCTGCGCCGTCAGCCGACACGGGACGCAGAGCTGGGAGTCGGTGGCCATGGAGGTCCAGACGCGGAGCCCCTTCTCCCCCCACCTCCTTACCGCCCAGACCTGCAAGCGGCGGTACCACGACCTGCAGCGGCGCTTCGCGGCCGAATCCCACGGGATCGACGGCGGCGAGGCGCGGGGCGGCGCCGAATCCGGCGCGATCTCCCTGCTCGATGCGCTCCGGGAGCTCCGCGTCGCCGAGCTCCGGCGCGAGGTCGAGCGCTACGACGTTTCGATCGTGTAAATCTCCGGCTTCATGGAGCTTCCTATTTTTCGCGTATTATTTGCCGGTTTCCCACTGTTGGATAAGGATCCGACGGTCCTTGGCCCCCGACGTTCCGAGATCTAATTGCTATTTGTCGCTTTTGTTTATTTTATTTATTCCGCTTATTTATTTTATCTTTTCTTTCTTCCTCTGTGTTAAAGATCTCTGCAATTAAAAGTGGAAAGGCTCAAGGAGGACCGCGAGCGGAGCCTCCAAGAGGACCGGTCCGGCGACAAGTCCGATCCGCCGGAAGTCCAGGGGGCGGCGAAGGAGTCCGACTCGCCGGCGTCCTCGCCGAGGAACGCCCCCGCCGACCGGGTCGTCCATGGCGGCGATTCCGGCCGCTCGTGCAACGAGTCCAACTCGACGGAGCCCAAGGAGACCCAAGATCCCAGCGCCGCCGAGGACGGCAAGCTCGACGGGGCGTCGGGCGGCGCCGGGAGCGGCGCCCTGCGGGTGGATCCGGCCGCCGGCGAGGACGAGAAGCTTGGGGGGGAGGGCTCCTACAACGGGAGCTCCGACACGGTCGCCAAGGGCGCGGAGGCAGCGACGCCCGCGGTGGCGACGAGCCACCCGGTGCGCCACCCGGACGCGGGCGAGTCGGGCGAGTCGGTGGCCGAGTCGAAGGGGGAGGCGTCGAAGGAGAGCAGCGACGTGCAGAGTTCCGCTAGCCTCTCCCGGCGCCGTCGCGGCCGGAGGAAGGCAGCCGCCTCCGGCACGAGCAGCGGCGGGGAGGATGCGGAGGCGGACGAGGTCTCCCCGGTCAGCGAGCGGGACTCCGCCAAACCCCAGCCTTTGGCCTACTTCCTCCAGATCATCCGCTCTCACAAGAACGGCTCCATGTTCGAGCGCCGGCTCGAAAGCCAGGTATTTCCTCCCCTTTTTATCGCGCACCATAAAACGAAAAAAACACCAAAATTTAATAAAACTACAAAAAAAATGTCCTTTTCAGATGTCGCACTACGTGATCGGCCGGGGGCAGGAAACTTTTCCTTTCCTTTTTTTTCCTTGGAAACTGGAGAGAGGATAAATTAACGATGCCACATTTTATATCATCCAGAAAACAAAAAAATCGGCATGCCCTCTCCCGTGACAAGACTACAATACGAGCCTCAGCTCACCTCACTTATAGCCCCCGTGGGGTCCATTTCCGGAATACACGACGACTCCCCGCTCGCCAACCCACCTCACCCACCCAAAGCTTGGAGATCATGATCGTTGCAGGGTCGATCAGCAGCCGTCTGATGGCGATCGCGGGAATAGAAATCTGAAAGCCCGCCACCGGATACACCCATTTGGGAGATGAGAAAGACACGTCGCACACCCCCAAGGGTGCTGCAAAATTTGGGTGTGCAGTATTTTTTTAAAGTGATCTTTAAATTATCTTAAATTAAAATATAAATCAAGTCATCATTAAATTATTTAAAAATAAAAAAATATATCAAATAAATAATGTGGAATTTATTTTTTTTAAATTAATATACTTCAATTTTTAAAGCAATTAATTGATGACATAATGTACATGTTAAATTAAAATAATATGAAAACTATTTTAAAATTATTTTAAAAAAATAAAAATATTACACACTCGTGGTGCTTAACAAAGTGTGCAATAAGCCGAATTCTTTGGAGATTGGCCAAGGAAACATTATTCCTTTTAACGCTCTTCCCCAGGCGAATCGTAAAAAAGTTGTTCACTCTACGTGGCGAGAGCTAGTTCACGAACACGTGACAGCCACGTCGGTTTATGAAGGGGAAAAACCAGTAGTCTGCAGGCACACTTTAGCTTCCTCCCCTCGCTTGTCACTGATCTACTCGCACCATGTGCCTCCAACCACGTCCCCTGTTGGAATCGCTATTTAGCGTCGTCGACCCATTTTAATCTCCCGCGATTGCGTACTTAACTTTGTTTCGTTACATCCTCGTGTCCTTTTCCATATTTATTATATATATATTTATTCGTGTATTTTTGTTTTCGTGTCCAGGAGAGCGCGCGCTACCAAAGCTTGATTCGGCAGCACATGGACCTGGGCATGGTGCACGGCAAGATGGAGGAGGGCGCCTACACCGCCGACGTCGAGTTCTACCGCGACCTGCTGCTGCTCTGCACGAACGCTGTCGTCTTCTTCCCCAGGAACTCCGCGGAGCACGCGGCGGCTGTCCAGCTCGGGAAGCTCGTCCGGAAGCGGATACCGGCCACGGTCCAGAAGCCCGCCGCCCGGGCGCCGGCTGTGCTGGCGGAGGAACCCGCCGCCCCGTCTCCCCCGCCGCCGCAGCCTCCGGCGGCGGCTCGGCAACCGGCGGTTCCCAAGGAGAAGGGTGAACCAGATCTGTCGGGCGCGCTTCTCGACAAGCCGATCTCTGCGCCTCCCCTGGTGGCCTGTCGGAAGAGGAGCTCGATTTCTGGGAAGGCGGCGGCGAAGGTGCAGGCGGCCGCGGCGAAGGTGGAGGAGAAGACAGAGCCGGAGAAGAAGGAGAAGGAGAAGGAGAAGGAGAAGGAGAAGGAGAGGGAGAAGGAGAAGGAGAAGGAGAAGGAGAAGGAGAAAGAGAAGGAGAAGGAGAAGGAGAAAGAGAAAGAAACAGAGAACACGGAGAAGAAGCGGACGAAGGAGAGATCGGCGGTAGTGGGAACGAGGGGGTTGAGGACCACCAAGGGCCGAGGGAGCAACACCGGAGGGGCCAACAAGAACACCGCGTCGAGCTCGGCGCCCGCAGATAGCCCAGTGGGAATTGCCAAGGCGGAGAGGAAGAACGCCAGCAGTAACGCGGCCAACCAGGCGGCCAACTCGGTGGCGAAGAAACGGAGCGCGGTGAACTTCCTGACTCGGTTAAACCGTAGCGCGACGTCCTCAAACGGGACCCTTTTGGAGACGCTGAAGAGCTCCGGAGGCGGGGGCAGGGGCGCGGGCGGTGAGCAGAAAAAGGGAGGGAGGGCGGACGGGAGGAAGGACCAGGGGGTGAAGCAGGGGTTGGGGTCCTCCGGCAAGCAGGCGCGGGAGCAGAGCCCGCTGGTGAAGAGGAGCGTGGGGAGGCCGCCGAAGAGGCCGCCGCCGCCGCTGGCGTCGCCCCCTGCGAAGAGAACGAGGGAGGTCGAGGCGGACGGTCCACCACCAACGCGGTCGGCGGCGGCCAAGAAGCGAGGGAGGAGATGAGGGTGGTGGTGGTAGGATCTGTAAATTATGAGTAACCCGGGGGCTTTTGTGTAACGCAACGCCTTTGCTTTTGGCGATTACATTTACCCCTTTTCTTTCTTTTAAAAGCATCTAACAACTTTGTTTTGAGTTACTCATACATTTTTATTTATTTATCTAAGTTGTAGTTGATCAAACCATGCGATGTGTACATTTTGTTGGAATTGCGACGACGAGGGAAAGCCCACATGAAGCCGTGGAGTTCTGCCTTCACAGTTTATGCTAGGGGAGCTTCCGAGTATGTGATCTCGATAAATTTTGTCGTGACGTCAAGGATCCATTTGCGTCCCCTTTTTTAACTAATTATTCAGAAAAAAATTTGTTGGATTGGCTAAATTATACGTGAGGAGGGAGAAATTTAGATCCTATCAGAGTTGACCCACAATTCAAAGCGATGTTTGTTTAGGCCCAATAAGAATTGACCTAAAATCTAGATCCCTGTTCTACGTATGTATTTGCCTCCATGATTTATGTGACGTATTGTCAGATGATCATTATCGTAATAATGATGAGAGTTATCTTAGAGATTAATAAGCGACGAGTTAACACTCACGTCCTCAGGTTATCTATAAGGCGAGAATTCAAGATGGCTCTATCCTCTCATCTCTTGTAAAGTGAGGAGATGAGTAACCGATGACTCCACGATCAGGACAACCTATAAACTCCACTACCACGATCCTATTAAATTAAGAGGCGAAGAGAATGGAACGAATTCGAGGAAGGATCAATAAAAGAACCCCTGGTTAGACGGCCAGGGTGATACGCTTCTGTCGCTTCTCACGTCTCTCAGGCTCAACTAAACCTACACACTGCTTCTCTCCTCCTCCCCACGACACTCCTGAGCGTTCGCCATCTCCTCGGTTACATTCCGACCACTCTCCACCTATTTCCAGACTCTATTCTAAGCACTCTCTCTCCTTCTGGGCGCTCTTCCTCTTATCCAAGCATCCATCTTATTTAAATATCGGAGGATTGTCCCTTGAGATTTGTCCCAGGAGTCCTTCTGATGTCGTTCCTCTGCTTGCAAGTTTCCTCCTAGGTGGCTTCCTTCTTCCCCGTCATATAAATTATAGAGGTGTAGCATGTGATTTGGGATATCATATTTTGACCTCCATATTTTTTGGGCCGTAGGTGGAAAGGAACAAGAAAGTCATGACACCCATAGGAAACTATCGCAACATGAGCAACCGTCGGGATGTGGCTGATTCTCAGCAATCCTCCTAGAATGGCCCAGCAAGTGGCCGACATTCCCAGGGGGATCTTCTGCAACCCCTGATCAATCCTGCAGCTAAGGAGCTTGTTGAGATACGTCAGCAGCTCCAAATGATGACGGAGGCTTACCAGGGCCTCCTTAATCGGCAAGTGGAGTGAGACCACACCGCAACTGTCCCTCCTCCTAACGACAAGGGCCAGTCGATAGTAGGCTCTCACCAGGATCAGGCGCCGTCGATAGCACTTGTAGCACACACCCCATGCCCACATGATGGGTCTCCTCACCTCCCAAGATGTCCACTCCATTTCAACCTAGGAATGGCGAGGCTCCTGCAGCAGTATGATGACGTCGAGCAAGAGCTAAAGGGGAAGATTCGCTACCTAGACGACATTATCCAAGCCGCCAAGGCAAAAGGTCTGGTCGACGACAAGACTGACTTTCAAGTCCCCTTGTCGCAAGAAATTTTGGATGTGCCCATCCCTCCAAAGTTACAATTATCGACGTTCACACCGTACGATGACACCACCAACCATGCCGACCACTTGCACAGCTCTGAATCCAACTTGATCTTTCACCGAGCCTCAGATGCTGTGAAGTGTTTTGCCTTCACCACCACTCTTCAAGAGAACACTCGAGCGTGGTTCGAGTCCCCGTAGATAAGATCTATCACCTCCTTCCAGTAAATGAAGAGGATGTTCAAAGAAAACTTCCTCGACAACAAGAAGGAGATTGGATCCACTATCAACTTGCTCGCCATAAGGTAGGGGCGTGAAGAGCCCTTATGGGACTTCGTTGCCCGCTTCCACAAGGAGCCGCTCCGCATCCCTCACCCAGACGTCATCATCGGGACCACCATGCTGACCCAAGGTATGCGGGACTCCATTCTCCTACGGACTCTGGGGGTTGAAGCCCCCACCATACTTACAAAACTCGTCGCACTGACTCAGAAGCACGCTAGTTGTGAGGAGAGCATTGATGTACTCTGCCGAGCTACCGGAGGCTAGCACTCCGAGCACAAGCGCTCGACCGAGCACCCCAGGCACGATCGTGAGAAGTGGGAGCGCCACAACCGTGATGCACCTAAAGGTAAGCCTGCCTATAAGTAGTATACTTCCCTGACAGCTCCTCCCGAGCAAATCATCTACTATCATGTAAATGTAAAAAGTTATATGTAGCAGCCACACGTCCATTGTTTTAAAAAAACATAATATTTATATTTTAAGAAAAAATTAATTATAGTTGTTACATAGAAATTGAACCGTCAAGCAATAAATTAATGCTCAGGGTCCTTGTTTCATATCTAAAATCACGTAATCATACTAATAAAATAATTATGATATAAAAAGGAAAGATAGAACTTAAACTTTAAGGGCGTCTTTGACAACGGCTTTGTCCCTCGGTTAGCCGACACCGGCTAACCGATGGGCCCCGCCTTCGCTCGCCCTCTCCCTCACAGAAGCCCGGCAACCGACCCCGGGTACCGTAATCGACTCTTCGGGGTCGTTTACGGCACCCCCGTAGTCGATTATCAAAGACGCCCTAAAAGATCAATCATAATTGTCAGATGCTAGATTGACCTTTCAATTATTTCTCATGAGTAGGCAAGAGAATGCCTTAAATTTTCAAAAATCTAATGTGTGCTGGATGGGGGTCTCATAGTCCTTTACTTTCTGCCGTTGTTTTTTGCAAACAATAGTTATCAAAAAATACCCGAAATTATGAAATTTCGAATCTAGGATATTTTTGCATAAATCATGATAATCTTGCCTTTCCTAAGGGGGTGTTCTAAGTTCAACCACAAGGGCAGTCCTTCCCTTGCAAGCCCTAATGTTTGTGCCGAAGTTATATAGTTTCAAAAATGCCGGTGTTGAAGTAAACATAAAGAAACTTTACCAAGTTACTAACAAACTATGGAATCTTTTTAAAATTACCTTCCTTACAAGTTTATTTGTAGAATTATTTATCTTATGTTTGTGTTGTTTTTAATAATTTCATTACTTTAATATAGTCTCAAAAATGTCTATGTGGTTAACCCCCCTTCAAGATGTAAGGGATATTTTATTTTCACCCATAAATTTAGATTTTCAAATAAAATACTGTTATATAAAAGAGATCTTTTGATCGATGCATTGTGCTAGAGAGAGAGAGGAGAAGATAAGGAAATTCGGATATGAAGAGAGAGAAAGGTTTAGGAGATATTAAAGATATTTTGATCTCTTTTGAAAATTAGTTAAACGCTAACAAGATTTGAAGAGGAGATTTTAACGGGACAATAACGGCTGGTGTTAGGAAAGGTATTTCTGTAAATGTAAATATTGTGATGTGGTCATGGTTTGCCGTCTCGCCCCGACCCGCACCGACCCGCACGACTCGACTCGACCCAGGCAGGCGCCGAGTCGCACGGGCTGTGGCTCGTGGTCGGGACGCACTGGACCGCATGATCCCGTGCATCCCGCAGCGCACCGGAGCGGGTCGAGGCGTGGTACGTGCGGGACAGGGCGAACGTGCCGGGCCGCCCATTTAGCGGACCGGGGTGTGGGCGTCTCTGGCATCCGCAGCGGGCTGAAGGCGGTGGCCGGCGGGTGTGGGCGGTGCAGAGCGGCGGCGGACGGCGGCGACGACCGGCGATCAGAGGTAGGTGCCCTAATTTTTTTTTTTTTGAATTAATTGGGGAGGGAGAGGGGGTTGGATTTGGCCGGAGGGGGGCGTCCACCGCCGGTGGGGGGTGAGGGAGGGGGGGGGGGGGCGTCTGCCAGTCGGATCTGGCCGAAGGTGGGGCGCCGGTGGGGGTGGGGGAGGTGGGGGAGGGAGGGGGGTGTCTGCCAGGCGGATCCTGTCGCCGATGGGGGGGCGGGGAGGGAGGTGGGGGGGAGGGTGAGGGGTGGAGGGGGGGCGTCTGCACCACCGCCGCCGCCGGTGGGGGGGCGGGGAGGGAGGTGGGGGGGATGGGGGGCGTCTGCACCTTGGCCCGCCGCCGGTGGGGGGCGGGGAGGGAGGTGGGGGGGATGGGGGGGCGTCTGCACCTTGGCCGCCGCCGGTGGGGGGCGGGGAGGGAGGTGGGGGGGCTGGATCGCGTCTGCCACCGGGGGAGTGGGGGAGGGTGGGTGGGGCCGTCTGCACCACCGCCGGTGGGGGGGCGGGAGGGAGGTGGGGGGGAGGGTGAGGGGTGGAGGGGGGGCGTCTGCCACCGGGGGGTGGGGGAGGGTGGGGGGGGGATGGGGGGCTCGGCCATGCCCGGTCAAGGGCGAGGGGGGGGGGGGGCAATAAAATAAAAATATTTTTTTAGTTTATTCTTAATCTAGAAAATGTAGGAAAAAATTTTATTAGATTATTTAATATTGTTTTTAATGTATTATTTAATTCATGTTATATAAATAATATAATTTTTGTTTAATTTATGTTGTAGAAATATCATTTTTATGATGTATTATTTAATTCATTTTGTAGAAATAATATAAATAATATTTAATTCATGTTGTAGAAATAAATTTATTTTTTGATGTGTTATTTAATTCATGTTTAAATATTAGATTTAATTGAGATGTATTAAATTTTAAATTTAATCTTTTATCAAAAACCTATCCTAGGTACATTGGGGGTCCAATGCACAGCTAGGAGGTAATTTTATTCATATGGATGAATCTAAAGAATTACATTGTGCGGATGCTAGGCATTCCTAGCTTATCCAAACGGGCAGCACCTCTGATATAACTAGGAAGATGCTGCTGAGAAGAAAAATAAAATTACATTTGTTTATGCAAGCAAGATTGGCCAAAGAATCTGTCACCTTATTCGCCTCACGAAAGATATGAGTGATGGTATCATTTGCTGAAAGAAGGGCCCGAATTTCCCTCACATACTTGAGGATCTCCCAAGGACAATGAATCTTTTGATTAATAACTTGGACCAGAATTTAGTCTTGCATGTTGTAGAATTACTGATATGAATATCATTATTAGTTGTAGATGTAAAATATTTTTAAATGCATAATGTATATTAGTTAATTTAATTGCATAATGTAATTTAAGTAGACATATTTTTAATGTAAATATAAATTTAGTGTTGAATATTTTATAAATAATTTTAAAGTTAATTTATATGTATAATGTAAATTACATAGAGATGTTTATAATTTATATGTATAATGTAATTTAATTAGAGATGTAATTTTAAATATATAATTAGTGATAAATAATTTTAAAGTTAATGTATATGTATTAATTATAAATATTAACCTTATATGTATGTTTTAGAAATAATGATATTATTTAGAACTAAATTATATTAAGATGTATTAAATATTGAATTTAGTCTTGCATGGTAGGCAAATAATGAAATTATTTTCATTGTTAATTGTAGATGGAAATAATATATTTTTATAATTTGTATTTCTTAATTTTAGGAGATAGCACTCTATGGCTCCTAAGGAACGAACAAATGATATTGGGTGGTCACACGGAGTTTTGTTGGATGGCAACCGTAGGTGTTGGCGTTGTAACTATTGAAATAGAACATCGGGGGGAGGGGTGTCTCGTTGAAGAAACATTTGACAGGAGGAGCCGGGTAGGATACTCTGAGGTTACTAGGTGTACCCATGTGCTTAGAGATGTGAAACTTACAATGGCTACCCATGTACGCATGTACTGAGAGAACTATTCAGGTTCAATGCGCTATGAAGACTATCTGTCCTATCTGCGGACCACATTTAATATCAAATTGTTTGGAGATGGGTCACTGGCCCAATTTGGGTCCATACTCTTAATTAGTATATATCATTTGGTTATATTTATAACTAACTAATAATTAATTGTAGATTTTCATATATAGAGTTATGTACTTATCATTGAAATCACTAATGTAAACTTTTACATCATTTGCAGGTCATCATGGTACGGACGACGTCACCCTACGTGGGAGCATGGATACTCTGTTGAGGGTGATGGACATGTGCACTGTTAGATACTGCGAACATCGCGTCACCGGCATACACAGGTTTGCGGAGCACCTTGCGGGAGTGGGACGCGATGTTCGTGCATGCGACCGAGTTCCGGGAGATGTCCGACATTCCTTTCGGACACAGTTACAGGATAGATACAGTTCTCGTAGCACACCCATGATATCTTCTTCTACGTCTCGGGTACCTCCACCACGAGCACAGGGCGGAGCAGGATCTTCCTCCACGTCCAGAGTTCGAGCAGCACCAGCACCTGCACCAGTCGCACATGATAGAATTGAAGCTATAGATGTAGTGATGACTTTTTTTATAGATTTTCATGTACCCTCCACCGCAGCACACGACCCATCATTTGTGCAGATGGTTACATATTTTCAGTCCCACCCACATGTACCTCCACCCACTAGGATAGAGTTAGATTATACGGGTGATCAGTCTCATGTATCTGATGATGAGTTTTGGGATTCAAGCTTCACTGATGACGAGGATTAGTGAGTTTTGGGATCCGGGCTTCACTGATGACGAGGATTAGTGAGTTTTGGGATTCGGGCTTCACAGATGAGGAGGATGAGTGAGTTTTGAGATTCGGGCTTCACAGATGACGAGGATTAGTGAATTTTTGTATTTTATACTTCATGAATGAATGTCATTATTATGTCACTGTTTACTTTAACATATTAAATAATTTAAATAAATTTTTATGTATTATATATAATAATGAGGTTTAATTAAGCGGTGTAATATGTAATTTT